>JAINUG010000009.1:3751295-3796295 GCA_029706075.1 Aldrovandia affinis | reverse complement strand
ATGACTCACCCAGCTTCCCTGCAAGAAGAATCAGCCTGCCAGAGGTTTGACCAACACTATGAGCATTTAAGATCACCACAGATCACCACCACTTACTGATAATTACCCACAGAAAGACAATGTGCTCAGCTTTACTTTGAAAAAGAGACAAACACAGCCTTGCACGGAGCCATTTTTCTTACCATCAAATTGTGACGGCACATAATAATATATGACAAATGAGATAAAGCCCAAATACTACTCATTAAATACATTATAAAAGATAATACGAATGGTAAATAGAGTGTTGTCTTATACTCCTAAAATGAAGTTAAATTCGATATCACAACAAATAAATATAAAATATACTGGACGTTTGAAAATGTATTTTGAAAAGGGGACAATTCTCTCCCTTTCTCACCTGGAAAATCTATAGGCGAAAAAATACTCTTCACACATACTGGACATCACAAAGTGCTATTATTGTCACTTAAACGAGCCAAAACACTTATTTTCCACTTCAAACACTCAATCACACAGCTGAACGTGTCTCGTGAAACTGGACCAGAACAAAAGCCTCCCCCACCACCTCCTCCTCGTTTTCCACAGCTGCATTACTTTTGTAGGCAGAAGAAAAGGAAAAAGAACACCTTTTAAAGACTGATGGTTTAGGGTCATTCACACGAGCCCATAACGCCGTTTGAATTATTTTTAAAAAGTAGCGCGCTCCCAGAGGAAAACCTTTTAATTTGTTTGCTCGAGGGCGGCGGGGGGAAAAACTAACAAAAAAACAAAAACAAAATGGAGTTGGCACAGCGGATACACAAATACACCACAGCAGCAAGGCATCCCTAATAATGAAATAGGGAAAAATAAAAGGGGGAAATAAATAAAGAAATAAAAACACGTAATTGGCTCAATGATATATTCAGCCCTGATGATTAAAGGCGAAAGGGAAACAAAAGGCAGTGGGGATACGGTACCTTTGATGTTGGCGGACCGTCAGATCTGGCGTGGACTGGTGGGATCGCTGTTGGAGTTGACAGGTTTCTGCAATCCACCCAGGGAGATCTGCCTGACACAGCAGCTGTATTTGGAAGAGCGCAGAACAGAGAAACAGTAAATAATGAAGCCAGGGCACATCATTAAAATATGGCCTTTACATAATATCGCGGCTGCAGGTTCAAGTACGGCGTTCTTTCTTTCGCGCTCTTCTTTCTCCCCACCCAACCACAGTGCATTGTAAAAAAGAAAAAAAAAAAAAAAAGAGGGGTAAAAACAGACATGTTGGGCCTCCTGTCCAACTCTCAGCTTTGTGTTTCCACGGGCTCGGCTTTCCACGCTTCTGTTTAATTGGCCAGCGGGCCGACCAACCGGAGGGGCCTTCAGGAGCATGTGCTGTGGAATTCCAGGACAGCAGGGTCCTCCGTGGGTCCTTGCGGTGTCGGGACGATCCCTTTCGGGGTGTCAGATGAATTCTCCGCTCTTCCACCGGCCTTCCCTCTTCCTCTCCAATTGCCCTCATCCTGACCCTCTGTCACTTCTAAAAACCAGGGAGAACTCCTCGGGGTAGGCCGTCAGATGTTTACTGGCAATAAACTGGAGCTCTACGAACGCCAAACTCTAGAAAAGCAGCTTTAACCCTATGTTGAATAAGCAGTGGGTGGGCTGTAATGGGGTCAGGGTTTTGTGTCTTTACCGTGTCATTGAAGAAGCACCGGAGTAACTTCTTATACATTTTTTAAATATATATATATATATGAAAACTCCTTACAGTCGACTTTCCAACTGCTTATTCTGTCTGGGATTAGAATGTCTCTCCAGGGGCCTCTCGAGTTCTTTCAATTCAAGGACAGATAGGCTTTGAGCACCTTGGATTTCTGGGAAGAACATCAAAGGTGAGCTAAGCCAGGGACGCATTAGTTATCGGTGCTGCCTCTCGCAGTCGAGCGCAGATGGGTTCAGAATGGAGATTACGCCGATGCACACACACACACGTGCGACGATCCCACAGCCAACGCGCTTCATACCGCTTACCGCCGCCGTGTCATCGCGCCGTGTCATCGCTCGTAGGAGGCTCTCTGTCGAGGCGGCCCCACGCTCCGTCTAAACGCCGCCCCGCGCGGGCTCGGGTTCGAGTGGAAAAGCCGAGCGATTCGGTCAGTCCTTCGCCTGGAACGGCTCGATGACGGAGTCTCCTGACGATTTATGCCAAGTGGCACGCGTCGTTATCGGGATAATCCGGCGAGGCTAGAAGATTCTCGCTTAATCTTTCAAAAGCTGTCCTGGAAGTGCCGCAATGCTGGAAATGGTCCCGGCGCGGTTTTACGATAAATAATAAATGTAATACATCTCTCTCCCTCCAGTCCTGTCTGGAAAGAAACGTGTGATTGATCTGACCTTCTTCTGTCGGCTGTCACCACGGGACGCGTTTCGTCTCACATTTTCTTTGTTTTGCTCTTTTGAATTCCCAGCCCAAAGGGTCATTATGAAGGGGGTAGGGGTGGGAGAGAGATCATATTCATTATTTTATGATTATTTCATTCAAATTGCAACGTAGAATACATGTTGTTGCGGGACTCTGTGGGACAATGTGTCAAAATGCGAGACTGGTAACGCAGCCTGCGTTTGTGTGGGAAGCGAATGAGTGCCAGCTGCCTGAGCTGTTCCCTCCAATGCCGCTTCAGAGCATCTTAATGGCCGTGGAAGGTAGGGGCCGAACACCGGAGCTGGGGGTGGGGGGTGGGGTGGGTTGTGGTGTCAATGCTAAGGAAATTAAATTAAAATGGATTCATTCATTGAAAAAAATACAAATAATCCTCTTAGCACATAACCGTTTTGAATTCACAAATGGAATTTCAACTCATTTCCTGAATTGACTGAACTGAAATGGAATTGAACCTGAACACTTTGTCCCACTTTTCATTTGCTCTGATCAAAGAAATCTTGAAAATCCAGGATCAACTGCTAAAGAAACGTTCTGCAAACACACACACACACACACACACACCAAGCCCTTGGTCATCATTCGCTCTGTCACCAGACCCTGGCGTTATCACGGCGGAATAGCTGCAGATTGTTTACAAGCACATGTACACCCCCAACCCCCCACCTGCACCCACCGCTCTGCAAACCACATGGCTGAACTTCCCAACGTCGTCGCATAACATGGGAGAGAGACGACAGGAGACAGATGGTGCAAATCTGTGAAGTCAGTATCGATGCACATCTTTGGGGAGTTGAAAGCTGTTGGGACTAACTTCAGAGTGACATTATCAGGCCACGTTACAACAGTCTTAGGCGTGTTGTGCCTGTTAACTACAAGTGAGCTGTTCCAGGCCATATCAGCCCCTCTACCGCACAAGTTAATACCACGGTGCCATTGATCTGCAGTGGAAGTTCTCTACAGCACATCTCTGCACTATGCAGCTGCAGTTTTTGGGTTGCTCTCACTCATCAATTCACATAACACTTAAGTATTCTTACAGTTATATAACTGATTTTAATCTCATCCAGGTTGTCTCTCCATTGGTGCCTCATGACTAAAATGTAGCGTTCTGAATCGTTTTTCGGAAATGTAGAAAATGGCCTCAGCCCAACATGGGCTGCATTCACCTGGTATAAATATCCATTTGTACAGATTAATGTCATCTTCTCTGCACCATCCAGGGTAAACTATGGTGTTCCTCAAGGCTCTGTCTTGAGCCCTTTCCTTTTCTCAATATGCACACTCCCCAAAGGGGAGCATAAGGGCGAGGGGACAGCAGAGGGTCTCCCCCCTCCTCGTTGCGCACCACTGACTCAGACTCCTGCAGCATACCAGCTGTGCATGGAATGCAGTCATTCCTAGCCAACCACTGAGCAGCTCAGCTTGCGGACTGCCATGGACTTGTCCGCTTATGAATCGGCTAGAGGACTGCTCCCCTCCTTACCTCTTACCTCCAGACACTCATCACACCCTAGACCCCAGCCAGACCCCTCCGCCTCCTCTGACTGATATTCCGCACTCAGTCAGGACCGCAGAATCACTTGCAATCTTCCACAAGAGACTCAAAACCCACCTTTTCAGACTCCACTTCTGTACATCTAGCCAATTGTCATCACCACTGCCTACTTGTTTAATACTTTTTGTATATGTATACTTGTTTACTCCTCAAAAGAGAGAGAAAAAAATTCTAATAATAAACATTTACTAATCTTTTTCTTCCCAGTGTCAAAGGTATGGTATGCAGCTGCCAACAACGATGTCTATCGCTGTATTACTGCACTGATCTCTTGTGCGAACAATGATTGTTTTTACCATTATTAATGCACATCTGGATAAGAACATCTGCTAAATACTTCAAATGTAAAATGTAAATGTCCACACTCTCCTTGAGGATGCTGTGGCGAAGGGATGGGCTGCAGGGATGGGATGGGCCCACAAATACGACTGGGCATGTCAAATTGGGCAGGAAAACAATCCTTGCGCCAAGCTCAGAAGTAATATACACCTAACGTTTGCGGGGCTGATGACTTCATGCATCACTTCTAGGACAATAAGCAGGGAGCGCCTGCAGAAAATAAAGTCGAACAGTATTTAGGTTTGATTGATTTTTGATTTCTGTGTAAACTGCCATGCCCTCTGTACTCATTACCCAGCATTCCCCAGAGAAAGGCTTTGCTCAAACGTCAGGCTCAGTGCTTATTTTCCTACATGCCAAATTGGGAGAAAATTTGGTTAAAAAAAACCTAATACATAAATACACACCAAATTGGTTTGGACCTTCATAGATGAGTAATCGTATTCCTTCATGTCACGCAGGATCCCAGCTATTGCACCCAACGTTTTTTGAAGGTCAAAACTGGTGGCGGATATTTTTAAAAATAGGATCCCTACGCTACGCTGTGACCTTTCCCGACTCATGCCGGAAGCAGAAGCTATCTCTGTCTTTAAATCTTGATTAAAAAACAGCAATATTTTCAGCCTCTTGTTCAAGTGACGACCTTTCAAACCCAAAACATCCATCCAACCAGTCTCATTGTTTCTAAAAGTAAATCAATAGATACATAAATAAATAAGCATGCCTGGTCTTGTCAAAGATCCTTCAGAGTCGGCTTTAACAGGATTTAACGGGCCGATTCCGAGTCTTTTCATTTCATGAGTTCTGCGGACAGGCCTCGTTACTACACCTAAAACTAAAAACAGAAGTCAACCTTTAGTGTCGTTCATTTCATCGTCTAATCATTGCTGTTAAGAGAGATTCTCATTCCCATGTTCAAGGACGGCGAATAAAACAGCAGATGTCTCGGCCAGCAAAGACCAGAAACTTGCTGCTGTCCGAGAGCACATGTCGTTCGGGGGGTTGCATGAAGTGTTTTAAGGATTTAAATTGCATCAAATTAAGATTTCTCTTGTCAAAATTATTTGACCATATTACCAGATGCAGCTCTTGCAGTCAAGTGACAGTTTGAAGTCTACCGTAACTGTTTGTACAGGGAAAGGACAGCATGGTAGTATTCAGAGTGGTGGATGGTAGAGCCTGGGGGGGAACCTGTACGAGACTGGACAAGCATTGGGAAGGATGTTGGTTTTAATTCCATTTCACCTTTCAATGTCATCGCCTTTATCCCTGGAAAACAAACATGCACTCTGTCTGCACACAAAACGCTGATAGGCAAAATGTCAGCTGTTAATCTTAAAATAATCCATTAATTCAAACTGCAATTCCAAAACTATCAGACTTGATTACAGAATTTAAAAGATTGTCTTCTTAGTTTAAAATTCTTAAGGCTTATGATAAGAAGTTATAGTTGATCAGAGATTTATAGGCTTACTGTAGACAAAAAACATTGCCCTAATCATAGATAGCTAGCTATGTAAATAGAAAATGATAAATATGATAAATGTATTAATTTGCAGGCTGCAGGTTTTTGCTACATGGCTGAGCAATTCACAACAAAAAGCTAGCAAATAAACATGTCACAATATTATCATTTAACGCACAATTGGAATAAATGTAAAGACATGGTTTCTCTCTATAAACACGAATGTGCATTTTTAACAGACGTGGGTCCACATAAAATGGCAAATACTTCTGTGATGTTATCACACAGGTTATCATGTAGTCTCACCTTGATTGCTTTGCTATGTGCACTCTGCATGCTAGACATTTTTTGGCCTTTCCAAACCTACTTCCACCATCATCATGGTTTGGCCAAAGTGAGAACTAGGTCAACAACTATTCGGTACCTTAAAGTGACAGTATGCATTATTTTTTCCTTTCGATACGATGTACTATGCATCCAAAGAAGAGTTGGAACAGCGAGTCCAAAAATAGGTTGCATGAAACTATGTGCTTCTAACTCCAAATTAACATCAGTTAAAATTTCAAAACATGTTCAACTTCCAAACGAACCGCACGGCTGAGTGACTTGATTAGAAGTTACTAGAGGTCATCACAAAACAAATCGTGTTGAAGGGGAAAAAATTATACATACATTGATTTCGGGTGAACGGTCACTTTCATGCACACGCTTTTCCACTGAACTTGGATGAATATGTACCTGACTGAATAAAGCAAACAGGAGTCCTGGAAGCTGCTCCACCATCACGTAGAGTATCCTGGTCTAATGAAAATGAGGCTTTTAATGGTCCTCTCATTAACTGTGACTCCCAAACAAAGTCATCTTCAGAAACTACCCACACTGCTGCCATCACAAAAACAAATCTGCATTGAAATAGGTGGGGTAAAAACCCTCCCAACTGCCTGCTGTGGAGGGTCTGACAATCCTGGCCGCCTTCCTGCGCGAGGAGACGAGAGAAGCACAATGGAGCCTTCCGAACTGAATTTCAGACCTGTGAAACAACCTTTATTGAAAAGTGACACTTTTTAATTCAAAACCTCGCACTCGTCGTACCCTGGGGGCGCGATTCCATTCATCATTACTCTCATTGCGCTCGAACGGACTGAATGTCGGGGGCTTAATCAAAGCCCGGGAAAAAAATGACATTCTGATCCCATGATCCAAAGTTATTCCAGAAGGGGTGTAGGAGTCATGGAGGAGGCACAAAGCAGTGGCGGGCCCCCGTGTCCAGGTAATCCACTCACCTCACTGCTCTGATTGAAAGCAAATCCCAGACGCATTGTGCTGAAAATATCCTTCTATTGTGCGCCGGTCTTCTGCAGGACTGAGCGCCTAATTGGGTATTTCGGCTGAAAATTACCGTCCGTCATCATTAGGCCTCCGGGAGGCCCCTTCAATTCAGAACCTGGCGAGCCACCACAACTTCCCTTTTAAAAACTGGGGGGGGAAAAATTCAAGCGGGCCCTATCCCAAATCAAAGGCTATTCTATTCTGGGCTGCTTAATACAGATCCTGGTTAAAAACAAGATTAAAACTCACAAAAGGTGTCAAAAGGGTCCGAGCGTCCAAATGGTTGGCTCTTCAACAGCTGGCTGAGATTAGGTGTGTGTTTTTCTATCTGAATTATTTCCACAGAGGGGACGGAATACGTAATTCAAAGGGTAACTCTCGCTACCTGCAACTTCTCGACAAGAACTTTGGCAGATTTCATTGGATGTCATCAGATCAGATCAGATCAGCTCACTCACTCTCAGCTAGGACCCAGAAATACGACAGCATTCTGATCTGGGCTGCACTGTGAAATGGATGGCTACGGAAACTTTCTGAATTCATAAAATCAATTCTGTTCATCTTGTGTGTTAAAGCGCACTGATTTTGGAGGAAGCAGCACAGCCAACTTGTGGTTGGAGCACTGGACCCTGACCACTGGATTTCGCCTGAAGGTCATAGGTTTCAATCACAGGCTGCAAACAGAGACTGGCCGTTTCTGGCACACTGACCCTTGAGCAGTGTGCTTTACGCAGTATTATTCCATGGCTTGGATGGATGGAATACTCGATTCTGATTGGCTAACAGCCGTATATTCTGAAAGGCTTTCTTGCTCTCCCAATCCCAGAAGTGCGTATACGTCAATAGATTTTTGAGCCCATCCGTTGAGCAAGGTTTTATGCCTTTCCCATCAGTCTTCTGGTTAACAGGATGTAGTGTTGCAGCGGAACCTGATACACCGTATAATTCCACGGGTGTGGACAAAGAGTGTCACATATCACCTTTTCACCGCAGAGAGTAGGGGCACAGCACTTTAATGCATTATTCCCAGTGTGAGGTGGAGGACAGTTAGAACTGTTAGCCATTGTTAACCTCTGAGATCACTCGGATAACACCAAGGAATGTGAACTATGAAGTGCTGCCCTTTTTACAAAGCAGGTTGTTTGTTTCTTGTTTTTGTCCTTTTCATTTTACACGGCTTACAGTTTCTCGGTGGAAATGTCCATGGCTTCCTCGGTGGTATCGTTTCGAGAAAGTCAATTACATTTCCCACACATTCAAGGGGAAGGGGGGGTTCGGGGATTTCGAATGAAGGTTGAACGAAGGCCATGCATTTGCCCACAGAGGCCTGCTGTACACTTAGTCCATTGTAGGGGCGGCTCCTGGAACATGTACTATCCAGGACTTTTCAGAGAGGAGCTTTCAGTTCGATTTTCTTTTTAAATATTATACAGTATTTTGTGTTGATCAGAGGCAAGCAATCACAATTAAATCCATTTTGATTCCAAGAGGTAAAAATTTGAAAAATGCCAAAGGGGGTGAATACTTTTTATACCCACTGTATACATTTACACTTATTAATATAATATAATAATAATAATAATAATAATTAATAATAAATAATTAACTTATTGTTAATTATGAATTATTTCTAATAATAATATAGACGTATGTTCTGTAACTGTCATGAGATCAGATGGATTTTTTAATACTGAATATGCCCTCACCTCTACTTAACGTAATAAATTAATTAATGAAATTGTTACCGAGGAGTTCATAAAAATTTAAACCAAATGACTCATTTAAGTGTGTGATGATGGGCGGGGCTGAACTTGAAAATGTTAAAATATATTTTCCAAAAATGACTTTTGTATAAAACTATAGTATAATGCTTACACTTACCCCCCTGTCCTCCTCCTCACCACTCTCTGACCCTGATACCCTAGAACTAATCCAATTGCACCGCCCTACCACCTGTCCTCTCGATCCCACTCCATCCCCTTTCTTCCAGTCCATCTCTGAGCACATTCTCCCTTTTGTCTGCACTCTAATCAACACCTCTCTATCCTCTGACACTGTCCCTTCTGCTCTCAAGGGCCCAAGAGATGTCATTCTCCTCCACAAAAACCTTCTTTGAATCCTGCTGACATTCACAACTATTGATCGGTCTCACTTCTCACATTTTTACCCAAAACTATAGAACGCACTGTCTATAATTGACTGTCTCTCTACCTCCAACAAAATGGACCTTCTTGATTCTCACTAATCAGGCTTAAAGGCGGGTCACTCCACTGAGACTGCTCCGCTCGCAGTCACTGAGGCACTCCATTCAGCGAAGGCAAGGTCACCCAGCTCCGTCCTCCTCCTGCTCAACCGATCGGCTGTGTTTGACAACCTTTGACCACCAGATCCTTCTCTCATCTCTCACTGGGAAGGGTGTCACAGGATCTGCACCGGCATGGTTTGCATCATACCTGACTGACCGGTCTTACCAGGTGGCTTGGAGGGGATCTCTCTCCTCTCTTCAGAGCCTCGCGACCGGTGTACCACAGGGCTCAGTGCTAGGTCCTCTTCTCTTCTCCCTGTACACTAAGTCACTTGGTTCCGTTCTCTCTGCTCTGCCATGCATGTTATGATGACTGGCTGACATCTCTGCTTGGATGTCCACCCACCACCTGAAGCTCAACCTGGGAAAGACTGAGGTGCTCTTCCTCCCAGCAAAGGGCTCCCCAACGATTGCTGCCTCAATCACTGGGGCAGGCTCCATAGTGTCTCCATCCCGGTCTGCTAAGAACCTTGGTGTGATTACTACACTGATGTATTACTTCTGTCTTACTACACTGATATCTTGCGCGAACAATGATATATTGTATATATGTATATATGCCCATCTTGTAAGTCGCTCTGGATAAAAGCGTCTGCTAAATGCCAAAAATTTCATTGTAAAAATGTGTGACTCGGTGTGACATGGGTGACCAGCTGAGTTTCTCAGGGCACATCGCAGCAATCACTGGGACTTAATGAGTCTCTCTTCACAACATCAGGAGAATTTGCACATTTCCTCACCCAAGAGGCCATACAGCTACTAGTTTAGGCTTTGGTAAGCTCACGTCTGGACTACTGTAACACCTTGCTGGCTGGCTTATGCAATCATGCCACTGCAACAAGTCCAGAATGCCACTGCACATCTGGTTTTCAATCAACCAAAATTCACACGTCATTGCACTCCTCACCACACTTCACTGGCTCCATATAGCAGCCAGAATCCAATCCAATATAGTGTGCATCTGTCTACGATGACATCTATTGTATTGTTGCTGTACTGATTTCTTGCTCTAGCTTTCTTGCCATTTTAAAAGAACTCATTGTACGCTGCTCTGGATAAGAGCATCTGCTAAACACCTAAAATGTAAAATATACAATTATAAGTTCATACAGTTTTGTTGTATAAAGGAAGCTGGAATTACCGCATGACAAATTGCATCAAATGTTGGAAAAAAAACTAAAAAACAGACTAATACATGCAAATGGTAAAACATCTAAATCTACCTCAGAATACAATTATTTGGTTGGCATTGTGTATAGGAGACTGCATTCTCAGTATCATATTTTTAAATAAATTTACCATCTCTCAGAGAGAGTGGGAGAGTTCCACAGTTAATATGTACCGGAGCCCTCTGGCTAAGAAGACGTCCGAGACCCATCATTATCTTTGGGAGAAAAAAAAAACCTCTCTCTGATTGCACAGAGAGCAAAAGAAAATGTATAAACACTTTTATAGACTTCGCTCCAGCTCCAGCTGCTTCACTATCAACATACAAATCTCCACCCCCCCACTCCCGCCACTCCCCTGCAGTAATTGACTTTAAAAAAAAGAACCAGAACAGATGAGACTACTTGGAGCAGATAGGAAAAGAGTGTTACTTTTCAAGCTGCTAAATTTTCACTGTCATGATTGCACTGAAATACCATGCCGCAGCGAGATTCTGTTTAAATTTGAAATGAGTTCTGAATGGGACGGAGGAATTCTGCCTCGCCTCCTGCTGGTTGCGTAGCTACTTTTTGACTCCCATCAGGAAAGGAGAGAACGTTTTTGGGGGTTTTTTTTGCGTTTCTCAAAACCAGCACAAAGTGAACTTGCATCTCTTGGACTGAATGGTGTTCCTTTCGATCAATAGCCAACAGACACCTGAACAGCTAACTGCCAAAACAAAGGAGACACTTCAGTAAATTAAGTTCTAGCAGCTCTGTTATGGTGTGGTGCGCACTTTCTTGACATGGTTTAGGTCCACTCAACCCCTTAGAAGGAAAGGTAATAAATAAGTCCAATAAATACAAAGCCATTCTGAGTGATCACCTTCATCCTCTGGTGAAACATTTCTATAACATGTAGTTTTTTCAGATTTTCTCCCGTTTTTCTCCCAATTTGTTAGCCAATTACACACGCTATTTTCAGGTCAATTCCTCCCTCACAGTTCGCTGCCGTAGCCCTGTGACCCGCGGCGACAAAGGTGAAGTATTGTCGACTTCCCTCCCCCCCTCCCTGGGGCGGACAGCCAATTGCCGCCCTCGGTGGCACTCCCGGCCAGAGCCGACTCTGGCGTGGCCGGGGAATCAAACCCCCCAGCGTCGGCCGTTGAAACCACTAGACCACGCGGGAGGCTCTGGTGAAGATTTCTATCCTGATGGGAGTGGTCTCTTTCGGGATGACAATGCCCCCATCCGCAGGGCACAAGCGGTCACTGAATGGTTTGATGAGCATGGAAAGATGTAAACCATATGCCATGGCCGTCTCAGTCACTAGATCTCATCCCAATTGAACATTTATGAGACAGCATTTTCCACCACCATCAACCAAACACCAAATTATGGAATTTCTCGTGGAAATGGTGATGTCCCTCCAATAGCTGTACTTCTCTGTGAACATAATGTAGGCCCAAACAATGTAGATGAAGGGAAAGTAAAAAGAATGTTTATTTGCCCATCTTGTCAAAATTTATAGAGATGTTGTCAATAAAATGTATCAAATTCTCACTGAGACTGACTGAGACTGAAATTGACTGAGACAATTTCTGAAGAGGTGCAAGACCCAAAAGACCCCAAATCAGAGGTAAAGTAGCAAAGTAAAGGCGAATGTTCACAAACGTTTGCAGGCCGTTTCAAACTTTGCCTGTGCTCCCCACGAACATTTGATAACATTAGCGAACGCTTTGAGAACACAGTGTGTGGCGAACAAAAATGGCACTGGATGGTGCTGGCCTGAGGGAAGATAGGTCTGTTTACTTAATGCAAACAATTTGGAATTAGCGTAAAAGCTGTTCAATTTCCAGCTGTTCAAGGTTGCCAGGATCATTCCGAGCTGTTCTCAGAATTATAAAGAACCTGAGGTCAACTCCCCCGTGTGATGAAAAATCTGACACATGTAGTTCTAAGCACTTATAGCATAGTAACTCAATGGTAATAAAGAGTCATGTGACAGTTTTATTTCTGCTTAACATGCTCCCATAGCTACCAGAGTTACATAGTCAGAAGTATGCCTGTAACACATTCAGTGTCTGTAAGTGATCCACACCATAACCACTTTATAGTCAAATTTACAGTATTACTGAAATACTGGTCAATTCTGGAGCTCTTTCGGGTCTTAAGGACCACTGTCTCCTGCTTGTTGTAGAAAAAATCATTCATTTCTAATGATTTACATTCCTCACACACTACCCCCAACGATACAACATTGCATTAAAACTGAGGTTGCGAAACAAAATGGCTCGTCGCCCCCGGTCGATTTCAGATATCTTCATTGGTTTCCTCCCTGCCTCTGTGTCAACCAACCTTTTCCAATTAGAATAAGGGGAGAGCTTTTGCACCGCACAACAGAGGACCCGGCTGGGGATGTATGACAGAGATAAAGATCACATGTTCCAAATGATATCACACAGGGGAAAAGGAAAGAAGAACTCCAGGAGGAATACTCCGGAAAGCTGGAGTAATGTACAAGCAGAGTCATCAGTAAATTGAACGACTTATCAGTTCAGACAGCGATGATACATAGCTACACGGCGTCAGAGAAAAGACTACTCAAGAGCCCCTGGATAATGCTTTTAGAGGCAGCACTTTAGGACGAGACTCTTATTGACTTTCAATTTACCTCACAAATAGTCTCACATTGTTTTCTGTTAGTCCCGAACACGAAAGGAATTCAAGAGCAATGGAAAATCCATCTGCGGCATTCCGACCGCCACACACACAGCCCCATTATGAAAGAAACGATGAAAAATAATCGTTAAAAGCGAGGATGATTTAACATATGGAAGGGAAAAAAAATCCTTTGAATTTTGCTTCATATGTGAACAGCAGCTACAAGGCCGGAACAGGAAGTGTGCGATTGTGTTGTAATTTCAGTAGCAAGATTAAGGATCCGGTGCATGTCAAAAACAATAGGAAAGGGGAGGGGGGAATTGAGGATTGTGTTCCATGATTCTTCAATAAAGCAAGAATCACAGTAAAAAAAATAAAAACATCAACTGACATCATGGATTCTTGGAGCATCACCAAAGCGCTTCCGCGCTTAAAAATATCTAATTTCAGAATAGGAAAGTAACTGGGCTGTGTGGAATTGGCCATCATGTTTTTTATGGGGAAAAAAGGCTATTTATAGAGCAGATAAGTCACCGTTTCCTGAGCTGGGCACTGAAAGAGGCACAGACAGGGGTTCGAGCCAGTGCTGCAAAACTACCGGCCACCGGAGAATATGAGCAGGAAGGTGCTGAAGGAGGCCGCTTTTCAGCAGAGGTTATGTTTATATCGTATTCTTCCCCCCCCCAAATTCACATGAAGCACAACGGTGCTACACAGCCCCTTTGCATTGCACATTTTCTCCATCACAGGTTGAACAGAAACACAAAGCCAGGTAGAATTACTGTATTAAATTATTGGATAAAAAAAAAAAATGGGAAGAATTTTGACCTTCCATTCTCTCGGAGCAGACAAAGAACTCCTGAGCAATACTAAAATTCCTCTTTCACGCCACACGATTTCAAAAGGAATGGAGGCTTTTAATAGAATCCAGGGGTTTTTTTGGGGGGGGATGGTGGGGTATTTCTGCCGTATTCTCGGTCAGCTACAGCAGACTACCTGAGATATGTATTCCTGCTGTCGGTGCACATTTTACTTAGGGGAAATTTAAAAGCCCTTTCTGTTCAAATACGGATCTAAAAAGAATGAAAGAGCTGATGATTTCTGATGGGGTGACTGTGCGTCTGAACACTGGTATTCAAATACCCTGCTACATCAGAACCATACAAATGCCAATCTAAATATAAACATAGAAATTTGTGGAAAAAGTGTCAGGACAAAATGATTCCTTAAACAGATGGAACATGCACATATTCACGGCATGGTCTCTTACTGCTCTCTTAAAGCAGAGAGAACAACTCAACTTGTTATTAAGTATTTATGACACCTTTCCTGCAACACCCCCTACACACACACCACACACACACACACACACACACACATAGATACATACACACACACCTCTCCCTGGCCTGTTTTAGTGCCATCGGCAGTACAGAACTGCATTCGCTCAGCTGGCAGTCAAAGCCACCGCGCTTCTGTGGCAGAAATGCGGGACGAGAGGCTTTGTTAGCACCGGGGAGAGATGGAGAGATAGAGAGAGGAAGGCGTCGTGGGAGAAGGCGAAGGATCTCGTCATTAATATTTCATCAATATTCTTCAAGGTATCGTGGTGTTCTGTGGGGCGGGATGCATCGTAACAGACACCTTCTTCGCTGACCCCCCTCCTCCCAATCCCGTTCTGAAGCAGCCAGTGCGTTTCAAAGGCCCGGGCCCCACTGCACACATTTTTACAGGCACGATTTACGGCCACTGACAGGGCCTGTGTAAATTAGCCTGGCTGCAGCTACAATGAAAAGGTTGTTTTCCCACAGAATCATCCTCCCATTTGCCAGCTTCCACACATTAAATTTAAGGTGTTCTTTGGTAATGTGAGAAATGGGGGGTGGAAGGGGGGAGGTCGGGCAAGAAAAATAACAACTAAATCTTAAGATTCAACGCAAAACTTGCTGCCCTTAAATGCCTCGAAGAGTCACTGTGAGCTGCACCGGTAGAAGCTACTAGTAGCTTTTGTGTGGTGTCATTTAAAATGAAGGGAGGCGGCCCCCTGAGTGGCGCAATCGGTAAAGGCACTTGTTGCCCACTGCAGCCTGTGTTCATGCCGGGGGACGGCCATTGGCTGTCTGCCCCAGGGGGGAGGGAGGGAGGGAAGCCGGCATGAGTTTGTTGCGTGCAAGCAGCTGTGCGTGTCAGAGTTATGGCTCGTGGCTTGGTGGGGGTACTAGGTTGAACTAGAAGAGGTTACGATTAGCCACCAAAAAGTTATTTTCTTTCAATTTAAACAAAGGGAGCCACTATGCTGAGTTCATGGATCACTATGTTCTGATTAAGGTATGAGCTGTGTTGGACACATGGCTGCCAGCCACTGGAGGCTCCAGACAACACAAGCACATTAAATGTTTGAAATGGCACGGCGTGTAAAAGCGAGGGGAGTGTAGTCTCGGGTGGTCAGGCTCATAGTGCCGTGAGGTTATGAGTAATCTGGTCAGGGTCATATTCAATACTGCTAAATGTAAAGTTATGCATGTGGGAAATAAAAACATTAGACAGGAGTATTTTATGGGAGGAGAAAAGTTAGTAGGTGTTCAATTTGAAAAGGACTTAGGAATTGTAGTTGATCAAAGCCTATCTGCATCAAAGCAGTGTGCTACAGCAGTGAAAAAAACCAACAGGATGCTGGGATACATAGCAAAAAGTATTGAGTATAAATCAAAGGAGGTTATATTAATGTTATATAATGCCTTTGTCAGACCTCACTTAGAATACTGTGTGCAGTTCTGGGCACCGCACTACAAGAAAGATATAAAAGCTCTTGAAAAAGTCGAAAGAAGGGCAACTAAACTGATACCTGGTATGAAAGGTAAAAGTTATGATGAGGCACTCAATCTATTTAAACTTAGTAAACGGAGACTTAGGGGGGATTTGATTGAGGTTTTTAAATACCTAAAAGGGATTAATAAAGTTAAATACCAAAGATTTTTTAAGATAAGTGGGGTCAGCAGAACAAGAGGTCACAGGTGGAAATTAGTTAAAGGCAAATTCCGCACAGATATTAGAATATACAGATATTCTTTACACAGAGAGTCGTCAATGCCTGGAACAGCTTGCCAGGTCGGGTAGTAGAGGCAGAAACGCTTGGGCTATTCAGGCTAGATGTAGTACTAGATACTCTTTAGATTAGGACATGATGAGCCTAGATGGGCCGAACGGCCCATTCTCATCATTATGTATTCTTATGTTCTTATAGTACTGCAATGGGTTATGAGTAATCTGGTCAGGCTCATAGTACTGTAAGGTTATGAGTAATCCGGTCAGGCACATAGTACCGTAAGCTTATGAGTAACCTGGTTAGGCTCATAGTACTGTAAGGTTATGAGTAATCTGGTCAGACTCAATAGTAATCTGGTCACTGTAAGGTTATGAGTAATCTGTAATCTGGTCAGGCCTCATAGCTCTGTTATGAGTAATCTGGTCCTGAGCTCTGTAAGATCCTGACAAGTGAAACCAAGGGGATTGCAAAGGAGCCGATCGCCAAAACGCAGCCCGCTTCCGACAGCAGTATCCTGGGAAAGCACCTCATTGTCGAACGTTCCATTGGCCTTTACCGGCTGGGTTTGAACACCACCTTCAGCGTCATTAACTTTAATGGTGAGGTGCAATCTTCATTACAGCTCTTTAACGGGGGCTGTAAAGTCATAATTTTTACTATTGGGCTTTGATATGTGATAGAATGGACGAAGCACCATTGAGAGGAACTTTGGTCACCCCGGCAACCCATTTCAGCTGGCTTGAACGGTGTACTGTAATGGAATAACAGCTGACACAGCTGAGCTGAGGCAAACTCATTTTTTTCTAAATGCAGTGAAAAAGAATTGTGCAGAGAGCGTGCGCTCTTTGGAAAAAAGGTGTAAAATGCATCTTTCATGATAATGACAGACTTTTTAAATCTTTCCCTACAGCTTGGTGGTGGATTTCACGCCGATCCGTCAGCGGCGTGTCGTGGCGTGGAGTGAGCGGCCCGGCTTAACGGATGCCAATTCCTATTTCAGCCTGCTAAAAGGAGCAGAAAGATGAGACGGGCATTGTCTGCGAGCGCCCATAATGCTGCCTGAAAGAGGGCACAAACCGCCAGGGTGCGGCAATATATTCATTTCCTTAGAAAAGAAAAGAAAAAATAGGCTCATCTCTTTTTCTGCCTATAGAAAAGGTTATTTGAGGCCTGAATACGATCGTCCGTAGATAAGCATTCAGATGAAATTGCGAAATTTCAATTCACAACATGGTGCCCGTTTTTAGTGGGGAGAGCACCCGCAGACCTTCTCAGCTACAGGTCACAAAGTTGGGGAAGGAATGCAGCCTCCAGCCATGCGGAACTGGGAACATTCAAACACCAGCAGGAAACAGTAGAACTCTTACTGCCAACAGGAATAACTCATTTTACTCTCACAGAATTTTCCTGCACATTGCTCTTTGAAGCAAACGTTGAACATAAAGGGCTGAACTGTCCTTTGACAGTCATTTTATTGACTGTAAATCTATTAAACTTAGCTATTGTTGCGTGGTGCGCTTCCCATTATGTTTTTTACGCCACGTTCCTTTCGATGAACATCTTACTTACAGAATGATAACGGTCTGTAAACAAAGAGTGCGGGTACCACTTTAGCCAATCGATATCGAGCTTGAAAAATGATTCAAGCGACGTGGCCTGCATAAGCCGTCTCCCGTCCAGAATCAAGTGAAATGAGGGCCCACTGATTGCGCCGGTAATACGGTTACTCCTCGGGCCAGGACTGATCTTCTATGGTTTCTGGGGGATCCTGATGCTGCGGTAGACCAGGGGTGGGCCAATCACAGGGTCCTGCTTGTTTTTGTTATTACTCAGCATTGTTAATCAATCAAAGCTGGTGATTACACGGTTACCACAACTCACCTGGGTTCCATTTTGGTGGCCAATTGTACCCTCTTCTAGTACAATCCCCCCTCGTACTGCGAACCACCTAATCCGAGATGGAACGCGCCAAGCCATCGTCCATAACTCCGACACACACAGAGCGGCTTGCACGCCAGCTTCCCTCCCCCTTCCACCAGTCATCACCCCTGAACGGGACTCCCAGCCAGAGCTTTAACCCAGCAACCTGCACTTTAGAACAAGTGGGCGGCAGTGTAGTATAACGGTTAGGCAATTGGGCTTGTAACGCAGGCTTACTGGCTGGTGCAACCGCTACTGCTGGCTAACCCTTGAGCAAGCTACTTAACCTGACTTCAGTAAATATGTAAGTGCCTTCAAGGTGGAGAGTTCTGGAAACATAAAGCAGCAAGCCCTGCGGCTGTCCAGAAGGACGGCCTAACCCTTTCAGAAGACTTCTAGACGTCTCAGTGGGACACTGTGGCCTTATCGCTGCAATGCTGAGCTGGGGAGACCTACATGACAAATGGCCACATTAAGCTTGTCATATCCTCCAGCCGGACCGGTGTATCTCAATTGGCCCCATGCGTGATCCCCCGTGGGTCATCTTGGAGTCTGGCCCAGCACGGAACGGCGCCCTCGTCGCTGAGATAGCGTTTTTGAGATAGCTTTGCCGCAGACCGTGGCCGGGCGGGGGGGGTCATGCCAATCTCGGCAGGGCTGTTGCTGGAGGGCTACATCTGTCTAAGAGTCGATACCCGCAGCAGCATGACTAAATAAAGCCTAAACAACAGGATCATTTGAATTTGCCGGGGGCAGGCTGGGCCCAACAAACAATTTCCCATCCCAAACATGGGCCAGTGACCCAAAGCCCCCAGAGTTATTGCCACCTAATGACGGTCCACACCAAACTAAACACTACAGTCAGGGTCGGACTAAATTGGTTTCTGGATTTCATGCTAACTTTTGCCCCTGAATTATTTAATTAGCCCAATGATTTATGTCATCTGACGTGTCAGCTACATTAATTCATGAGCTCGTGAGTGACGTGAAGACTGTTCTTGAGGGCCTTTATAAAAAAAATGAAGGGGCAGTTGGTGTATACAGTTAATTAGCTCATTGAACCAGGGGTAATTGGCGGAAGCAGAAGTTGGCATACAATCCAGAGACAGATACAGGGTTCCCCACCCCTGCTGTAGTCCCACTCCCTACCCTGGGGTGGAGGTTGGGCAAGAGAGAGAGAGAGAGAGAGAACTGGCGCGGGATGACGGGATCCATCGTTTGTTTTTCCGCCCGGATCATCTGCTGTTGGTGTTTAGGATCATCAGTCTAAACGAGGTCCGACGGGTCGGGGTGCAAGCCGAACGGGGATTAACCTTCTGCGCGGGACGACGCTTGCGAATCGCACGCCAATGCCAAACCCAGAGGACGGACTGTTTAACAGGGGGGTGGGCACAGGAGCGAGGAGGCCTCAGTTTCCCCCAAATCCGCGGGACGCGCCAGCGCCTCATTAATCCTCCTCCCTGCATCTCCCCTCAAGGTCACAGACACAATAAGGAGCGGCCTCTCAAAGGCTCTCTTTTAAAGACGGGTTTTCGGATGTGCACCCACCGTTTCTCCCCCGACGGTGTGGTATTGATCACCGAGTGGAGTGGGGTGCAGTGCATGCGACTGCAAATACAAAACCAGTCTGAAGAGAAAGGAGGGAAGAGGCCACCTCCTAAATAGGTCATTACCGCTCCGTCGCCCCCAAAAGGGAACGGCGGTCGGCCCTGGGGCTGGGCTGGGTCACCAGCCTGAGGGAGGGATTGCAATGCAAACACCACGCTGTCACAGAATTCTGCAGTCTTTACACCTGGCATTACATTTCAGGCATTTAGAGACACTCTTACGCAGAGCGACTTAGACAGCTTACATTACTTTACATGCTAGGAGTGTTGTTTTAATTTCGTTGTAGCAGTACAATGACAATAAAGAAATCTTGAAATCTTGAAAATCTTGAAATGCTATGAATTTATACAGCTGGATATTTACAGAAGCAGTTCAGGTGAAGTACCCTTGCTCAAGGGTACAATGTTAGTGACCCACCTGGGAATCAAACCTGCAACCTCTGGGTTCCAAGCCCAGTTCCAAAACCATTACACGACACTGCCTCTCTTCTATATAGGAGTAGTCTGGCCAACTGGTGTTCTGAGGTCCTTGTAACCACAAAAAATGAAGAAATGAATGTGCTTCCACTGCTTCTTCTCGCTCCAGTGCTCATTCAGCTCCAGCCAGACAATCAGCTTTGCATTAGAAATGATTGTTGTAGAATATTTCTTTGCCAATCAACAAAAAAGTGCCTTGTCCTTCACGCTAAAGAAAACAAAGGTTAAGTAAGTATTGTGAAAGTAAGTAAGTGAATGCCTTTTGTGCTCTTTAAAGTTTTTTGCCAAAATTCAAATGCATCCATTTGCAATTTACTTGAGCACGTACTGAAAATGTCATGGTATTTAGGGGAGGCTGTACCGAGCCGATGCATTGCAGGCCTAAAAGAAGAAAAAATTTGTCGAAGACGTGAAAATGCATTGAAGCATTTGTTTCATACTACAATGCCCTGCTGTTGGGCTGGATGCACTTCAACATCGACCTTCCTCCCAGAAGCACACAGCAACGTAGCAAAGAGCTTGATTCAAACTCACATACAGTGCCCCTTTAAAGTCAACATTCTAGTTTTTTATTTTTAATAAATGTTCAGTTTTTAATCAATTAATCAATATGAAGTCTGATTTAATACATTTTAATTTCAGGCTGTAAGCCAACAAAAGGTGACAAGGGTCACTGTATATGGCTATATTAAATCTCCTCTACAATCACTTTACTGGCTGCCCGTAAAATATCGTACCGATTGTAAAGTACTACCCCAGACTTATTAAGCGTTAAACAGGTCTTGCCTCAGCATACCTGAAGGAAACTCTAATCCGTTATAACCAGGTGTCAGTCAAAATGGGCAGCAGAGATTTTTCAGCGACAAATTCCCCAAAACTGAGGAATGATTTACCCCAATTTGTGGGGATATGGGAATAAACTCTAGAATCAACTATTACTCTATGTATCCTCCCATGGGTCTAGAAGTAGTAGGAGTAGGTGGCATTTCATGGCTGTGAAAGGTGTTTAGTTTGGTGTAGACCATCATTCAGTGGTAATAGTTCTGGGGGCTTTGGGTCACTGCCCATGGTTGGGATGGGATATTCCAGCCTGCAGCAAATAATCCTGCTGTTCAGGCTTAATTTAGTCATATTCTATATGCTGCTCTGGGTATGAACTGTTAGCCTGGCTGTTAGCAAGCTAGCAATGACTAGAGAGTCTGGAAATGGTCCTTTGAATTTCAACTTGTCGATCACTTGCATCAATAACGAAGCGGTTGGGGCTTTTGTTTTTTTCTTGAACAAATCATAGCTCTCCTTTTTCTTGCAAGACCAAGCCCACCATCATCGTGGACAGGTGTTGGAAATGAGCCTTTGATTATAAACACTTAAAGCATTCTTGTTTTTCAACACTGTAAAATATATATATATATTTATTAGTGAGTGAGAACCAGAACCCAGCTGTGTTCGTCACGAACGTTTGCAGACAAAAGCGATTTTAGAACAGCTTGTGGAACAAAAATTGCGTTGGATGATGCTGGCTGGAGGGAGATGCGTTCTGTTTACATATAAGGCGAACAATTTGTAACATTCCTAAAAAGCCGCTCAAGTTTCACCGCTCAAAGAAAACGGTTCGCTTCAACTATTCTGGGCCATATTAGGTGAATATGAATGCACCTCAAGTCCCTGCAGATTGGGGCAGAGTTGACCGAACTGCCGCTGATGCAAATCTGAACAACAAAATGAAAACAGCAGTGCATGCTGGGAATGAACGAACCTTCAACCCCCTGAGTGCACCTGAAAAGATATTTTGAATCGGGAGTGTTCTGAAATTGTGCGGCCACAAAGGCAATAAATAGCCGAGGACAAATTGCTCGCGCCGTTGCACTTACGCGAGGCATCCAAAACGTCCACCCCGGGGCTTTAGATGGTGTGCTCGTCGTTTTTACAACAGGAATCGTTTCCGACTGCGCCCGTCATAAAATACAGACGACAGGCGACAGGCGACGCAATGGATTCATTTGGCGCCGCGTCCTGAGCGGAGATGAAAAGGCAAAGTGCAGTCACTTAGGCGTGCGCTTCGGCCGTAACTGACATCGAGCTGAAGGTTCGTACACGGGCGCCTCTGGCATTAGACACGTGGAGGCCGTTCCCGCAATCCAGTCCAGCAGTCCAGCAGACTCCGGCCCCGGACCCATCACTGCTCTTCAGAGGAAGTGGACAGGTTAATGAAAAAGTATCGATTCCCTCGCCATCCCACGAGATGAAGGGAAAGTAACACTAACACTTCCCAACTTTTTAATTCCGAGGAATGCCTGCCGGGGGGCAGGGGGGGAGCTTGTGACTGATGACACCGAGCGGGTTTATAGAGGAAGAAAGAAAGACAGAAAGAAAGAATTAATGCATTGTTGAACGCTTTGGCAATGAATTTGAATTTGAGAGAGAGAGAGAGAGAGAGAGAGAGAGAGAGAGGAGGGTGAGAAAGGGAGAAAGAAAGGGAGAGAGAGAAAGAGCGGGGAGAAAGGGAGAGGGAGAGAGAGAAAGAAAGCTGAGGACAGTGGAGGGAAAATAAAGATACAAGTCTACCTTAAGAGCGAACTCTGCAAGACACCTGCACATCATAGGACTGCCTCTCCTAGAACACCGACCGTTCACTCTTTATTAATTTTAGCCTGAGCTCTCTAAATAATCTGGCACAGCTTTTCCCTGCTTGTTGGTGGGCAGGGCGAGGTGGGGGCTTCAGAAATTAGGCAAACGTGCTGAAGGGTCAATTTGGTGGAGTCCTTTCAGGGGGCCAGGGGTTCAGGCCTCGGGCCCATTGCCAGGATCTAAATGAGTTTCGCGATGTCACGGAACCTCTGTGATGGGGCTGCACACCAGCAGGCCACCGTGCCTGGCACTTTGGGGAATGAAATGACAAGGATCACTGGACAGGAAGACTGAGGGACCGAACGTCCCGGACACTGGCTAAATGTGTGGTCTGCCACGGGGCCGGGGGGGTGGGGGGTGGGGGTGGGGGGTGGCAGCCCGTATCCACTCAGCGGAGGAACAAATCGCCCTCCATTCAACACCGCCGGGTGACTGGAGCCGGAGAAAAAAACCCACACACAAGAAAACAAATGTGCTGTATGTGATCCAATTGGGCTTGTGTCGCGATTAACAATATTTAAAAAGCAGAAATAAATTAGGCCTAATGCTGCTTTTATTCAGAAGCCACACAGCAGCATAAACCACCAGCTATATTCTGTTGGGGGGTCTCATTTGTCGTGGTGTCTAATTTCATATGCCCGGATGTTAATTAGTTTGTTGGGATGCATCAGCATATTAGTTTAAACATCCCCATCGGCTTTCAGAGCGTCGTTGGAGCGGCCAGACCTCTCTCACATTTCCATCCTGATTTGATTTGTTTGGAGCCGAAACCCCAGCCCTGAGCACTGAGCACCCGGGGCGTCGCTGGGACCTGAACACGTTCAGGGGTTCACATTCAGCCCCGAATCGTTGAGAGCGGGGACGGGGGGACGGGGGCACAAGGGGACAGGGTTCCTTTGGGGGTTTGGACGTGTTGTTGAGCAGGGAGGAGGGTGTTTGTTCATTTAAAATCGGATTTGCCATAGAAGTCACCTCACTCTCCTTTTAAATGCACGAGAAATGCTCATTTGCTCATTTGCTCATGCTCATTTGAGGGATCGAAGATTCAGGGGCCGATTCCGGAATCCCGGGTCTGACAATTCCCAGTGCTGGGCACTGCCTAAAACCTTGGGTTACAAGTGGCAGAGAACAAAGAGGAAATATGGAGATATGATATCAATACACAATACTCATCTCCCAGAAAGCCCTCCCCCCTTCCGTTTATCAGCCGCCTCAAATCTTAACGCTGCCAACCGCCTCAGACACTTTACAGTATTTACAATGCAGACCTCCCGTACGGAAATCGATATCCAACCAACGCCTGGCGCAGGGCTCGGCAAACTGACTCCCGGAGCAGGGCAAAATCGAGTGAGAAAGAGGGTTTTATGAGGTAGCGACATCACGGTTTTTAAGACGCTAGTTCCCCCAAAAAAACCAGGAAACTGGGAGGATGAAGAGAGAGATCGTCTTTGGCTATGGGTGGGGTGTGACATCTACGGGTTGTGTGAGACGGTGAGAGAGAGAAATGATGGAAACTCATAATGCGATAGGATTATTGCTCTGTCAAATGCAATTATGAGTCCTCTTTAATTTGCAAGCAATCATCTCACCGGCGACACTTGGCTCTGGTTAATTCAATGCCAACGTGCGTGTGACTCCGATGGAGGAGAGACGGAAGGAAAGGGAAGGGACAGTTGATTTAGAGCCGGGAAGGCGCGTCAGTGTTTACTGTGAATTAGGCTAATGTTAGTTCAAACACAGAAAATCGTATTTTATGGAAAAACGAAAGGGCTTTGAAAAGATCTCACGACACTGCTCCGCTGTAAAATGAGCCGGCCCGGGCCTTCCGACAAATGTCTGTGTTAACGACTGGAAATCTGGCTGGTGGTGATGAGAAATAAACGTGCAGCTGCTGCAGAGACAGAATGCCGCCACGTTATACTTCAGGCTCTTAGCCCAGGATCGGTACATTTTTGGCGAATCGCTGTGCAGCTTTGGTGGGGCAAATTCGTACCCTTTTACACCCCTCCTCCTCCCTTCACAGCAGTAGGAAAGCGCTGGGTCATCCTGATCTGAAATCTATTAAAAGAAGCCCCTTGCAGGCTCAGAGACCCCCCTCTGCTTCTCGCCTTATCTACAAAGCGAGCCCGCTCACGCCAATTAACATTCCCGCACAGTTTCCCCCGACACAGTTTGAGAACAGAGAACGCACGCGCGGGGGACGCGAGCGCAAACCTGAGCGCACACGCCCGTCGAACTCTCGCGGCTAAGCTACCGACAGCGGCATAAAAAATACATTTAAACGTCGATTTTCTTCTTCAAAAACTAAATAAAGGATGAATTGTTCTCCAGCGCTCTGAATTCATTCCCCGTGTTACTGAGAGAGAAAAACATTGGAGAAGCCTTTGGGCTCAGGGAGAGTGAAAGCAGCACTAAAAGATTGATACTGTTATCGGTACAGCTTGTGCAAGTTTTTTTTGGGGGGGGGTTGAGGTCGGCGGGTAGGGGTGGGGCTTTTGCGGGGGGCGGTTCTTCAAAGAGGGGCAAACAGGACATCAGAACAACAGGTGTACCCCTGGCCTTGTGCTGAATGTTTCAAGCCTGACTTATTTGTCCAACTTCTTGTGAGGGAAGTCAGGGGGAGTTCCTGTATGTTTTGGTACCTTGGGAGAAATCTGCTCCTGTTTAAAAGGGAAGAAGGCGGCGAAACATCCCACCCATACGCCCATTCGTAAAAAATGTCAGAAAATGCTAGGAGATAATGAGACATAATTTCAATCTGCTTGCATGGAAATATTTTAATCAATCTGATTGAAAAGACAATCCTATTCCCCTCCCCCCCCACACTCAGCCAATTAATGTATTACCATACTGACACAAACATGAAACACGAAGCAACTAAATCCAATTGGGACACAATTTGAGAAGGCGACTGGAATCCTTCAAATACTGCTAATCAAGAACAAAGCGAAAATGTTTAATACAGACACACTAATAAATTCCAAATTCCTCTCCTCTCACGCTAATGAAACGGAGTCTTTGTTCAGCGCTTTCACGATAGGCAACATTAGTGAGGGGAAAAGGCTTAAATGATTAAAGAGGAAAAAATTGACATCTTAAGAGAGGATCATTTGGGACTCCTTGATCAGACCGCGTGGTCGTGACTGAATACCCGCTGTGTGAAATGCCTTGAGATGCACAGACGATTCTGTCGATGGCCAAAACATTACATCACGATAAGCAGAGACCCAGCACTTGGTATTCCCTTAAGTTTGCGAAAGACATTTGGAGCAACATCACGACGAGTCTACATGATGAACGAGCGCTGGTTGAGAAATCCGCTAGCTCAAATGAGGTATGATGAATGGATCCAATTTACAATTCCGCTCAAAAATACAGAACTATCACAGCAAACGAGGTTTTATAGTTGGCCTACTGAACGCCAATGAACACCAGATAGTGCCTCCAGGGCAACGATGATGTCAATGCTGGAATCCGATAAAGGAGCACGGCAAAGATATTTTCCTGCACACATTCCGATGCCCATGAGGAGAGATACGATAATTGATAAACGGGCGTTGGGCAAAGGCCCGTGGCATCCTGGGACGCTCTCATCCAGAGGAAAAGAAGGGAGACACTAATCGGGCAGGTGAAGGCTTTCGGTACTCTCAATTACAGCACAGTTTCTGAAACGCAGACAGCTGCAGATTAAAATGGATGCAGATTAAAAAGGACTATGTTCCCCTTGGTTACTTTATGCCGTTTCTTTGGAAAACTAAAGAGAAAAGGTTAATGAACTGGTTGAGCTCTTATAAGCCCCCCTCAATGTGACAGGACAGAAAAGAGCGGTGTTGACCAGGGCGGAGATGGGCCAGGCACAAGCTGCATTGTGGGTACTTTTTTATTTGAAGTTTTTAATATAATTATTTTGATGGAAATGTTTTGAACATACAATGGTTTGTATGGGATGGGATTACAGGAAACATTCTCTCCTATAGGGCAGATAAGCGGGGTGACCAGGTGTCCAGCATTGTAAGAGACAGTCCCGCATTTCAATAAAATAATGACATAAGAACCCTTCTCAACAATATCATCAACCCGTGACAATAAACATCATTTAACATTTCTCTCGCTTCATTATTTAGATTATCTATTATTAAATTATTTTAAATAAAGTACAAACTTTTTATAGACATGAAATGCGGACGTCTCCAGCAAATCCATCCTGCTTGTCCTGCCTTTGTGGACTGTTTGAATCTGGTCACCCTACAGATGAATCCCTCATCACACCAGACCGTCTTGGGAATGATCTGTATTTCACCTTACACTGCGGAAAATCATTCAATGAACATCTACTTTAAATGCAATCTATATTCAGCTAAGCAGTTTAAAGTATATGAGCTTTGCACCTGTAAGGAGTGCTTCAATGCATTTGAATGAGACAGACTGTCTCTACGCCCATCAAATTGTAAAAGATGCATGTTTTGTTACATCAATTTTTTCCCCTTTTTTCTCTCCCAATTTGGTGGCCAATTTTACCCTCTATTTCTTTCAATTCACCCTCCCCACGAGCCCGCCGCCCGCCTCCGTGGGACAAGCCACTTCCCAGAGGCCTTGGCCTCCGCTCTGTTCCTTCTCGGAGGAAGCGGTTCGGCTCCTTTGTCGCTCCTGGTCCCATAGTTGGACCGGCGAGGGGGGGATAGTTGAATCAGAAGAGGGTACAATTGGCCACTGAATTGGGAAAAATCTGAAATACATTTATTTTTATTAAATGGGAGTTGGTACATTCATTTTAAAATGGAACTCTATTTATAAATATGCTTTGCTGTCTGTGAAACGAGGAAGAGGTACTTTACTCACAGTATAGGCTACTGATAGATGATATATGAAGTTTCCACAATGCACCCCCCCATGTAGGTTTAAGCATATCAATGACTAAACCACTAAGTTGTTAGCCCATTCACGGTAATTGAAGCAAGTTATTTCATTCCTCCTATTCCTTTCCTGTGGCTGGCCTCACCAGCTTCTTAAGTGACCTCCAGTTGCATTTTACTCCAGTTTAACGGTGAGGATTATTAAATAAGATTATGTGGAAACCTTAGCTTTAAATACACAGCAATCTTTTAAGGCGCTGAACATATTGTGCATGAAAAAAGCACGAATAAATATATGAAAAACATTTTCAACTGTAAAGGCAAGCTACATTACCTACAGGTAACTGCCAAAATAAAGGAAACATGTGAGTAAATTAAGGGTTCTGACGGCTCTGTTATGGTGTGGGGTGCATCTTTCTGGAATGGTTTAGGTCCACTCAACCCTAAGAGGGCAAGGTAAATTCCAATAAATACAAAGTCATTCTGAGCAATCACCTTCATCCTATGGTGAAGCACTTCTATCCTGATGGGAGTGGTCTCTTCCAGGATTACATTGCCTCATCCACAAGGCACAAGTGCTCACTGAATGGTTTGATGAACATAAAAACAATATAAACCGTATGCCATGGCTGTCTCAGTCACCAGATCTCAACCCAATTGAACAAAATTGAGATTTGGGAGCGGCGCAACAAAACACCAAACGATGGAATTTCTTGTGGAAGATGTATTGTGTTGCATCCCTCCAATAGAGTTCCAGACACTTGTAGAATCTATGCCAAGGCACACTGAGGCTCTTCTGGCAGCTCACGGTGGCCCAAAGCCCCATTAAGATACTTCATGTTTGCGTTTCCTTTATTTTGGCAGTTACCTGCATGTTCGCAAGGAACACATTGAAAATATCTACCTTAAACTTGCCTAAAATACAAATCAAGAGTAGGATCCTGCTAGTCTATAATCCTAGTAGGATTATAGGCTTCCATCTGCAGACTATCGTTTTGAGATATCAAGCGTTAGACTTTCCCATATCAAAGCAATTTCTTTGTAATTGCATCACTGCCTCAAAAAACTGTCAAGATAGAACCCTATAACTCTGAGCTCTTTCAAAATGTGCTGGGTAGCATGCCGGGCCTATCCTGCCCCCCAGGCAGGGAGTGTCGAGCCCAGGGGGCCGCTACCTCCGCAACCAAGCGTGAAGGACGGCCGGCCAGCCAGGCAGCCACACACACCACGCTGGAGATCCCGGGATTAGTCACACTCACTGGCTCTCCGCAGCTCCCCTTCTCCACGGCAACCGCCTTGCATTCCAATACTGCCGTACACACACACACACACACACACACACACACACACACACACACACACACACACACACTCACACACACACACACACACACCAAGGGCGGCACAGAAACACTAAAACATACATCGCTGAGAGCGTGCTAATAAAAACAGCGCCATGACGACAGCCCCGCTGCTGCTGCGCGCGGCGTAGAGACGGTGCTAAACCGGCGTGAGACGATAAACCTCACTGCATTAAATAGGGCCGACAAAACACGACACACACCATGAGGACACCGTACAACTACGCACAGCAATAAAACAGTGAAATACTGCGCAGTACTGACAGAATGGTACACACAGCACTGACATGATAGACCACAACATGCAGCACAGTGACAAATAAACACAAGGGCAGCGAGGACAATGCAGTGCAACACACAAACTACACACGCGCAGTACTGAGACGACACACAACACATAGCAATGAAGCAATGAACAACCACATAGCATCGACACAATACTAAACACGGAATTGTTAAACACATGACACCGCAACATACAACTCTAACATAGCCAGCAGACAGATCAGTGAGGACAACGCAGTACAACACACAACAGCGAGACAATACACCGCAATGAAACAATTAACTACCACACAGTACTGACACAATGCTACATGCAGACCTGAGACGACACATAACATACAACACTAACAACCTACCACGCATGGACAGTGAGAACAATGTTGTGCAACACGCAATACTGAGATACACACCAACACAACACAACACAGACTGCACACCACACAATGTCCAACACTGCGCGCAGTCAGTGAGCCTCAGACACATACAGCATGAGAAAGCAGTGATCAAGTTCCCGGACGGATTTATTTCAAGTGGCAGGTCAGGGACACAGCAATACCCGGAGCCCTGAGCTGGGAGTGACGAGGTCATCACGATCTCACGCCTCACGCTCCTGGCATGAGGTGAGAACTCCCACCTGTCCCATTATATATATACATGGAGAAAAAACATGTCCTCGTTCCCTTTACCTGTAATGAATTTCCCAGGGAGTGTAAGAAGAGAACTGGATGCACTGCACCACAGCAGGCCCTCATACTGAATGGCGATTGGCGAGCTGCACCTGCTCTGGCCGGGCGGTGCTTCTTTGTGCTAGCCGTGCGCGGTTTACACGGTGCTGAGCCACGGTTTAGTGCTGTGGCGGGCATATTTCACTCTCTTCACTTTTTCCCACCGAAAGGACACCCCAAGCAAAATAGCAAGGCGATGCATCGACTGCAAAACACGTCAATTGTAGTCAAGGAATATCCTGAGTGAAGGTTGGTCACGGGTTGTAACGGTTGGACTTCACTTTAGGGGTGCCAGACAGGCGAGGCCTGCCAAATAATACTGTGTATGACTATATATGCTAACTACACGTTCCGTTGTGACTATCATAGACGGAGGAGCTGCACTGAGAGCCACACTGCTTACTCTCCGGTAACTAACTCAACCAAACCTGCTAATTGTTGAACGGTTGGCTGGGGCAGGGGGCAAATTGTTAAAGGGGGGAGCTCGTTTCAGTGGTTTCAAAACCTTTGATAACAGATGTAAAATCTGGAGAAGTCGCCGTGCTTTCGTCGAACTCCATGAGAAACGCTAGTTTGCGGGAAAACAGGCCAGAGAAGACTTCTCTTGTCGTTCCGTCTTCCGTCTCTGTTCTGCCTGCACAAGTTATGTCTCACAAATACGTTGTAACCGCAGCCTCATTTTTGTGCAGTTTGCACCCTCGTAGTGCCCACCGTACTTTGACCTCAAAATGTGTGCCCCAGGTCGGCACGCGAGCAAAAGGGCCTCACAGTGAGGTAGAATGTTAAAATTGAATATAAAAATGATAGGAGGCATTAACTTTTATGGTGGTAGAGGGATGCAATTATAAATGGTTGATAAAATTTGATTTTTTGGGGTCAACAAAGAGCCATCACAAAGATGGGTATAAAAAAACATAAGGGAGTGTTAGTGCACAAGCAAAAAGGAAAATAAACCGAAGGTGATCTAAAAGGCCTCATTAAAGCCACGGATTTATGACAACTCTCGGTGCGAAGCCACTTACTCTCGTCTGTATGTCGTTCTCCCGCAGAATGAAGCAGCACTTAACCAAGTTTAACAAAAGGCAATTACAGCGAGGACAGCGTACGCAGAATGAGAAGGAGTGAAACGAACACATACTCACACCTTTCCCCAGCCCCAGAGGGGACCCATATGCAAATCAGCAGCTTACAATAGGCCGGTAGTTTAGAGCAGGGCTCTTCGATTCTGGTCCTGGACAGCCGCAGGTTTTCTGTGCGTGTGGCCGCTTTTCGCTCTCACCTTCAAATCATCTTCCAGTACGAGCCCCGGAAACCAGGTGAGGCGTGTAAATTGTGCAATCAACCGTTTTAATTGATCAATTAGAGTGCTGAGTGACAATGAAAACCAGCCAATCACGCGGCCCTCTGGGACCAGGACTGAAGGGCCCTGCTTTGGAGCTTATTAAGGAAACGGGATTTGTACCGCTGACGTGAACTGCGGCAGGTACAGTTGGCCTCCGTAAACGAGTCTTCCTTTGGAGCGTAAAGTGGCGTCATGTGACAGGACTCTCTGACAGCGGGGGTAATGGGGCCCCGTTTAAAGACGGGGTTGGTGGGGGGGCGACGGGGACAAGGGCAGAGCCCACAGCTCCCGGGCCGGGCCCCCCGAGGACGACCTCCCCCCGTCTATGGCTCCGCGCCAGAAGATTAATTTGCGCTTCCAAACCGACTATTAAAGCTGGCTTTTCATATTCTGACTCCCGAGATTTAATTAAAACCGACTTGGTCCTCGCCAACAGAGGGAGGTTTGGGATGACCTTGTTTTTAAACGGATGCCGGGGAGAACTTGGGCTGCGGAGTCTTGCCTCGTCACGCCTGCCCCTGCCCCTCCTCCTGGGTTTTTTTACATTTATTTTTATTTCCTCCTTCTCCGGCAAAGGTCAGGAGAAGATCAAACCCTTAAACGCACGCACCGGCGGTGGCGACAATAAATCACAAAACACAATTAATCATAATCTTCATTCATCATTAATGAGGCGGGTCCATCTGAAAATGTGAGAAATCGTGCCCGGGACTTGATGTTCCAAATTTGCCAACCGCAAGTGATGATATTGAATTTCCTCTAACGGACCTTTACAGAGTTAGTGTCGGGCCTCGCACACCCCAATACACAGTGTATGCAGAGACAGGCCTGACTTATGCATATTACATCTGAACAGGACGTAGAGTACAGCATGTACTATGCAATGGAAAATAAGATTTTGAATGACGCAGATCAACCTTACTTGCATCCCAACCCCATTTCACCTGAACAATATTGAATGTTTGCCAAGCTAAATTAAACGAGTTAGTATCACCAACACAACCTGGAAATATGCCTGTGCGTCTGTGGAGATATTAATAAGGTTCATCCATATTATAGAAGTACAGAAGAGCCATTTGAATAACCAGCATTGATCCACCCGTAACAGCATAGATTTGATTTGATCAGCAAGTAATGCATACCATTTGCTCCACACTAAAAGCAATTCACAGTCACATAAAAAAAACAAAAAAACACGATCATGAATATAGCGTGTAGCCCACAGTGGCTGAATTTACGGTAATACAACACGTTTCATAGGTCCCTTTGAAAATGCATTACTGGACAGCTGCTCCCATTCTGTTGAGCCAGTGGCGGCTACACTAGTTTAGCATCTGCACTGGGCAGAACAGTTTTTAACAGCCTATTAGTTGAATTGCCTATCAGAATGCTACATTAAGGAGCCATAGTAATTATTATTATAAGTATTTTTTATACTTTTTATAATTTTAAGACCTCACATAATGCAAACTGGAGATGAGTATTTGAGTACTAGCAACACACAAAAAAAAGAGTGTTAGAATAACTCATGTAAATTAATGCGCGCAAAAAGAAAATCATGTAAATTAGCCAACTAAGAAAATAAGTGCAAAGTGAAAATAGTTTATTGAACATGAGAAGGGGCACATTCCTCCTAACCAAGCAACGTAGCCCATTAAACAATCAATTCAAACGTTGACATAAATAACGCTGTTATTTCAATAACATTAACTGAATTCGGAGCGGCGGAGCAAACGACATCCTACAACATAAAAATAGAGCGACACTTATGAAAGACCACTGTGTCAGAGATACAAAATAAAATGTTGAAATAAAATATATATATATTTTTAAAAACATTAACTGAATTCAGTACAGTGAGATGCTGTAGCCACAGCTATTGTGGCAGCGTATATAGGCAACATTATTCTTGTTAAAAAAAATCGTTAATGTTTATTCTAGAACAGGCCGTAACTTTCTAGTTGATTCTAATTGATGACATCATAAAGGGCTGCTAATGGCCTCCTCAGATAACTGTATAATTCCAGAATAGAACACAGAGATGATAGCCATGTGAAGTCTGAAATTGCATAAACTGTCACTCCCCCCACTCACGCACAGTCATAAAAAACTGTGTTAAAAAATGTATCGTCTGGGGCCTCGGATAGCGTAGCAGTCTAACGCACTCGCATTGACTGGTGCTTTGGGCGTGTAGGCTGCCTATTGCAGCTGCGGTTCAAAACCAGCATTTGGCTGTCCGCCCCAGGGTGAAGGGGAAGGGTGAGCTGGCACAAACTCGCAGAGAAGCGCAAAGGGTGTCTCCAGAAGTAGGTGGGCGAGTTCCGTCTTGGAGGAGGTGGATCATCGCTGGCCTAAGGGAATTGGCTTGACCCAGAGGACGGGCAATGAGTTTGTGGGGGAGGACGAATCGAAATAAATAGAGGGTATAATTGGCTACCAAATTGGGAGAAAACTGTTAAAAAAAAATTACAAAAAAATAAATAATACAAATACTAATTATTATTAAAGCACTTCACGTTTATCATTATAAAATACATTTAAGAAAACAGTATTCAAGAAAATGCATAGTTTCTGTAGCAGGGGTTACAGCAGCCCACAAAGAACTGCACCTGAACTGGCCTCCTGATACAAAGCAGTAACTCACCAAACACTCAGAAATGCAGACAAACACACAAGTATGCGAACTGTAGTGGTTTCTGAGTAGGAAACCACCCCCTTACAGGAGGCGAGGCAAAAAAAAAAAAAAAAAAAGTCAAAAAAAATATTGTGAGGGTCAGCAGTAGCAGAAGCCTTCAAATAAACAACTCCGGTGGCAGAATAATGTTTGTGTCTACGTGTATACATAGCATAACTAAATCAATGCATCCGTAAAAAAAAGGACAATAAGTGCACTGTACAGCTCTGGTTTTCATAAGGAAGAGATTATCGGACTTGTTGCAATTTTCTCCGCCGTTATTGCGAACGCTCGCTTAAAGCAATAAGTCACCGCGCAACATTTTGTGGGAAGCGTGTGCCGTGTGCAGCAGAGCGTTGAGCTGCACAGGGGTTATTTACAGCGCCGCCGAACCGCGGACCAGGAACTCCACACTCCTGGAAGACTCTCGTCCCCGAGTTCACATCCTTCTGAACACCTCGCTTGGCCTTTCCTTCGCGTCTGATCTCGAGGCGGCCGAACGCGGTGCCTTTAAATCTCTCCTTTCTTCGCTGGCCGGACCCCAAGATCCTAAACCTCCCCCCCTCCCAAAACTGAGCTCCAGCCGCGAGACAGCCCATAACTCCCGAGATCGATGCTCCGGTGCTGTTACGGTGATGAAGAGGGCTCCCCCCGGCTCCCCCCCCCCCAATGGAACATGTGTCACATGGGACACAGTAAAGCCGTCGCCGTACCTTGCTGACACAAAGCATGCTTTCAGAATGTTCAGAGGAGGAGTGTGGGGGGGTTGTCCTCTGGCTGCCTTTGCCTCCTCCATTCAGCCCAGGCCAACGGAACCAACTGACTCGTTTGTCAGACAAAAAAAAGTAGTAACCGTTAATTGCGAACCCGAGACAGTTTTAAAAACTCGGTGTTCCCAAGTTAACTTCCAGCAAGTTAATGGGCGAGGGGGGCCCTTGTTCACAGAGAGACTTGAGAATAACTCCGGGAATCTTTCTGCGTCGGAAGCCCCTTCCATGCCCCCCCCCCCCCAAGACAGGTTGGGCTTCTGAGGACAGCTCCTGGGTAACCCACATCAAGATGCTAAAATATTCCAGAATGCGCCAAAGCAATATAAAAACTTTGGGTACAAAAAACAATAATAAAAAACAACCTTGAATGTGCAGGTTCACAAGTGAGCGTGTCATCACATTAAGCCGATAATGAATCATAGCATGTGCTTATGATTACATTTTTTTGTCATTTATATAAAAGATAAGTATACTTCACAGGCCTACCATGATATTTCAATGTGAAAAATAACAGTGTGATACATTGTATCCTCGTGAACTGAAAAGGCATCAATAGCCGGGGGAAAACAAGGATGAAATAATGGCATTCCATACTTAAGAGGCTTTATGGATGTGGCCACGGGCTCAACGGCGTGAAATAAACCCAACGGGAACTCCCTTTTAGGCCGAAACGATCAGAGCTATTTGGTTAAGGCTTGGTGATCAATTCGAGTCAATTTTGTAATGCAAAGCTGGCGCTGTTAATCGTTATAAATGATCGCTTCGAAGTGCATTTGCTCAGGAAATCTATCGACTTTGTGGGTATGATCTTCGACGGGGCCATGCATCTTCCGCCTTGCGCACTGCTTCAGCAAATCCGATTAGAGCCACAGTGGACGGTGTTGGCCTACTCCGACTTTCCTTCACGGACGAAAGTTTCGTTTCGGGACTCGCCACTTAGCGGTAACCTCCGCCCACGTCTGTCGATCGCTGCGCTCCTCCCGTCGATACGTACGCGCGACTCCGGAATAGATCGCCGTGGGGCGAAAACTGAAGGCGGCGGACATGGTAAGTGAACAGGACGAGAGCAGGGGCAAGGACTCAACGCCTGGACTCTGCTCAAGCCCGGCAGGCACCTGGGCTTTGCTTGCCCGACGGGCGTTTCTGTACTCACCTTAGGCTGAGGAGGTCAGGCCAGGAGGACATTTATCAGGGGCGAGCCACAGGATCTGAGCTGTTAAACCTAAAAGTGGGACATAAAAAAAAAAAAATGCAGACATTAAAAAAAAATGCAGACATTCCAAAGAGTGACACGAGTGAATAACTTGTAGACGGGTTCGTGTGGAAGTTACAGCGAGATTAATGTGCGCAGATTCCATACAAGACTTAATCAAATAAAAAATGAAAACATTCCTCCACGCTCCTGTGTGAAGCCTCTGCTCCTGTTCACCGTTTCCAGAAATGAAAACACTGCCGTGTTCAACTCTTTATCCTCCACAGAGCTGGGGTGGGTGGACTTCCATTTATTGTGCCTGGCCAACAAAGTGATCCCCCTGAACGAACTGGAATGATCCCGTTACACCTCCTTAAAAGGACATGAAAAATCTAAAAGATGCTGCACAAGAGAGCTGCTTTGCTGCGAGTGACTCTGGCGCGCTCGGCTGCTGTGGTTGTAATGGAAGCACGCTGCAATCCATAACTACATGGCGGTGGTTGCCTTTTCAAAACTGATGCAGCTGGGGAGTTTGTTTCTTTTGCCAACAGAGTAGATTTCACACCCCCTTGATTCCAGATTCAGGCCGCAGCTTCAGTAGAAGCGAGGTTCTAACCCCGGCCTGTCATCAAAGGGGAAAAAAGACCTTTAAATTTATTTTTATTTTTTAAAGCCCAGAGGCTTCGTTGCAGGAAATGTCAGGTCTCCAGGGCCTTTGGCCCTCCCTGTGGGGCCCCGCTGCCAGTCAAACCGCAGCACCTTTCCCTGCCGTGTGAGTGTGGTGGAGGCACGAGGCACCCCCCCCGGAGACGACGGGACCAATGAGAGAGAGTCCTCAAGGGCACCTCAGATGCTCTGTGTAAGTGGAGAGTGTTGTTAAACGCTGATATGGGGTGGGAATATGAGACATGATGATGATATCATACATTTTTGTACTCTTTGAACTTTATTCAACTTTATACTGTTAAATAAGTCAGTGGTCCTTAAGGGGGTTGTAAGGCCAAAAAAAAAAACATTAGAAAGCCATGTCTGGAGCACCGAACGGGCTCACTTAAAGTTCCGCATCACCTCCACATGCTCTCCGACAGACAGACAGACAGTTGGTTGGTTGTGAGGGCCATCCAATGAAAAGCACCTGCTACCTGCTAGGGTTGGTGGTCAATTCCACTTCAATTCAAGAAATTCAGGAATTTAATTGAAATTACAATTCATTCATTGACAAAAAAAACCCTCACACATCATGGGAAGTTTTCCAATTCTTAAATTGAAACTCCTGAACTGACTGAACTGAAATGGAATTGACCTCAGGACCCTGCTTGCTGCTGCTCTTCCTCCCCCCCACCCACACACACCCCTGACACCCCAAAATTGAGGATGATTCCTTGTGGCTATAAAAAAAATGCCAAATGCCAAAACATTATATAATTTCTGCCAATCTTGGCCTGTTGAATTTCCTGCTGGGCAACTCCCCTGACGTCCAGAGGAATAATCAGAACATCGGCGCACAACACAAGCTACAGAAGAGATGCAACGGCACGCATGGAAGCAACAAACTTTCACAAGAAAGCCTTCCTTATTTAAAATGTGATGACATTTACAATTCCTCAGAGGGTTGTGAAGCTAGACCTGCAGCAGTGGTGGCAGCCTTGTTCTGTGACACGCACACACACACACACACACACACACACACACACACACACACACACACACACACACACACACACACACACACACACACACACACACACACACACACACACACACACACACACACACACACACACACACACACACACACACACACACACACACACACAATGCAATATCATTTATGCGCTGTGTCTGTCTGGGCTTTTATTTTGCCAAAGACCTGATTCAACCCCTCACACAACAGTTTTACAGGACAGGCCACAATTCAGAACAGGGATTGGTCAAGCTTACAGGCGACATTTTTTTGGTTGTTGTTGTTGTCGGGGGAAACGGTCAACAAAAGCAAAAAGCCGAAGTCGCCTCAATGAAGAGAAAAGGACACTTTCCTTTTCCTTCTGCGGAGTGGAAGAGACACAGGGGAGCAGCAGCAGCAGCAGCAGAATCCGCAGGGGCTCCATGCTAATGTAGCGTAGCCATACTTCTGTTACTCCTACATTCCTACACCAAAAATACACAAAGCGGGCAAAGAGCAACCGGCAATTTGAGCGCTTGGCTAGTGCAGCATGTATGCTTTGGAGTCTGGAGTCCAGCAATTTAGTCCCTTTTAAAGATGTAACCAGGAGTGGCCAACGGGAGAATTTTATTTATCTATTTTTAAAAAGGCAGCGTGAGGATTTTTTTCAAATACGACGCTGGGGTTCCAACGCACTGCAACCGCTGTATTCCCCAGACACAAAGCCATGCTACTCTTAGCGCACTTTGTGGTGCTTAAAGCCATTTGCATCTTCAGCAGTTATGGGGTTTTCTGCATAATCCCGTTTTTAAAATATAATACATGTAATCAGGCGAGCCGCAATTTCGCTCATGCGCCGGGACGCCTTCCGGAAATAGCCCTGCCGGACGAAGGCTCTTTTGATTCCGTTAAGGATTGATTCCGTTAAGCAGGACCGCGTATCCCCGCGCGCCCTATATGACCCACCGCCGTGATCGCGGCTGTCCCTCCGCAGGAGACAGATGGGCTGCTTTCCATATGAGGAGAGGGTGTGGTCAGGGCACAGTGGAGGGAGCAGCGGGACGCTGTGGGGGGGGAGGGGAGAACTGGAATCGATTCAGAGGAAATTAGCTCCCAGAGTGCCAACCCACGCACTCTTCAATTAGAGCCCACTAATGCACAGAGGGGTCAGGGCCGCCACACACTGGACTCAGGCCTCGCTGTCACAGCCCGCTAGGCACCTGGCCTCCATTCAAGCCCGCTAGGCACCTGGACTCCACTCAAGAGGAAATCTCAGAACCTGCCAGACAGAGCACTCTCCTGACCTACATCTAAAATAGTCCCTTCAACAGTAATTACACACAGGCAAGGGGGAGGCACAGAGCAATGAATGAAAACGCAGAAAAAAAAAAAAAAAGAACGAGAATTCAGCCTCGGCGGGAATCAAAAGACAATTACCAGGGCGCAGGGTCTGACACACGCGGCGTGCGCTCGACGGTGGTCCGCGCGGATTCTGGCGGCTCATCGGCTCGCCCGCAGCCAGGAGGTGAGAAACGAGCGAGGTGGGTGGTCTGTAATTAGGGACGGGCTAAAGCGGGGAGCCCGCTGGACGATCGGTGACGGCTCTCCCCGTAAGGTCCCGCCGCCCACCGGTCTGAAGCCCTGAACAACAAATAAAGAGATTCTCGCGCGCCCACTGATCGATCAATCGCTTATGGATTTGGTCGGGGCACGTTTTGCCGCACAGCGCGTGAAAGGTTAACCTTCTTTGGCGTGAGCGCTAATTGAGCGTAAAGTCAATTGAGGCTGAGAGGTGTGGTTATTCATGCGACCCCGTAATGAAGACAGCTGACTCATAAAGGAGGGGGGGCCCTGAATAGGTGGGGTTTTGGGTGCCAGAGCGATGCGGTTGGTGCTGATGGGTCTGGGCCCACGTGAGAGAGGTGACTGGGCTGTTCCTTGCAGGACCAAAGGGATCAGAGGTTCAGAGCAGAGGGACCCTCAGTCGCCAGGGTTACCACACTGCACGTAGGCCGGTCTATTCAGGCCCTCGCCTCCGCAAACCTTCTCCCCGAGCGGCTCGTTAATGGCAGCGAGGCACTCTGGGATATTAGCATGTCGCGTGCCACACCATGGAGGCGAGAGCTATGCTACAGAGGGGAGAATGTCATCAAGCGAAATGGAACCTTCTGGGCTACTCTTAAAACACCAAAAGGACAATAATGATTTTTTTAAAAGGAACAAACTTAATGGATTGAATTGACAGCATTGATAGGATTCCACTTTTCTAAATAAAAAATTCATGAAAACTACTGCATCTCTGAAAAATTGACAGAATTGACACAAGTTCAGCTCAGCTGCTTTACTTAAGCCGACTTGCTGAGCCACAGTTAACAGACTGAAACTCTACTTTGTTCTCAAATTCAGAGAGGGAGAGGTGGGGGGAGAGATAGATACACAAACAGGCAGGGAAGCCACCAGGAGGACAGCAGTGGTATTGCGCTCTGCACAGCTGTGACCTTTTAAGACACCGCATTGACTTGTACTTTAGAGAACAACAAATTGTTATGCATATGAATGGCTCGACTGCACTTTACCACTGAAAGTAATGTATTATGTAACCACTGAAGGGAGCCAGATAAAGACAATGCAACCTTTCTTCTAAAAGCAAGAATGAGGCTGAGAGATGTGAGGGATTTTATTGGAGCGTTATTTGGAACTGCTTTAGGCATCCCGGTCGTAAGCAAATTTCTCAAATGCATTTTCTTTTCTAAGGACATCACTCTTGAGACAAACGGGTACTTGCGGTACACAACTCAAAATCTTCCAAGATAATGGCTGAACAGACTGCATTTATTCTCGTTCAAAACATTTTTTTTTTCAATCAGATAGTACCCCTTTATAACTGCTTCAGAGAGTATTAGAACCGAATTATACACCTCTACTTTGAGGTTTGGCCTTACAATTTATTGGGGAGGCAATGTGGCTGTTGTTTTGTTACGGATATTTCAGGTTGAAATAAAACAAAAAAATGATTGGGTGAGTAACGAAAGAGAAAGATGACACTTCCATGAAGATCAAAAACAGAGATTTCTTTTCATCTTTGATTGTGGCGCGATCTAAAACAAGGCGCAAATCAAATTCTCCCCCGTCGGGATGAAGAGATCAAAGCGGCTCTGATTTTTGAGGTGACGTACGACAACCTGAAAACGTCTCACCGGATCGACAAAGCTATCTTAGTTTGTGCTTAGTGACGTCACCAGGCCCAAATCTACACCGCAAGTCGTTTAAAATGTCCTCTAAAAGCCTATTAGCTATAACACCAAGAGAAGGTAGCGGACTAGACATGCCCAATACTTATAAAATCATGGGAGTGCCCATTTGACAAGAAGACCTCATACAAACCATCACCTAACACAGGGTGCAAAACTCATGCCATAGAGCAGGGGTGTCAAACTCATTCCATCGAGGGCCGAGTGTGTGCAGGTTTCTGTTGTAACCAATGCATTACACCAGGTGATTTCAATTAGGTTCCCTCCTTAGTTGAAGAAGTGAGCTAATTAGTGAAATCACCTGGTGTAGTGCATTGATTGCAACAAAAACCTGCATACACTCGGCCCTCGATGGAATGAGTTTGACACCTGTGCCATAGAGGATTGAGTGTATCATGCAGGTCTTTGTCCAGTCCTTCCACCTCGGTACAGTCCTTTACTACTACGGCTACTCCTAGACTGTGCTGGCCAGTTCAGGCCCCACCTGCAATGAACATGAAACAACAACCGAATGTTTCAGGAACTCCTGGAGGGCCTCCGATTCGCCTCCAAACACTTATGGATCAGCATCACCTCAAAAGGGACCTTTCACTAATTTCAGAAAAGCAATGCCCCCCCCCACAAAAAAATTGGAATAAAAAACAATAAACGCCTCTGTCCTGACATGCAGGATCGCAGTGTGGCATCGGAGTATAGTAAACCCTTCAGACAGAACTAATGTGCCATGCAAAATCAACCCCACTCCTTCCACCCCGATATAAAAAACGTGTGAATACAGATTCCCACGTATTCCCAGTGTGACGTGCCAAGATGTTTCGGAAACTTCGGCAGACCGTTCTATGCTGCCCTGCTCCGACAGGCATGACGCCCTCCCGACATCTATTTAAACACTAATCCACAGGCTGTTGGGCCTGGAGTCGGGCCAGGGCTGTGGGAATCCCAAATAGCACAATGACACACGGAAAACCGCATTCGAACGACTTCATTTGCCCAGAAGGGCCTATAGAGCAGGAACCCATGGCGGGAAAACCGTTCCGTCGGTGTAAGCAACGCACGCTGGGACAACGCACGCTGGGTGGCAATCATATTTTCAAATCGGGCGAAATGGAGATCGCACCGACGGGAGCGCTCATGAAATAAATGTTAATGGCAGACTTTTGTTCCGTCGCTGAAGGCGGCACAGAGAGCGACGCCGCAGTGATGAATGCCCCAAACTGCCAAGCGGCGGAGGGCACGGGGCTAACCCGCTGCTATTGTGCGACGGAACGGACACAGTTTCACCAAGGTTGTTCGGTCGAGGCCACTTTCTGACGTGATGCTCTGGCATAGCAATCTGTGTTGGTGCCGCTGTTTTCCAGTCTTTTAGGACAGGGGCGTTCCATTGAAGGCCGGGTGTATGCAGGTTTTTGTTGCAGCCAATGCGCTGCCCCAGGTGATTTGACTAATTACTCACTTCTTTAATCAAGGAGGGAACTAATTGAAATCACCTGGTGCAGTACATTAGCTGCAACAAAAAACTTGCATGACATATTCAACCCTCGATGGGACAAGTTTGACACCCCTGTTTTAAGGCATCAGCTGATCAGTGGTCTGGTGTAAAATGGCTGCCGTGCATCACTCGGTTGGGTGCTACACATCGGTGGTGGCTATGGTGAGTATGGTCTTGACTGTAAAGCGCTTTGAGATCTTGAGATGAAAAGCACTGTATAAATGCAATACATTACTATTGTTATTATTATTAAAGCAACCAATGAAGACAACCATGCCCAAACAGGCTGGCAAGTATGTCACCGGGGGACAGGTAAAAAGGAAAAACAAAAAACATAAGTAACAAAAAATATCCCTGTCAACTGCCAGGGAACATCCGAACAAAGAGCTGAACTTACCCCCGTTTCTCAGTCGATGCGTGAGCATCCGTTCCAGGGATTGGGGAAAGAAAAAGAAAAAAAGACTCTTTGAAAGAGTGGTAGTTTCCATTCGAGAGGCAGTGAGAGCACATGCAGTAAGTGCTTAACCTGCAGAATTTACTCATTCAATTCACTTCAGTCAACCGAGGAGACATGTTTATATTGGTGTTGTATTGTATTGTATTGTACTGTATTGTAGAGAGAGACATCTCACAAATGTCACAGCTATGCAATGGGACACCCACGACTACCTGATGCTATATTTAACACAGTTCCTGGATGCGACTCAGCCTATATGTGGCACGGCACTCAACAATGGCAGCATGCGCAACAACAGAGCAACTGTGTCGAAATCCTGGCGAGGCTCGACTTCTTCCCTCACGGCCGTAAAGATGTAATGTGGGCAGAGACGTGAGGTAAACAAACAGATTTGGTGACAAGGCCTCTCGTCGCTTGCCATCCTTGGCACTCGGAATAAAACACACCAGTGGTTAATGTCACTGTCAGCGTTTCCGCGGCGACAGGGCCTGTCATGGCCCCATTTGAGGATTTTTTCCCGATTCACAAAAACTGGGTTACCGGAGATTTGCTGGCTGTTGCCGTGACCACCTGTATTACCGTGGGAACTGCCTCCATTTGCCACCTCATTAAAGGGCTCTGTGAAATGACAATTCAACTGTAAAAATACCACCTAAAGCGGGAGCGTGCGCAGCTTGTGTAGCTGAAATGGGTAGAAATGTGGTTCGTGCGTTGCACTGTGCCTTATTCTGAATCACTTTGTGATGTGAAATACCTGCACACAGAATTTCAGGAAATCATGTCGCCTTGGAAAATTGGCTTAAAAAGCATCTGGTTGCTGTTACCTGTATGTTAATGTGCTGGGAGGAATGAGCCAGCGATGAGCTAACACCGTTTCAGTAGTCACTCTGGGGATACTATTCATGAACAGGTAAAAACTACGGGGACATCGATTTTTGTGAGAAGAATGGATACTACCGGCAACTTTTAAGGTAACAGCCCAGATGGGCTTGAGCCGACGATGGCCTTGTGAGACTAGTCACTGTACATACAGTACTGTGGAAAGGTTTTAGGCAGGTGTGAAGAAATGCTGTAAAGTAAGAATGCTTTCAAAAATATAAATTTTATACAAAATTTTTAAATTTTAAATTTTATTTTATATAACATTTTATACAAAATGCAAAGTGAGCAAACAGAAGAAAAATCTAAATCAAATCAATATTTGGTGTGACTAACCTTTGCCTTCAAATCTACAGGAACTTCAACTCCACGAGCCATCCATCTCAAATGGGCTGGCAGTGTAGTGTAATGGTTAGGGAGCTGGGCTTGTAACTCAGAGGTTGCAGGTTCAATTCCCAGGTGGGGCACTGCTGTTGTACCCTTGAGCAAGGTACTTAACCTGAATTGCTTCAGTTAATATCCAGCTGTATAAATGGATTGTATGTAAAGAAATGTAAACTGTGTAAGTCGCACTGGATAAGAGCGTCTGCTAAATGCCTAAAATGTAAATGATGTCAAATGTAAATGGCAGCCGGAAACCTAGAGGGAACTTGTGAGGATGGATTTATTCATCAAGAGGTTGTCCACACTTCTGCACCTTCCCTCTCAATGGATGGCATGCAAATTCATTTGTGCTTCATGGAGGGGCCAAAGGCGTCCTATCTGCCCCCCTCCACGTCGTCTGTTCTCCGTCTGCTTTGAGTCTGCACTTCACTTCAGACGCCATTTTCCCGCTTCGAGAGCCTGTATTCTTGACTGGGGCTAATTTATCTGCCCTGCCATTTTTGGAGGCCCCCAAATGAAGCCACGCAAAAAGCCCATTATGTATCACATACAGTGGGCTTATCTTCGCCTGCGGAAAGCTCTCTTTGTCTCAATTTAGCCCGCCGAAACGAGATAAAACATACCCCTGCGCACTTAATTTATGATACTGAATAAATTAATGGGTGCTGACAAGCTCAATAATTTTCAGAGGCAACAGATAACACAATAATTATCGGGCGAGGAATTAAAGAAGTTTAAAGGGAGAGAGAGAGAGAGAGAGAGAAAGA
>JAINUG010000009.1:3281295-3748795 GCA_029706075.1 Aldrovandia affinis | reverse complement strand
GCGGTTCCACATTTCTTGTGTCTGGTTTAACCTTTTTCTGTTCATACGTGGTATTGATTATTTCATTACAATTAGCATATGTTTTTTTAATCCAACTGTGTTTTATTCCAAATGCTGTTTTCATTTTTCAACAGAGGTGGTTGGTAAATGAATAATTGCTCATTTTTATTTGTTTTTACAATTCTTTTTTTTTTGTCCTAGTCGGCTAACAACACACAGCCCAGGCTCAAACCTGCACTACAGGGCCCAGCCTGCACTCGTGGTGAGAACCTCTGCTGTCCGAGCTGCTCAGGGAGCCCTGTACATGATATGAAACCATACTGTGCCCTGGAGGGGATGGAAGAGGGCGGATACGCTTATGAATGCCCCGTCACGGACACATTCAAACGACAGAACTGATCTGATCCAACTGAACGGTGCAAAACACTGACGTGGCGGTGACGCTGATGGGAGGTGAATGTGGATGCTGAGTGAGCCTAGCCACCCAGGAAAGTGGATTGAACAAGAAGTACAGTACATAAACGGGCAGAATGTCCAAGCTACAGTGAAGTTGTGTGGCTGATGAACACCCTGTGAGGACAAGCATCCTGCTCATCTTGTTAAAGCACTGTTCTAGTGAGTGGATGAGTCCCACGGTCTGCATCCTAAGGCACTGTTCTAGTGTGTGGATGAGTCCCACGGTCTGCATCGTAAGGCACTGTTCTAGTGTGTGGATGAGTCCCACGGTCTGCATCCTAAGGCACTGTTCTAGTGTGTGGATGAGCCCCACGGTCTGCATCCTAAGGCACTGTTCTAGTGTGTGGATGAGTCCCACGGTCTGCATCCTAAGGCACTGTTCTAGTGAGTGGATGAGCCCTATGGTCTGCATCCTAATGGACTGTTCTAGTGAGTGGATGAGCCCCATGGTCTGCATCCTGTTAAGGCACTGTTCTAGTGAGTGGATGAGCCCCATGGTCTGCATTGTAAGGCACTGTTCTAGTGTGTGGATGAGTCCCACGGTCTGCATCCTAAGGCACTGTTCTAGTGTGTGGATGAGTCCCACGGTCTGCATCCTAAGGCACTGTTCTAGTGTGTGGATGAGTCCCACGGTCTGCATGCTGTTAAGGCACTGTTCTAGTGAGTGGATGAGCCCCATGGTCTGCATCCTGCTAGGCACTGTTCTAGTGTGTGGATGAGCCCTACAGTCTGCATCCTAATGGCACTGTTCTAGTGAGTGGATGAGCCCCATGGTCTGCATGCTGTTAAGGCACTGTTCTAGTGAGTGGATGAGCCCCATGGTCTGCATGCTGTTAAGGCACTGTTCTAGTGAGTGGATGAGCCCCACGGTCTGCATGCTGTTAAGACACTGTTCTAGTGAGTGGATGAGCTCCACCATCTGGTATCAAATTCAGACTGCACCAGTGCTGACTGTGGCCAGAAGCCCTGCAGAACGACGCATAATTGGCAGTAGCTTTGCCCAGGGAGGGAGGAATTGAATCGGCTGGGTTGTCCATGTCACGTCACACAGCAGCGACCCCCACTGGTCAATCAGGAGTCCACAGTCTGCCGGTACAAAGGTGCACACAGTGTTTTCCTCTGATTCACGTCTGTGCAAACTTAACTTGTAGACCGCAGTGTGAAAAGAAGCAGCGGCTGACATCACGTGTTTCATGGAGGAGAACACGTGCCCGTCTATGATCTCCCGGATTGACAGCGGAGGTTGCAGCGAGTGCAGCTCTGAATATGTTTGCGCACTCCAAATTGAGAGAGAAAAAGGGGAGAAAAGCATTTCAAGATAAATATATTAAAATGTGCTGCTGTTTTAAGCACTTTAATGTATGCAGTGTGATGGTAGGCAGTCAGTGTTTACATTTCACGTACAGTTTATTCTGTAATTGTGTAATGTTAATGGTTTGCAGGAGATTAGTAAGCAATTAGCTTAATTTAGGCTTTGTCCTTTCTTGAATTAGCTACATGCAGTAGCATTCTCTGAGCAGCAGGATATCAGCATCAAAGCTTTCTGTGCAAAAGGCCACGCAAGTACCTGTCCTTTACATGAATGGTAATAACTACTTAATAAATAGTTATTAACTACCAATAATAAATTAATATAAATGAAATGTTTAAAAATAATCATCCATTTTAAATATTTAGTTTAACGTTTCGTGCCTTAATAACCTTCTGAAGTCTGGTTCAATAGTGAAATGGCTCCAATGTTGTGCAAATTAACGGAAATTGAGGTAAAAATACAGTAAATTTTTTGTGCATTTGCACAGGGATGCTTGAATAAATTCTGATTTATGGGATTTTGATGAAAAGTTCACCGATTCATTAAAAAACTACATGCTCAAACAATCATATTAGGAATGCCACATTACTTGAAGCCTGAAAAGTCTGAAGTGGCTTCAACAGGCATTTAATACAAAGCTCTGAAAATCGCTGCTTTCCAGAAGTCGACAGCTGGTCCTCCTGCGCTTGCGAAGGTTGGGAGTTTAAAAGCGCAAACATCTGGCCACCCTGGGACCCAGGCATTGTGTTCTAGGCCAACAAACCACAAGTAAAATAGTTCCGCTGTCCTAAATGGTGCCAATAGAGCAGCAGATGCAGTATACGTTACAAAGGCAATACCATTAGGCTTAAGGGACAAAAAAAAAGAAAAGAGATCTGATCAAAATTGTTCTGTGCCGACATCTTTCATTACTATATATTATTTATCGGTCTTTTGAAGAGATTCTTTGATCGCCTGCGAATCTTTCCATGGCAAAAGGCAAGGTTGGTTCAAACGATACTGGAAAAGTCCCAGCCCAGGCAAAATCCAGCACATACACTTAACATTCTATATACATTTTACATTTAAAGAGAAAAAGAATTGTCTTGCGGCACAACACAGTGTAAATATTCCTTATGAGGCTCACTGCATCAACGCGTGTGAATAGAATGACGCTCAGACAAGAATGTCAGCAGCCTTTCTTGAGAAAAAGGGAGAGGGAGGGAGAGAGATGACTGCAAATTGGCACTCAACTAGACTGTTTTGCATAACAAGCTGAGGAGAATTGAAGCAAATTCCCCACTTGAAGGCCTTGAAGGCTGCATAAATTCCAGCATTAGTGGACTGGAAGTCAGATATTGGAACAAGGCTGGTGCTGGCTGCTTCCCGGGCCCTTCACCCAGAGAGCGCGATATCAATCGGACCACGCCGATCTCCACGGGCAGAGCACAGGCCGCTAACGGGGGCATGAACCCGGAGGAAAGACGGCATCCTCCGCGTACGTTTGCGTGACGTGTCTCGGGCGGGGAGGGGGCGACCGGCACCCTGAGGGTGTGCGGGGGAGGATGACAAATGGTCACGATGCCGTCTGATGTTAGCTGGCCTGAAATGAAGGGCACCCAGGCCATGCGGGGGAGAGGAATCTGTGTAGTGTAATGGTTAGGGAACTGGGCTTGTAACTCAGAGGTTGCCGGTTCGATTCCCAGGTGGGGGCACTGCCGTTGTACCCTTGAGCAAAGTACTTAACCCGAATTGCTTCAGTAAAAATATCCAGCTGCATAAATGGATTGTATGTAAAGAAATGTGAACCGTGTAAGCCGCTCTGTATAAGAGCATCTGCTAAATGAAATGTAAAATGTAAATGAATCGTTAGCTAAGCCTCCACCCTGCCTCGGAGAACACTGGGAGCCGCGAGGGCCCAAGGGCCAGGTGAGCGTGTGCGGCGGCCATTTTCCCCACTGGCGCGCCCTCCCTTTGATGCCTGTCAAGCTGACGCGACGTTAGGCCTGCCCTGCTCTACCCGCCCCCACGCAGATTCCACAGCTCCATCAGCGATCCCTGTCACGTCAGCTCCGCGCAGCCCCGGCCCAGAGACTCCTCAGTGTCTGTCAATGCCGTTTAAAAATAACCTGGTCTGAAGTCGCTTTAATGACAGGCGCACAATGGCACTGTATCACTGGACACGTCCACTGGGAATACTGCTCTACTCTGAGCCTGGCTCACAGAAGTCCTACTCTGCATCAACGCCTGCGCTATACTGAGGTATGAAATATGGTGTTGCAGTCCAATGTGACGGCGGGGGAACTGGCCTTGCAACTCTGAGGTTGCAGGTTCAAATCCCAGGCAGGGCATTACCCTTGAGCAAGGTACTTAACCTGAATTACTTTAGTACACATCCAACTGTATAAATTGACAGTATGAAAAAATAAAAATAATAATAAGTGACTCAGGATAACACGGTCTCATAAGCTCATAATAATAATGTATGTAGGTCGATTATTCTTGGAATGATAATTATCACCATCATTGTAATTATAAACATTGTCTATGATTATTAGGTTCCATAGGAGCATTCCACCCTTAGTCACGTGCAAATTCAGCACACTGGCTTAAAAAAGAAACCTAGGAGTGGAATGACTTTGCGGATTTTAATTATTGATCATCCGGACATTTTCCATTGACGACGCTCAATATATTGACCACATTTTGTTTCACAAATAGATTTTGCATAGGAAATGTGCTTCGCCAGCCAGCTAGCTTCCCATGTTAAATTGAGTACACTTGAGTTTTGTACACTGTGAACAAACACATATTTCACAAAGGGGAACACTAAATGATACAACAGGACACATGTATTATATTGTAGCATGATTGATTGCTATAGGCAACCCCAGTTTAATACGCATGGTAACTTGTATGATCTTCTTGCAGGGATGAGTCTGATTGAATATAATATATACTATTATATTATAAAGTATTATGTCAAACATAAAAAAAATGTAAAAAACAATATAGAAACAAAGAACTAAGAGACAAAATCATTATGTTCCAGAAACAGAACACACATCTAATTTGCATTATCAATCTCTGTATACGATCTACCCTTTCCTAAATTCAGTAACTGAAATACAAATATAAGAGGAGGAGGACACTGAATAACTTTACTGAAATAATAAAACCGGTAGTGATTCAGCAGTGATGAAAAATCTCGCTGGAAAACATTGAGCCATTTCCTGGCCCCCAAGCACAAAGGCTCCGTTTTCAGTCAGGATAAGAACATAGCCCACATATTCTTGCGACTGACATTCCTCGTGTTTTGGCTCTTAAACTAATAAAAATAAAGAGAAATGGGCTTCCGTCAGAAACACGGAACCTCACCTGGCTGACCCGGCCGGCCCTCTCAGATCCCGACTCCTCGACATTCAAAAACAATGAGCGAAATTGCGCTTTTCCCTCGACCAATCAGGCGAGCCTTTCAGACCTGAAACGAGAAGCGCGACGCCAACCCGAGAGGCCTACGTTTAACCATCTCTGAGGTAATTTGAGTAATAAAACAGCATTACGCTTCTTGCTGCTCTCCTCCGTTTTGATGCGGGAACACACGCACTTACTGGATTTGCCCAAAATCTCACTTAAAGAGGAAGGTGAACTTTAAGTGAACTGGGGGAGCCGCTTGGCGTTGGCGCAACGTGGGCCTCCATTTTTCTTTCAACGAAATAACTTAATGTGTCATCGCTGTCGGCGTGCGTGCGATTGGATCTCTCGGCGGCGTGAGCGTGCGGTTTGGCGCTGGAAAACAACTTGATTTATCACGGGCGAGTGTCTAATATGCAGCGGGGGACACCTTCCTCCATCACAATGCCCAGAAACAGGTGGTGGAGAGGAGTGAGTACGCAAACCAGGCACACCAGACGGAATGAGAGGTGGCTCCAAGCCCACTCTACCATCCCTGACAAGGGGCTAACATGACAAGAGGAGGTAGATGGGGAGTGGGCCAAGAGTTGGGATCAAATGACCTCCACACCACCTACCGAAAAGCAAGCTGCTTGAGACGTAGCCTCACTTGTCAGGCTCATAACCTTACAGTACTATAAGTCTGACCAGATTACTCATAACCTTACAGCACGATGAGCCTGACCAGGTTACTCATAACCCTACAGTACTATGAGTCTGACCAGGTTACTCATAACCTTACGGTACTATGAGCCTGACCAGGTTACTCATAACCTTACAGTACTACGAATGACTGATATAGGTTACTCATAACCTTACGGCACTATGAGCCTGACCAGGTTACTCAAATAACCTGATTTGGTCCCCCCAATGTTGACACTATGAGTCTGACCAGATTACTCATAACCTTACAGCACTATGAGTCTGACCAGGTTACTCATAACCTTACAGCACGATGAGCCTGACCAGGTTACTCATAACCTTACGGTACTATGAGCCTGACCAGGTTACTCATAACCTTACAGTACTACGAGACTGACCAGGTTACTCATAACCTTACGGCACTATGAGCCTGACCAGGTTACTCATAACCTTACAGCACTATGAGCCTGACCAGGTTGATGCTCTGATGTCAGACAAGTGTGCTCAACTCTCTAATGAACCAATGGTCACTTACTAATTCTAATGAATCGCAATCTCGTGTGGGTGGGGCTCCAATTCAAACCAATTCAAACACTGACCTATGACATAATTCTGGCTGAAATGTACTATTAGGCTAATTGGAGAGTCTAAATAGCCCGTAGGTATGACTGTGTGATTGAATGGTGTATGTACCCTGTGATGGATTGGCAACATGTTCAGGGTGTATTCCTGCCTCTCGCCCAATGCATGCTGGGATAGGCTCCAGCCCCCTCCGCGACCCTGACCAGGAATAAGCGGGTTAGATAAGGAATGAATGAAAACATGGTTCTCAATCTGCCCTCTTACCACTGGAGCCCCATGCTGTATTGTTGTATACGGTCATGTTATGCTTGTACTTCTTATTTGTATCACTGCATCTGTACATACATGTCTGTCTGCTAACACCTGCCACAGTCCATTGGCCTAGACCCCCATCACATGTTCCTCCCCCCATCCTTTTTTGGACACAGTGTGTGCTGGCCAGAAGCAGATAGCCCTCCCCCTTTAGTCTGGTTCCTCCCAAGGTTTCTCCCTATCCTTTCGACCAAGGGAGTTTTTCCTTGCCACTGTCGCCTTAGGCTTGCTTGTAGGGGGAGGTGGGGGGTCTAGGCCTGGGTTGTCTTTTGTTAAGTGTTCTGTGACAATGCGTTTGCACAAATAGATTTGTTTTGATTTGATACGCATTCACCCGCCAAGGGACTGCAGATCAAAATGAGCTGTGTAGCTCAATCTGACATAGTACACTTGCCTGTGCACGGTCTCTTTTAACCAAATCAATTTAATTGAAGAAAAACAGAGTACGAACATCAGTCCCAAGCGTGCATTCAGAGTGACGGTGATGGTGACGGTGATGGTGACGGTGATGGTGACGGTGCGGTTCCCGTAATCACCAGGCCCTGGTTCTGGTTCTGTGACAGTGCGCGGTCACCGCGGCAGCCGGCCCGGTTCACATCTGCAAGGCGTGGCCGAGGGGGGAGAGGTGACGAGACCCTCCACTGGAGCGGAAGCAGGCCGAGTCCAGATTGCATGCCTTCAGCGTTTCGCATGGAAACGCCAGAGCCCCCGTGAATAATCGAGCAGGAACTAAGTACCGTGAAAAGGCCTCTCCCTCCAGTGCCAGCGAGTTAATCCAAATCAACTGCAGCCAGGCCCTCCCATACCTGTCAGTTGGCTTGGGCTGGTGTTTTCGACACAGGGCTTTGCGGGGGGGTAGAGAGGCAGAGAGGCACGTTTCTCCCCCTTCAGTGCAGAGCGACAAAGCAGTGCTTTAAAATAGCACAAAGAGAAGATTTAACACCAAAAAAATAAATGAACGCAGAGGCCCTGGGTCAACAGGAAGTCACAGGACTAAAATTCTCTCGAGATAAAATGATGGAAAACGTTGAGGCTGTTCCTTTTTGGAACACAACAAGGATATATATTAGCCAGCCTCAAAAGAAATACAATACGCCGCTGAACACATAGTTAAACTCAAGGAATGAAACATGGGGTTGTTGTTTTTTTGAGAAACATTCAAATGAACTGTTGCTGGGGGCAGGCCAGCGGGGGGTGGCAGAGAGGACAGAGCCGGAAAAATAAAGACAAAGAAACCAGTAACCGGGAAAGAAAAGAAAGGAAAAAACATAGGTATGACCTTCCACGGAACAAACGCTTGTTGTTTTCCCAGCGTGGATCGAGCTGAACGGCATGAAAACAGAGTCACGGGAGGAATGCAAACACTGTGCTTTCTGCAGTAAGGGAAAAAAAAGAAGAGAGGATAAAAATCGAGCGATTCCTCATAATCTCCGGCACGTCTTCTCGGCGGGACCCCGAAACCCGTAATTGTCAACTTGTTTCGCCTTTGCCGTGTCTGCAGGCGGTCCCTGATATTGTTCATTAACATAACACTGGTTGATTCTGTGTCTATGGCAACAAACGAGGCGAGAGAGAGAGAGAGAGAGAGAGAGAGAGAGAGAGAGAGAGAGAGAGAGAGAGAGAGAGAGAGAGCGAGAGAGAAAAGCGATAGCGACGCATTCACAATCCACCGTGGCCGGGCGGGCGGCCTCTCTCTCTCTCTCTCGCCCGGCGCTCATTCCATTACCCAAATGTCAGGCCGGGACTCTGGGACCGTCACAAAGGGGGCTGGAGACTGCAGCAGGGCAATGGAGCGCACCCATCAATCAGCCCTCTCCTTCGATTACCGAATCAAGTGCTCCGGAGGAAAAAAAATGGATTATAGATCATCACTTTATGGCAATGTTATGTGCCATAAAAAAAAAACCTGAAATTCGCCGCCGTGACAAGTATTGATTTGTGGCCTTTTCGCCCACCGATAACTGCCGCCCCATTAAACCCAGAGGTGAGAGTACAAGAGACAGCCCGAACGGAGACTCCAATCCCTGCACTTTAGAGTTTTTAGTAAAAAGGCCAAACATCAAACATGTCATTAATACACGGCTTCGATGATGGCACAAGGAAGGCGCGTAATATCATCGCCCGTTAAAATGAAGAAAGAGCGACGGGCTGCCGTGTCCCATTTTCTCCCTTGTTAAATAAACTGTGCAAAGTGAAGATTTCACACACGCACGCAAAAAGAGGAGCTGACAGGCCAGCGGTCCTCCGCCAGGAGAGTGAGCTGGTGTCATCGTGTCGTTTGAAAAGCCAGAGCTGTGCTCGAGTCAGCGTGGATGCAGAAGAGCTCTACGCAACCAATCTCGCTTTCGATCCTCGTGTGTAGTGAGAGAGAGAGGAGGGGAAAAAAACGGGAATGAGCCCGTAAGAGTCGCGCGCGTGCGTGCGGCGGTTCCAGGGCGATCGCTTTTCCAGGGATGGAAGTGCGCGGAGGCTATCGCGCATCTTCAGTGTGGGAGTGGAGAGGTTTCGGCGAGGAATTATAGCGGCCCCCCCAGCTGCTCTTGGATTGAACTGGATTTCAACTTGGCCTCGTCACCGATGTGTGTCGTGTGGCCCGCTGAGAGCTGCAGCCAGGGACTGACCTCAACAGTCTCAATCCATGTGATGGCTCTGCGCCAAAACGGACTGGGGATCGGGCCACGCTAAGGGGGCTTTCGCGGATGGGGAAATCCGGAGGGAGCCGCTCAAAGGCTACAAACAAAGAGAAACGTCGGATGTGGGACATCTTTTCGGTCATCATAGGACAGGGGTCCCAAACAACAGTCCTGGAGGGCCGCAGTGACTTGTTCTTTTTTTTTTGTGGTTTCACTTTCAACCGGCAGCCAACTTAGGCCTCGGGAGCACGGCGCGTGGTCTCGATAACCAAACGGTGACTTACATTACGCACTTTAGTGCTGAAACGCACCAAAAAACTGCAGACACTGGGCGTCGTCCCAGGACTGGAGTTTGAGATCCCTGTCTTGGGACACCCGAATACTGAGCAGTGATAGAATGTGCCAGCAATGGCAGTGCAGTTTGGGAAAGGGGGGGTTGTCTAAAAGTGGTTTATGTTTTGACTTTCCTCCACTTCCAATTATGCACCTGTTTACTTGGCTGGCACATCAAAAACGACCTCATTCACATGTCCGAGCTGTCAAGCCCCGGTCTTAAGCAGCAATTTATTTTCAATCATATTATATCAAGCACTAAATATTTCATGCCTAGCTGCAAGCGCGTTGATGTACTTACAGTCAACAGAAGAAAGGCAGCGCAGACTGAAGGCATAATTGGCTGCCTTAATCAAGAAGAACATGAGCCAGAGTCCTTGTTTCACTTTCAGCAGCAGCAGCAGCAACGCTGCCTCTGAAGAGAATCAGGGCTGCCAGGCTCCCCTCCCCACATCGGGGGAAGGTTTTCCAATGGCTGTCGTAAAAATTAAAAAAAGGAAATAAAATGTTTAAAAAAAGGACAGAGCCACAATTTTCCTTTGACAGCTCAACAGCTCAACAGCCACCTCCAAATGGCACAGTAAAAAGAAGATGATATCATTTTTACATTGATTAGGTCCTTTATCATAAAATCCATATAGTCACGCCAGCATGTCCAAGCCTTCCCTAAGATGGAGGGAGGACAGGAAGGAAGGTAGTGATGCTGCTGGAGGAGGAGGGCTGGGGGGGGTGGAGGACTGGAGGAAGGAATCAATAAATACATGCATTTACATCCGGTATAGTGTAAACGCAGAATAGCGAAAATCCTCTATGAAGGAGCATTACACAACGGCGTCGAGCGATGGTTGTTGGGCACAGTGTCCCTCTCCCATCTCTCGCTCAAGTACGGGCTGAAAACCGATTCTCTGCTATGCGGTTTGTGTGTTTCTATGCGTCTTTTGAGAACAGCGTGTGCAGTTCCCCTTCTGCTATTATTAGCTCCCGTTTTGGTAACCTGATTAATCACGCACACACACAAGCACACGCATAAACACACACGCGCACACACACACACACACAGAGCAACAACACATCGGCCCCACAGAGAGCGGGATGGCGGGATGCCGCTGGTGTCGCCCCGGAGAATCCTCACTGCCACCGCCATGCTGCAACACTGGCCACGCCCTTCTCGACGAACAAGGACCAATCAGAAGAGACGGTCTCTCGCCGGTGGGAGACCTTCAAATGTGTTTATTTGCGGAAAAACTGTGGTTCAAACTTGTATCGAGTGTCCCGTAGGAACGCAAATCTAATTAAGCCCAAATTGAGATTACATGCTTCCCTTCCCACAATTTGCCGTGTCAGAATACGTGAGCACCGTTTCTGCTCACAATGTTTGTTTCTTCACTGACTCCGGAAAGATTGCGCGCTGAAGGACACTCCTTTTCTCCTTTTTCCTCTCCGTCTGGGTGAAAACGACACGCCGAAGGTAAAGCCTGTTACCTCAACATTTGTTCTTTTTTCCCCCAGTATATGGGGTTTGTTTTTATGCAAATTGCTCTCATGGCTTGTTTTTCGCTTCCGGAATTCAGTCGTACGATAAAAACAAATTTTAAAAAACGGCCTCCAAAAGCGTTGGATTGCCGGAGCGCATGTCCTCACCCCCCGCCCCCCCCGCCCTCCGGTCTGTCAGGCGTAAATGGCTGCCATTCCACTGCTAATGACAACCCTCACAGGAATGCGAGGCTAGCGGCTTTAGCGGGGGTACGGCTCCTGATGGACCACTAATCAATCAGACGACCTTCAGATTCCCCCGTGTCACGGGAGCCTGGGAGAGGGATCTAAATAAAGCAGGGATGTATACGAGCACATGCCTCGGCTGCGAGCTGCCTCTGGTTTGAAGGCGGGCCCGGACTAGGGCTGTCACTCGAACACGCAAAAAACAATCCTGCTCGATGTTGTAGGGAAAACATGTCAATTTGTTCACGTTCCTTTCGTTAGTTAAAGACCTCTTCGATGTGTCCCAGAAAAGCCACCTCGCTTTGCTTGCGATGAGTGAGAAATGCTAGTTCCTGCGCGACCAAAGTTTTATTGGCTCTGGTCCAAAAGTGAGTTCTATACTGTTCTAACTGTTTTAAGTTCTAACTGTTTTAAATAGTGAAGAAGTGCTCATTTTTTTTTTAGAAATTTTTTCGAAAACCCTGGTTTAAAGTGATACCCAATTGTGTTTTAATAGGCGTTTTTAGCAAAGTAGATAACCTTTCCCATTTATTTGTGCCAAGTGCAAAATATGAAGACAGACATCGTCATAAACATAATTAGCAGTGAGTAGGGCAGACTACTGTTAAAAATTTAGATTACATTATTGGTCATTTTAGTTGCCATTTGGTTAGCTTATTTTTTATTATGACATTATTGGTCATTTCAGTTGCAATTTGATTATCTTGTTTTTTATTATTAAAAATCATGACAATTTACAACCCCTTGTTTTAATATTGAATCTCCCCATTCATCTTTGAAACTGGGGTTGGAATGCAGATTCAAAATTAGATTTGATATTTCAATATAATCAGTCCTAGGCCAGACCAGGTACAAGCCCGCTTCAAGGGAGCAAGTCCCATCTCACAGGGACTTGTAAAGGAAAGTAATGTTCCCAAATTAACTCAATTGGGGTTTTCCTTGTTTTGTGTGTTTTTAATCCCCTCTGCTGTAAAGCACTGGGTGACAACCTGTTTGTAAATGGTGCTACACAAATAAAAATAAGGATTGATTGATTGATTGATTGATTGATCGGGAGGCTGACAGAGGTTATTAAAGACTTGATTAACAATGACCCCGTTGTCTTGCTTTGACCGCAACACGGAGCGGCTTGAGTTATTGGCGAGCCGGGAAACGGACGCCACTGTCCAGACATGACTCTTATCGACTTCTGGGAGCGCTCTGTCGTTTATGGTAAAATACGACGTATTGGCCACTGATTGTAAACGCACCGGGCCTCTCTGCCATGATGGAAAAGCTGTACCGTGGGACACAACCCAGACCGACTCCCTCTACATCGCCTCTATTACTCAAAATGACTCAAAAGACCACACACCACACACACGCACCACACACACACTTGCAGAGGCAAAGGCATTTTATTTCTATTAAGAAAAAAATTATACAAAATAAAATAAATGAATGCATACAAAAAATGTACGACGAACTAAAAACGTTGTTTTACATTCCAGGTTTTACTGTTCCACGACAAAAAAGAAAATCAAAACACAGGTATTTAGATGGTGCAATTTAATGAGGAAGTGTAACAGATGGAGGCAGGCTTAGAGAGGCCTAATAAGCACTAATGTATTTTTGTACTCAGTGTAATGAAGGCTACGGGGGGCTGGGGGGGCACTCGGGCAGAGTGGTCACTGGCGTAGCCATGGTGACGGATTAACATGACAAAACGGGGAAGTAAGGACCTGGCCGTGACCTTTTCACCGTGCTGGGAGGAGGTCCGAGTGGTAGGCCTTTTCCCTAAGCGCCAGCCAACGCGCGCGCTCGCGGCGTTGTGAAGGTCCACAGGGAATTATGGGATGGGATGGGATGGGATAGAGTAGAGGGGGGGTGGGAGACCCACCGAATGACCCGTGCCAGGTGGGGTGTGGGGGCGTGAGGAGGGATTACAGGCTGTCAGCCGTATTAAGAATCACATTATCAAGGGCGCAAGAACAAAACTCCACCTCACTCAACCCCTCGTGCTGTGCCAGGTGCCCTCGGGGGGAAAAAAAACAAGACTGTAATACCCAGCACCTTAAACACAGTCCATTCCATCACCTGCACTCAAAACAAGGGAAGGGCATCCACTGTAGGTCACGTCCGCACAGCGCCGGGAGAACGAGACAGCGGGGAGCCACTGTTAAAACAAAGAGAGAGAGCGCATAAACACAGCAACGGTGCCATTACTAAATCTGCAGCGGGCGACATTTTCTGCTAAAATACGGCTAAACGGACAGGACAAAACGGGCAGCCATCAGAGAAAGAGCTTCTGCGAGAGAGAGATTCGGCGCTCTCCCGATCCGTGTTCGCGGCCTCGGATTCCACGTTGTGAATTTGTAGCGTCGGTCCGAATCCTTGCGTGTAAATAATTGGTCCCGGAGACACAACGCGGCTCTGATTGCGGCGTTGGCACCGCTGGAGTAACGAGTGAGGACGAGGAGGCACGTGGGGTGTGCGGCTTTATTCGTGCTTTTCACCTGGCTGACTAGACAGAGTTCATTTTTTTCACCTAACGTCACGAACGATTTTGTTTTCGTGTCCGGCGATGATCGTTTGTAATTCGGGACGTAGTTCAATTATTAGTTTGTGCAGTCATGCTGGTTGTGTTTATAACGGTCATTGGGCACTTCACACGGTAATGACAGATAATGCAGCAATTCTTCAGAAAATATTTGACTAATGTGTGAGCAACTGTAACTAGCCAACTTAACTCAATTCCCACTTTCATTGATTTCCAAAGGTGGGGGAACTATACAAAGCGGGGCAGGTAACGAAATCGATAAAGCTAGTGTTATTGCATGTTCGGTCAACTCAACAGGAAAAAAATTTGCAGGCTATCATTTTTCCTAGACCCCTGACAAGAATCTCATAAAAGGTGCACTGCCATCTCAATTATCATGTGAGTGACCCCCCAAGCTTAGCCTACACCTTTGAATGTGGATATCCACCAGCACGGGGCATTATCAAATTCTGTGGGTGTTATCGATGGATTCTGCAACACAAGCAGCGGTTGTCTGGCTTCGATTGGACTGTTTTTGCAATGACACACTGGCACATTAAAACCGCTATTTCAACAAATGTGCAGCATCGTATGTGAACTATCGATAATCATACTGTGGCATTACACAAAAAAAAAATTAGAATCACAAATGGTGAAGAGTTATGTCGCCCTCTGTGCTACTCCGTTGCTCAACGTAAATAAAGACGGAAGAAAAATATTTTTTTCATATTGCTCTATTTGGACAGCCTTGGAACTCAGGCGTTTGGAATGCAACAGGGCATGGTGAAGTCTTCGAGAAGTTCAAACAAACTAAAAATACACCGCATGTGCAGTGCTTAAGTTGTAAGCCGAGCTAGGAGAAGCTGAACGTAATCCATCAGTCTACCGCCTTAATGTTGCCAAGGTTACGCTGCAATTGCAGGCTGGCGTCTTTACGTCCCCAGCCCTCCGGTTATTCCGACGAGCCAATAAAAATACCGCCTGGCCCCCATAATGGCTTTAAATGAGAATGTGGGGGGGGGGGGCAACTGAACCCGCCTGTCTTTCAATACAGCTGCGGTCACCCCGGTTCAAAAGCCCGAATGCGAGGAAAGCGTGGCCCTGGGAAAGGCGTAAAGCCGAAAGGCCGGGAACGCTTCCAGAACATTCTCGGCCACACGCCATTTCCTTTCTCGAGACGCTCGCGTTAAAATAAAATCGCGTACATTTCGCATTGTTGAAATGTGCAGCTCGAAATAAAATATGCTCATTTGCGGGTGGCAATCGGACGGACGCCATTTCCTTTTCTCGCTTGGAACGTTTTTCGCGATTTCAAAATAAAATCTCTCTCTTCGGCATTTCGCTCTAAACGCGTTGTTGGCAAATGCCTTTATTATCATTGCAGCCTTGTTCCCAAATTATCACGAATATGCTCATTTGCATGAAAAGAGAGATATGGCTTTGAGCGCGGAATACAGCAGTGTGTGTTTGGGAAGAGAACGGAGATGCCGCCGTCGCCCACGCACGCTTCTCCTGAGAACAGCTCCTACGTCCATCTCCTGTGACCACCCCGACACTCACCTCCATTCAGTGCACAACTCTCAACTCGACTACTTATGCTTCCATTAGCATGCCGGCCCTGCAGTGAATGACCATGTCAAGAGTCCACTGGAGAGAGTGTGTGTGTGCGTGTTAGGGGTGTGTGTATATATGTGTGAGGAGGACAAGGGGGACAGAGGGTTTAGAGAGCTCCCTCGCCTCAGCGCTGTGGGAAAGTTATCTCAGCAGCTTAAGGACTCCCTTCCTGACACCTCCTCTAAGCAGGTTCTCTTCGTTTCCCTCTCCGGCGGGAAGGTCATCCCTGGCCGCCTGCGCTCATCCTGTTTGCGAGCGGTGTCGAGGCTCATCTGCGCGGGACGCTCATACGGGGCTAATGAGAGCTGGCAGGCCCTGCCCTGCAGAGAGAAGAGTGCCCATCAGATCGGGGACACTTCAAACCCCTGCGACTGATTTGCGGGGTTTATGCAGATTGCTCATTTCCCTATCTGCGAGAGGGTTCTCCAGCGGGGAAAGGACGGGGGCGGGCCGGGATTTGGGGAGTCTGAGCACGGCGCGTTTCGCCAGGAGCCGTTAAGCCGCTCGCTCCTCATCTCTCCGTAATGCAGCTCACGACGGAGCGGTGTCACGACACGAGTTCCCCCGAATCAGGTCCTGGTGGGCTGCTTTTCCTTTTCACCTTACAATCAGCAACCGATTTGAACCCAAGTCACCAGGTGAGGCCAGTGAACTACATTCAACCACTTTAATTGACCGACCGATCAAGTGCTGAGTGACGATGAAAACCAGCGGGCCCTGTGGATGGAACCCCCCACCTCGGGCAAGGTTGGACAGCGTGGATAAACCCGACCAAACCCCAAGTCGGTCGCGAGATGTTAATGTGTTTACAAATAAATCCAGATGGCACCCCCATCCAAAGCCACATATTCAGGCCGAAATTGTTGAGAGGATCAGGGAACACACATCATGGTGCGGGCAGGAAAACAGCCATGTGGGAATCCTCAGAGAAGGAGGGGGGAATGCGACAGATCCTCTTTTTCCCCTCTCTCCCTCCCTCCCCTCCCAGCCTCCCTGCTGTCTGTCCTCCCCAGCTGTTAGAAATTGTTGTGTTGAAGATGCCGAGGGTTCAAACCCAGATACCCATGCAGATTATGGCGGTGCTGGTGAAGGGGGGGGGGTGAGTTGGGGTGGGAAGGGGGGGCTGTATATAGACGAATGACAGCTGCTTTGCAGGGGGGCAATGGGTGAGCTGCATTCCGCAGAGCGGCCTTCACTTACAGCACAGTCACACATTTCTCAGTCCTTCATCAATCCATTGAAAGCATTCCCCTTGATGAAACGCTGTAATGTAATGCGTGCCGTTTGTTTGTAGCCTCTCCCTCCAGCTGCTGATTGATAAACACCCCCCCTCCCCACCCCACCCCACCGCACCCCACCACGTCCCGTCCTGCATTTTGCACATCGCCCAATAAACAGGAATCCCTTTTGCGCTTTACGTCCCAGCGTTTGCGAGGGAGCGCTCTCTGAATATTCATTGGGCTACATTAGTAGCGGAATACACAATGAAGAAGGCAAGGGGGCCACGAGAGAGCAATTTGCTGAAAAGGAAAACGGGAAGCGGATGAGCTGTCGGGAAATTTGACTGATGTCCAACTGGCCCATTTGAAGAATGGGGTTTGCGAGCCACCCTGAGGAACGGTGCGATTAGAGAACCATGATGCCGGCTCGAACGGCCCAATCAGTTCGGGCAGGACTCCAAACCGTTTCCCCGCGCTCCCTTCAGCAAGCGATCGCGCCGACGGGCCGAGACGCGAGGCAGAGGAAGGAGCAGGCACATCCCATTTACAGTTATGAAATTCACTAACGGAATTTTTAGTCAGCGCTGCTACGCAGGGAAATGCATCTACCTCAAATCTTTCTCAGTCTGCACCGCTGGCTTCACAAACACAGGAACACAACACATTTCTCATTCAAATCATGAAAGAAATATTGTCCAGATATACCCAGAAGGCCAAATAAACGAGCACTTCTGGCTGAAATACACTTGAATATTTTATCATTACAAATACGTAACATTCCTTCGACAGGCCACACTTGGCAGGATGAAAACACAAATCCACTTCAGTTAAGTGGGAGAGATGCAAGGATACCCACGTTTCTGACGGTGCTTCTTTTAACATGCTTTTCAAAAACTTTTTCCAGTAATGGTAATTTTTTATTTCTTCCGCCAACGCATTTTAAGTTTTTTTAAAAAGGCCTTCCAAAAACGCCGCTGTCCTTTTCAACCCCTCGTTTGAGGGCACGAGGGCAAAAAAAAGTTTGTAAGTCAAAAAAGTTTGGAAGCATAGGAGTGACAAGACAAGTAAAAGAAAAAAAACCCCTCTAATAACGCTGAGGACTTAATTTGTTTGAAAGGCCGCTGTCTGCTCGGCGCAAAACTCAGAGCAAAGTTATTTTCCTTTCTTCGTCTCTGTGGTGTCGCCGCCGTTACAAAGTGAGGTAATTGGGGTCGCGTCACTTGTCATGAAGTGTAATTATTTTCTGATCCGCTTCCTGCATATTAAAAAGCGCGGATAAGAGAACATCTGGGGAGCCTTAATAACTGTGCGGGGCGATGCGTGTTTGCGGCGGAGAGGCGACGGGGAGCACGGCGTACGGGAGGCGCGTTATTGCACCAGTGCTGGGAGACTGCTGAATTAATGCGGCCCCCCGAGGTCAAACGAGTGCGCATTCGTATGACGATCACGGTTGACTTTTTCTTTATTCGATTCTCCACGTGCACTGTTGGGCTTTCGGAAAGGTCAGAAACGGATATTCCAGCTTAGACCATCTGGAGAAAAGAGGCGCCGTTCTAACGAGGAGAGGACGGGGGGAGAACCAAACGCATTCGTATCATTTCCCACATTTCGTCATTTTTTAAACTAAAAAGGAACGGACCACCTTGGTGAAAGAAAGACTTATTCCCTTACTGGCCCTTGAAGAGCGGTGCTCACTTTATGCTCAAAAGAGGACGCTTCATAGGGACTTAATGGTGGTATTAAGGACATGAGAGCCGTTTAGCCTCAACAAAAACTCCCTGGGGCGATCTGGAAAAGGCATTAAACCTTTTCGACCTGACTCGATTGGTTGAGAAAGGACGGGAGAACAAAACCCTTCTTAATCCTTGCCACGAAAGCTGAAGGTTGATAACAATCGCAGGATGTTTGGAGAATGAGGTAAATGTGTTTTTTTACATTTCCTAAAAGAATGGAGAGCCCGTTCCAGAGTAAACAACCAAACTCGTTCAACATTAGCGCCGTTCACCCCAGTTTCAGGAGGCCAACAGTAGATACCTGATCCGACGTCAGGAAACCCCCCCCAAAAAAACAGCGCCATTTAACGAGGGAACAGAAATCAAGTGGTGTTTCCGAGTTTCCGCTGCTGGCTCGCCAATTCTGCCCGCCCCTCATATCAATGAAAGCATTTAATCCCTCCGCCCCCCGCTGAAACACGATATCCAATCACGGACGGAGGCTCGAGACGTCCCACCCTATCGCAGCCGTAAACAGTAATCATGTAAAAACGCGCACAGAGGGCAAACAAAACAAAACGAATAAGACAAAAGAGCGAGAGAACGACAAAAGGCTCCCGCTGAAATGCTAGACGCTGCTTCCTGCGTGCGTCTGAGCGACGAGCAAAAAGGGCGATTTCTGTGATTGTGTAAAGAGCAGGTAAATGATTGTGTGTGATGGGTGGGGGCGGTGGTGGTGGCCTTCGGGCGCTGTGTGGCAGGCGGTACACCATGACCCCCCCCCCCCCGTCAGACATTCCTCAGCCTGAGGTTTGTTGCGTGGGAGGGAAAAACGCCGCTGGGGGCGTTACCACGTGGGGAAAGTGGATCCGCTACAGTGTGTTCCTGTGACAGCGATACGCACCGCTCCTTAATAAGGCCATTACATTATTCAGCAAAAATGCCACGGGGGTCAGAGGAGCATAAGGCCCAAGGCTGGCTCGTCTGCGATACAATATGTTCCAACGGAGGGAAGAACGGAATCGGTTACAATTGAATCATTTCGGACCGTTCGTTGGGACATTTTTACATAGAATTCCTCCCGAAAAGCTGCACTGCTTACCATTCGTCTAGACCTGCAGCCCGTTCCCGAAATGAAAACACCAGCTGTTTGTGGTGACACGGGGAGAGCCGGGCGGCACTTGGGGGGGGGGGGGGTGTTTTCGGCTGCCAACTCTTCCCATATTCGGAGCGAGCCTACGGACGTCTTTCAAAGAAGAGCGGGCAAAGCCTCGGCACAATGCAGCGCCTAGTATCTGTATGGAAATATTATTGCGGGAGTGTGCTGCTTTAGCGAGCTTTACCAAGGAGGGACTCGGGCTCGTGTCAATACGGTGCAGCACAGGAGCGCCAAGGTCAGGTGGCAGCGGAATTGCGGAGCAGGAATGTGCCTTTAATGGCGGCCTTCGGATTCCACACGCACTGCCCCACGCCCACTCCTCCGCCCACTCACTCGCATACTCTGTATGATGATCCTGGTCCCCACCCAAAACACCCACCCACACCATGTGCCTCTCCTTCCCTCTCATTCTCCATCTTTTCCCTCTCAGTCTCCTTGCTTTCACCTCCCTCTCTTTTCCCCTCTCCCTCTCTCTGTATCTCTCTCCCTCTATATCTCTCTCTCCCTCTCCTATGCCCCCTCTCTCTCTCTCTCTCTCTCTCTCTGAATCTCTCTCCCCCTCTGCCTCTCTCCCCTCCCCACCCCGCTCTCTCTCTCTCTCTCCCGCTTTCCCTATCCCACCACCTCTCCCTCGCTTTCAATCTCCCTCTCCCTCTCCCTCTCTCCCCTCCATCTCTCTCCCATTTCCCCTCTTCCTCTCCATCTCTCTCCCTCTCCCTCTATCTCTCCCTTTCTCCCCCTGGACTTGCAGTAGCGGTACACCATCAGCACACAGCCAGCAGGAGGCTTCAGAGCTGCTGAGCGTAGGTGTATTCACGCCGCCTCCTCCTCCTCCTCCTCCTCCTCGCTGCACAAACAGACTGTTCAGAAAACAGGCACAGGGTGCTTCTTTTCGCGAGCGGCTTAATCTCTGGGAGACAAATGGTTCATTTAGTTAGAGAGGCAACGAATGTGAAGATTAACACAGCAGCAGATCAATACTGCTCTCCCGTGCGCTCGGCGGCCGTGATTACACTGCGCTGGCTCTCTCCTCTCTCTCGGCCCTGGGGCCGTGTGCAGCGCACTGCCAGGCAGGCAGGGGGCGCCGTGCGCGTCTACGGCCCCGGGGAGCACTGCACCCTCTGACGGCTGCGGGGGCAGGAACGCACGAGAGGGGGAAAGAAAACACGGCCTTTTATTTAGCGTCTCGTCGTTTCTCCGTGATTCAGCGCGGAAAAAGACTGGCACGCCCTCAGTTTCCGGGACGGCCCGTTGACAATGCGGCTTTCGCTGCGGCCGACTCCATTCACGGCGGAACGTTCTACCCGCAGCGAGCTTGGCCGAGCGATCACAATTACCGTTCAGTCCGCAGATAATGGAAAACAACAGGCACTGTTGCACAGACTGCAAAAAAACCAGGAAAGCGCTCAGCCAAGAAAAAAATACCAAACTGTCCCGTCTAAACGAAGATGGCCAAGAATAAAAGTGAAAAGGCAAGCGCTCACTCGTCTGAATACTAATGCAGTTCGATAATCGCATTTAGAAGCGACAGTCCACCGCACGAATGTTTAAACTCCCACCTTCCTCGGTGCATTTACAAATGGACCACGTCCATCCCGGTGTGACAGAGGCCGTGACCGGGCGCATGGGTTTCGGCGGTAGCACAGAGCGCACCCTCGAAACAGGCCACCGATTACAAACTCATTAGAGTGGGCGCAAACTCCCGCGGGTCGAATCCCCGCCGACCCCACAAACTCTGCCATTGAAGGCTTTGGCTCAAAACCGCAGTAGGGCACAGCAGGCACCGGAGCACATAAAAGCTAATGTTGCATTTTAAAAGCAACGATCAAAATGCAATAGAACGTATTGCCTGTTTGCGTTCGCACGTGCGATTTCCTGTGTCGACTGAGCCGTAAAATCACCTTTTGGCTCCGGCGCCCGGGCTATATTTGGCTAAAGAAACATCGCAACGCTGAATGAAGGACGTGTTCTTTTCAGAGCCGTAATTAAAATACGAGTACAAAATTGAAGTCGTCAATTAAAGCTGTGTGCCTTCCACCACTTCTGCCACTTTATCACAAAAAACTATTTCAGGGATATCGCGTGCTTCCAAGTAATTCAGGAATGAAAAAGGGTAGAGAGGTCAGTATTTTTTTTCTTCCCCACAAAGAGGGTTTTTTTTTTTGCTAAATATTTGCAAGCATTTTGTAAGCAAAACATGTACACACAAACATAGAGAAGTTTCAGATATCTTAAAATATATAAAATATTATATCTGGTATATCCAAGTTTTGAACGATTGACAAAAAAGTAAGAAAATCAACCAGAAGCTGTGAAAATGCAGGCCTAGAGGGGACCTCCTGAACAGGTGTGTGCGTGCGGCAGTGACAGTGACAGCTGTGTTCCTGCAGCACTACGACAGGGGGGATTTTGGCATCCTATCGCACTCTCCTATTATTCCCCTGTATTTCAGACTTTTTCAATGAAATCCAATAAATAGATATCAAAGGCATTTAACGTCACCGCCGCACCGATACCGCGCTCCGGGCTGCGGCATGCTATGACAAGATACCAATCGGACACCTGTTAGTGAGCAAAACAGAATATTGAGATACAAGATAACACAGAACGGTGCACTGTCCAGTCGATGCATTCCATTGCTTGTCAATCCAGCCTGTTGTATTTCTTTGCGTGTCATTTCAGCGCACACGCCATGCAATTCAGTGGCTAGCTAACGATCGTCATATGGATACTATGCATCCGCAATGTGCCAAACGTTTCAAATCAGGCTGACGTTTTACCAGTCAAAGATGGCACGTGTTGCCTTCTCTTGATAATTGACAGACCTGCTGGTGTTTGCCAGGCTTCCAGATTCACACCTATTTTGCAATGCATGCCAACTACTCTAGCATTTCAGGTTTCACACATAATTGCACTTTGTTACGTGCACTCCCAACGGAATAACATTTGAATCTGTATGAAATCAAAAGGTTTTTTCCCCCCTCACAGGATGAACACAGTGGTTGTGTGTGTGTGTCTATGCATTTGTGTGTGTGTGTGTGTGTGTGTTGGTACACATGTGTGTTTGTGTATGTGTGTGTTACGAAAGAGTGATGTTCAACGCTTTCCTATTTTAGCTAAATAAGATAAGAAGAATCGGCAGGACTTTTTTTGTTTTGAAGGGACGGCTGACAGAAAAACAGAAACCCCTTTTTGTCTTCCCTTACATAAACTACAGTTTATACACAGGGCATGGGCAAATCTCATTAAGTGATCTACAGCCCAGACAGCCAGCGTGACCTAAAATAAACTACCATTGCAGTAAATTCCTGCCTCATGATACTACCTCTGCATGCAAGCTTGAAAGGAAATGCAACTCCAAACCCAAAGCATTAGATGCTGATGACTGCATGATTTCTCGGAATTATGGGAATGTTACCACAGTATGGTATGGAGACATTCCAGGCTAGTGCAATATGTGTGTGTGTGTGTGAGAGAGAGTGAGTGAGTGAGTGTGTGTGTGAGTATGTGTGAGAGTATGTATGATTGAGTGTGTGAATGAGTGTGTGTGTGAGTGAGAGAGAGAGAGAGAGAGAGAAAGTGAGTGTGTGTGTGAGAGTATGTAGGAGTGTGTAAATGAGTGAGTGACTTAGTGAGTGTGGGTCTGTGAGAGCGTGTGATTATGTATGACTGAGTGAGTGAGTGTGTGCGCGTGTGTGTGTGCGTGTGTGCTTCTCTCCCCCTGCGCCGTGGTTGCTGGCGTTGCGGCGCTGACGGCCGAGGCTGATGAACTCACTGCAGCACGGCCCTCCGCTACGCTGCATAGCTCTGCGGCAGCCAAAATCAATGTGATCGCCGACGTAGCGCCGCGAAGCCACGGAGCCGCCGCTTTCCGACAGAGCGCCGGCCAGCCAGCGCCACAGCCGCCGGCCTATTAGTGAGACGCGGGAAAACACCTGGAGAAGGGGATCGATGGAGCCGCGAGGGTTTCTCTCAAAGCCTAGCGAGTGCGGCGCAATAAATGTTGCGGAGCCAGTGTAGGGGTCGCGGGGCCCGGCGGAGCCTGGGTATGAAATGGGCAGAGCTGCGCGGTTTCGAGGTACCCGAAAACGCGAAGGGCGCACTCGCGGCGTCTCGCGGCGAGCCTGCGTGCCGCCCTTTCTTTCCCAGGTCCGGGGCGCGTTGAGGCGCGTTGAAGCGCGCACCGCGGCGATGGCAGACGTGGCATCCGCAAAGCCGGCGGCCACAGCTGGTGGAGGCCCCTCCGCTCGGACCTCCATTGAGGGCTCACCCGGCACGGAGCCCCCACCGCCGAAAAGGGCCACGCATAAAGCGGCGCATTGATGGAGAACGCTGGCATCCTCCGCCGCCACATTCACGTTCTGACAGAGTGGCCCTTTCATTTCCTGCCAGCGCTTTAAGTAGGGGAGGAAAAGATTTTCACTGCTTTATTTGACGGCTTCTTTATGAACTGTTCCTACCTGACCTCTGCAGAAATCAGCTGTCAGCTCCTGACGACCCCCGGCGGCCCGGAAAAAGAGGCTGCGTGACCCCCTCCCCCTCCCCCCGGGGCACGGGAATTTAAGACGCCGTATTTACCGCTTTCAATCCAGAAACACCAACGCTGCCATAGCAGGAAAGTGAACACGCTTCTTCTGCCTGCAAACTCCCATCCCCCACCCCCACCCACCACCCACCACCCCCAAAGCTGCGATCCGGATGAAACCAGGAGACGCACAGGCCCACAGGCTCGGGATGGGACGATCGCTCACTGTTCAGCCCAAAGGGGGCTTTAATCTTCGGCTGGAATTAACACAACCCCCCACCCGGAATGCAGATGGTTGCACCGTCCTTGCAGATATGACCAGATCGCTGATATTCCGCATTATCGCACGGTGGCAGAAAATCTCCAGTAAGGAGATGCCCTGAAAGCCACAGGGCCGAAACCCTGAGGACGAACGGAGATTGATCGCAAGGACAGGAAAGTAATAACCGCTGTTCAAACCACGGCGGAACTCTTTGCTGTCAGAGACGGAATCTCTTTAAGGACCAACCAAACATTGAGCCGGGGACAAGCCGAAAGTTTTTGTGCCGTTATTCTACCTACGGAATTAAAGTCTGGGCACTTATTAATATTCCGCACAGCGATACACCATGATACAACCTTCGTGGGAGATAATTAAAATTAAATATTAACAGGCTACGCCGTTCATTAATACAGCCTCATAAATAGGCTGGTGGGACACAATGTAAACCCTGTGAGATGCGCCAAAAAAAAAAAAAAGATCACATTCTGTAAGAATTACTACAACTGAAAGACAGAGAAAACTGCTTCACACAGTTAAAGTGTTCCTCCTAAACACATTAAGATGCTTCCGGCAAACAAATACAACGGGCTACGTATTTTCCTTCCCCCACAGTCCTCGAATATCCACGGCCAGTTGAAAGGAATGCAGATTCTCATGCGAAACCTTCATTTTTGTTGCAGCTCATGTTTGAGAGCGAGCCATTGAGATGTATTCAAAACACAGCACCGCTAAGCTTGGTTAATCCTCGGCAAAGTCGGTATAGCAGCGTCGATGATGAAGCGGGCCCGGCTCGCAACAGTCGAGCCGCTTCCTGTGTACTCCTTATTAAAAACACGCTTATTGAAACCAATTTCATTCCTGGCAATGGCGACGCGGCGTGGGTAAACAAATCATCTTCCAATAATTAGAAATGGAGAAAAAGGAGGTCTGGGGGGTAATTGGGCTTGATTAAATGGAAGGCCGTCGGTGTGCCACCAGAGACATAACCTCTTATTTTCGCTGGGGAAAAAAAGGGAAGAGACCAAAAAAACCTGAGAAAACCCACAATAATAAATCTGTGGAATACGAGTGGCGCTGCGGTTTTTTTCCCGCCTTGTCTTTGTATCGCGAAGCCTAGCTCGGGGGCATTCTTGACACGGTAACCCCCTTCTAATTGCGACGTCCTTTTTTTTTTTTTACCGGCGACGAGCGGAGTTCAAACCTCAAGCCTTGAGGGCCCCGTGGCCGCTCTTTGTGAGGTGGCAGCGAGGTTCATTAAATATGCCCTTTTCCCACGGCGGGGGGCGGAAGCGGGGGCAAGGACAAAGGTAAGCAAGGCAAAACGGGCACGTTTTGTCACGTCGAGGGGAAAAAAAGCGAGCGCCAACGCACACAAAAGGGGAGTTTGTAATCGCGATAAATAAAAGATGAGCTGCGCAAAGCGTACCGCATTCCTCAAGGTTATTTCCTGCACCGATTTGCACCATTTCGGATTTCGGATATTCAAGGTTAGACGCGATTGGAAAAAAACAGTTGTACATATATATATTGCAGAGAATTCCCTCCGGTAGCTCACAGGAAGTTACAACAGCATTAGCCAGGGTAAATAATGAAACTGAACTGTACTTGCAAAGATTTTCCACAGCTGCAGGTGCCCTAGATAAGACTTTGCTCCTGGAGTTGCTGGATTTCGGCGTTCATCAAATCAATGATTGCAGAAATTACTCTGGGAGAATAAGAGCAGCATCAGCCCCTTTCAAAGCCAGTAAAGGGAGTTTGATACAGAAATATCTAAACATCTCCAAGGATTTTTTTGGCTTGCGCTGCCACTTCTCGTTGGTGGTACAGATCGGCACATCGGGGATTGGCGACCTGCGACAAGCAGCCAGACCTCCTGGGAATCAGCTGCTCCCTGTTCTCGTTGCAGGTGGGACAATGCCGTTCCATGCTGGCTGGCTGGCTGTGTGCACGTTGGGACTGTCTGACCTGGTAAGCCAGCCTAGTGATTACAATTAAGCACCTCACATCCCAGGACATAATCAAGCCGGGGCAGGGCCCAGCAGGGTTAATCCCCATACGGGAATCTGCACAGCTTACTCCAGCCATTGTTTTACGCACACACACTTCCGATACAAAGTGGGACAGGATTCCCGGAAGGGTTACGGCACAGAGTGGGACAGGATTCCCAGAAGGGTTTCTTCTTCTAGGGCCTGGGGGAGATGACAGTGCAACTCCACGGTGAGCCCTGGAAAGACATCGGTCATGAACGCGTACGCACTGGACTGCATGAGTTAAAAAGGAACTAGGGGCTTTTCTCCTGTGAGAAAATAAACCCCTGCAATATTTTGGGGGTGTATCAAGCATTTACAAATATGCCAAGTAAATGTTAATCAAAAGGCAAACAGAGTTTTCCAAAGAATAGAGAACGCGGGGGTCTCCTTCCAAACAATTCATTGTGTTTTTATTCCGGAGAACCACTTTATGGGGCTTATTTTTGGACAGCAGTGTCCAGTTCAGATAGAGTTTACCAAGAATTGTCCAGTCAGAGACACTGATGCAATGACCACAATCCAAACCAAAACAGCACAGATGTTAGGTGTCAGCAACCTAAGGGGTCAATCTGAGTTAAGTCAACATGACCTTCTCAGACATTATTGAAATGGCCACACAAGACCCCCCAATCAAATCATGTCACATTCATTCACAATGCAATGCACATTAATGACAGACATTGTATAGCTATAAAGTAAAACATTATAATAGTCAAAATGTGTTAAATCAGTCTGGATGTGAAAAAAACAAACAAAACAAAAAAATGCCCAAATAAGTCACTTTATCAATTAACCACTTCAAAAATGATCGACCACTCAACAAATTTAATGTGGCATCAGCAGTTTCCCTGAGAACAGAAGCACATGCGCCAATCTGTTTTGGAAAAATCAGTGTCACATGTGACAAAGCTTGTTGGTTTCAAATAGCAAAGCTCTAAAGTTATACGGACGGCTACAATTTCAGGACAGGACACCAATCTTTGAGCGAGGACATTTTACCCAAACTGCTTCAGTAACTTTCGCAGCATAATAAGTGGATGTGTAAAATGTCAGCTATGCACGTCGCCCTGAATAAAGGGAACCTGCTAATCGGGTAAATATTATGAATGAATAATGCATCAGAGGAACTGGGAGTGGAGACTGACGCTACATTCCCTCACTCCTAATTCCCTGGCAATTGTGAAAGCATTGCGCAAAAAAAACATTTGGTGACATTGAATGTACCCCAAGCTCAAATGTGTGTTCAGTTACACAGAGCGCTCCAATTCAGCGACACACTTCAGGTAAGAACGGCTGAATTCTGAACAGAGCAGGGAAAGCAATATAGGTGTCCCATGTTAATTCTCCATCTAAAAAATCTCAATAAAGCATGCGCTGACAAGTTTTATGCTCAAAGATCAATTGACAACGTAGGCTGCAAAGAAAAGCAGATAGCTGGCTTCTGTTGACAAGTTAACAGGCCGATAAGGAACCGCACATATAAGTAATGCAGATACGCATTATATAAGATACGCATTTCATATCACCAGCCTAGTGTATGAACAAACAAATTAATGTTGTAACTCAGGCAGACTTTGCTGGGCTCTCGAGCCTTACACTGAACAAACACATTTCAGGACCAAAAATCTCCAGATAAAAAAAATTAAGCAAGTCAGCTTGATCCTCAGGCAGCTGAGCCAGCAGCTAATTTTTCCCTCCAATCGGTCCACTGTTTCATACAAGGGTTCAAGGATGGCTGGTAATAAGCTTAACCGATAAGCGTGGATGGAAACAGAACCAAAAAACTATCTGGGCCGTACCAAAGATTCATAAGAGCAGGGGGGTGTCAAACCCGGCCCATCGAGGGTCGAGTGACTCGTGCAGATTTTCTGTTGCAACCAATGCGCTGCACCAGGTGATTTCAATTAGTTCCCCTCCTTCATTGAAGTGAGCTAATCAGTAAAATCACCTGGTGCAGCGCAGTGGTTTCAATAAAAAATCTGCATGGTACGCTTGGCCCTCGATGGAATGCGCAGACCAGCCAACTAATTAATTGTGGAGTGGGTGGGCGGGGGCGGGGGTCGTATTTTTGGTCAATTTAAAAACCTCGCTTTGGTTTTAAATGCATGAGAAATGCTAGTTCGCGGCAGCAAACAAAAGATTCGGGGCCCGTCTGAAAGATTGGGAGGAGAAGCCCCTGAAGATCGGGTCTAACGACGAGCATGAGAAAACCAAACTGGGGGTAAGGGGCAGATTGCAGTTGGTCTGAAACCAAGTTAAATTGCACCAAACACCAACAAGCACCATCAGACTCATTAAGGGAGACTGGTGTTCTGAAAGCAAGAACCGTGTCATTTAAATGAATATAGCCCAAATCATACTAGGGGTAAAACAAATGAGCAGACAGGCTTGAGGTGTGTCATCACCATAAAGCCTGCAGCTGCCCCAGGCCAATGACCCCCGTGATCAATGAAGGGCAAGGTGAGATCCAGGATGTTTTACAAGGAGGCCGTCGGATGTGATTTAACTCGGCCGAAATCCCCGAACGGATCAATAATTTAGCCCCTTTAAACAGTTAAAGGGCTCGGGTGAAAGTTCTGGAAAAACATTGACAGCGACCGAACGTGGCGTAATTAAAAGAAGAGAGGACAGGGGAAGATGCGCAGTGACTCACTTCAATCCACGCGCAAAAAGCGGGCCTTCATCCCCAGCTCCGGGGAACATCCAAAGAGAACGCATATTAACGAAGCTGTAAACAAAGCCCGACTCAAAAAAGAGAAAAGGACAAGAGGGCGCAGTGATCGAGCGGAGGTAATGATCGTCTTGCGCTTTTAGTGCTTGTTGCTGAGATTGGGGGGGGGGGGGGGGGGGGCGGATCAAACGGCAACCGCCTACGTTTTTCGCCCGCTCTCAGGACGGACGTGGGGATTTTGGTTTTTAATTGCCCTCATTCGTGCTTAGCGTCCCTCACTCGCTCTGGGGAGTGGAAGGGAGCGGATTAAAACTCCGGTCGATACGTCACAGCACACTGGCCGCTGGCTGCACACAGAGAGGGCATCTTGTAACAGCGCGCTGACACTGTACCGGGGAGGGGGGAAATAAATTAATAATGATACTGTAGAATCTAGTCGAAAAAGCCACTTTGGCACCGAAGGCAGCTTGTGTCACGCTGTGGAGAAACACTGGAAAGCGATGTGCAGCCCTGGCATTTCAGGACATGGCATTTATCATGCTTTCTGTAAAACAAAACGTGGGGGGGTGACTATAATCCTGCAATGCAGATATGAGACCCAACTTCACAAACCCAGGAGGATGTTTATTCCTGCAGTGGGGAAGATTTTAATGATAATAATAATACACGATGATGTAATGATGCATGAGACAGAAGTCAGGTCGTTTTATTCCAAAATGCGGGGAAAGTAAATCTTCCTTCTCGTTGTTTTTACCGTTTCATTCACTGCCATCGCTTCTACTTCAGGACAAACATGTCCGTCTGTGACACTGATCACATTTCTTTATTTCTCTCCTGTCCGCTTCACGGGAGTAGCACGCATTTTTCAATAATTTCATCCGCCGCATTAATATGGCGGGGGGAGATGTGAATCACAGTCCCAATCATTTTTACATGAATATGGAATATGAAATATGCCCAGTGAATTTACCTGATGATGCTAATATCCACTCTTCCCCCCCCGCCCCCACACAAAACCCGCCCCGAAGCCATCTTCTCTGAGCCGACGATGAGACTACTGGAACCCCCTCCCCCCCACCACCCCGATAATCACAGCAGTGCCACGGAGGAAAGAAGAAAAAAAAAGAAGCAATATATATGCATGAAAAATAAATAAACTGTATCTTGCTAACTTAATTTCCTGACTGCACAGAAAGCAGCTCCGTGAATAGGCGAAGCGGAGATATTTCCTCCCACTGTTTATGTGCCTGGACAACTTCTATATTTAACTCAGACAGACAGAAAGAAAGAACCCACGAAGCCACGCTACAGAGCTCTTGGCTCCCTGTTTTCCTAAAGTCCAGACAAAGACAAAGCCATTTCCTTTCGCGCGAGCCGATGATTTAGAACAGGTGCCAGGAGCGGTGCCAGCGAGAGGGGAGGAGGGCTGGCGTTTTTCGCTGTGCGAGCAAGGGCCCCCGCCGCTGCACCCCTGGCAGGTGCCAGCCCATAAAGACCCATTCACTTCGCCGCCGCGCGCTGTCCCGCTCGCAGAGAGCTGAGCCCAAACGGCATCCCGCCGTCAAACACGTACCGCTCGTATCAATCAAGCAATCTGGGGAAACTACAAAAAACAACAACAAAAAACCCAACTAGAAAATAGAAAACTAAACGTTTTTATGTCAAATCTGCCCGGGTGTTTGTACAGTGTATTACCCAGAAGTCAGTTGGGCATTTAGTCTGGACCTGAACTGCAGAGCGTGATTCGATTCTTGAGAGAGAGAAAAAAAACCTTCATACCCCTGTTGTACCCTTGAGGAAGGTACTTAACTGAATTGCTTCAATACAGCTGCCTGAAGATGATAAGATTGAAAATGGCTATAGGCACTGTTGTTTGAATATTGTCCATCCGTTTCTGGTGTTAATCGCACAGGATTGGTCATGCCCAGCACTGCTTAATGATAAACACGCAGCGTACTTTACATTTCACCTGATATACAGCTGTGTGAAAAGGTAGGTTATGCAATTCACCCTAGATAAGGGCACCTGATAATTCAATGACAATAGTAATAAATGTAAATGTATTATATAGGTAATATACAGTACACTACTAAAGAACAGGTGAACAGATGCTTTTCCCACCGTGCAATTACATCAGGCGGAAATTGTGTTTTTCAATTATGCCGATTCCAGTTGACCACCTGGCTAATGCACCGTTTCAACTGCCTGTATTCCTCGTGCGTGGCGCTGTAATGCGCAACGGTATTTGTGTCGTGGATTTCGACATCACATGTAACGTTAAGCAATAATCAGGGAAGCATACACAATAAAGATCCAAAGCAAACTACAGCTTGTAGTAGGCCATTTGAAAAAGGCTTAGCAACTGCAGGAGCTTGACGCATATTCAAAAATGATCATACGGGCATATTTGCCTTTGCCATTTTTCAGCTCTAGTCAACATTACATTTTTATGCATTATTTCAAATTGAAAACCTTTTCAAGCCGAGCTGGGTCTGTGGTGTCAAGTCCTCCAAAAAAGCGTCTCGTAACGTCTTTTGATGGGCTAGAAATACTACGGCAAATAACGGCAAGGACTAGGAGTCCACTGGAGCCAGTCATCCAATGACAGAATAATAAAAATAACGTTTTATGGAAAACACTTTCCCCCCAATTCAGGATGATACCAATTATTTATTTATTTTTTTCAATGGAAAAGTCCTAATTTAAAACATTGCACTGGCGATGTTTGTGAAAAATAATCAGAGCAATAAAAATACTAATGAAAAAGATTAAATACTTAAAAATATACAATTACACCGTAGACTACTTTAAGTATTTTGCCTGTGCAAATCAATAGGCCATTTGTTTGTGTTTTCATTATCAGTTAATAAAAACATTTAATGATGAACCCCAGGACTGGAATGGGGCCAGCCTTTCCATTTAACACGTTAGAAACTGGGACGTGCCGCATCCATATATGTGTAAAAAATGTCTGCACTCCCATTTTTATTTATTCCCCAATAATTCAGCAAGCATGCATAATAAGCAGCTGGCCGCCACTTCCACCATCCGAGCTCTGCGGTGACTGCGCTGAAGGACTGCGCAACACACGCGGCGCAGGCATAATGCAGGCGCCTGATTGGCTAGAGGAGCTGCTGTTACAGGATGAGCAGGAAACGCCCGGCTGAATCACACCCAGCCAGAGGCAACACTGAAACGCATTTAAATATTTAAATCAATCACATTTTTTACAGGTCACAAACCAGTCCACGCACACACTCATGCACGCACGTACACATAGTATCCTCACCATCTGCCCCCTATGTTACAAAAGCTTGTCAAAGACACCAGAGCACACCAAGTACAACAAGATTGTCACAACTGTCGATACAACACTTTATTTCATAAAAGTGAACCATGCAAAATGGTGGTATGCAAAAGGCACACTTGTCCTATGGTTTGTGGCAGCTTCCCTGCTCTTTTGAAATATTTATTTCGGTTCTGTTTATAGTAAGCAAGGTGTCAGTTATTGGTCAGTGAAGTTTGCCGGTCAGACCTCACCCTGGGCTAACCTGCTAGGCTACATCCCATCCCGTCTTCAATATAGCTGCTTCCATAAGTCATTTTTCATAAATTGTGAAAAGAAAATGTCAAGCAAATCCAACAGGTTCAGTTCAACATCTTTACTACATTTTCCCCATCACACTCCTGCCTTGTGAAGTAGTACACAGCTAGCCAGTGAAAATCCTCACAAACCTGAAAAAGCTAACTGTCACACTGGTGCCAGGACAGTCCACAGCCCAAAAAAGCAGCTTAGCACACAGTCTGCTCCCTAACTTCACAGTTCAGTTTGTACCTGCTCTCAATACCAACTCCGTGCATACCTATTTCTCCTCAGTCTGTGCAAGATGTTCGCTTCAAAGGTTCATCTTGTCTCCACCACTCATGTTTTAGCAGTTGTATGCCCATTGAAAAAGCGTTCACTATTTTAAAGAAGAGCCAGGAGGTAACCATCACTAGGTCTTATGCAACCTTTAGTAACCTATGGGCCTAAGAGACAGGGCAGAGATGTAAGATTAAAGTCTTATCTGGGAATCCAGCCAATCATTTGACCGAGTCCAAACCACTCCAAAAGGGAAGATGTTTGGCTGCGCTGTGAACGAGTCCCAGGGTTCAGCGTGTGTATAGTTAAAAATGTAATAAACTGAAAACCTTACAGGAACTAATAGAAGTTCCATTCTCCTCAACAGATTTGAGCAAGAAAGCGCTCCATTTTAATGCGCCCCATATCTGGAATAACTTTACAAAAGTGCATCTATACAGTATCTGGTACCCTTGAGCCATTAAAAAACTATTTTACGTACCCAACTCACCGAAAGTTGTACGTTTTATTTTAATGTAAAGTGTATTTGATTGTTCCAGTCTCTGTCTGTCTTATGTGATGTATTATCTCTTATTATTATTCTTATATTTAATATTATATTTTTACTCGTGCCTTGTAGCAGGGCCCCACTGCAAATTGAGGCCTCAGTTGGGTTTCCTTGCATACAGGGGGGGGAAAAAAGTAAATGGAATGATGTGACTATTTGGAAGCCGACAAACTATATCAAAGACTGAATTTTCGGGTAGGTTTTATTGACTTTGTGCCTTAAACTTATTTCAGATTTTGAATTGAAATGGAAAGCAAAATAGTCATTTATTCTTCCCAATGGATAAAAACCACCTAAAGGCTGACGAAATATAAAAAATTAAATATCTTGAGCCAGAGGAAAGCTCGTTTTGCATGCCTAAATTTGCAGTTACTCATTACTCTCTTCCACAGAGCAAGAAAGGTCTGTCCGCATTCAATGACGGATAGACGAAAACATGTTAAATGCAAAGGTGTTAGAAAGCCGAACACAATTAGCGCAGTTCATTAACGTGTTAAAACAGGCTGTCATGGGTTACAGCTGAAAGCCTAACATTCCACCGTCATTGTTCACGGGAGAAAGCGCGGCTGAATGGGCCTGACCATCAAGCCCAAGCTCTAGACTGAACGGCAGAGAGGGAGACTGACTGTGCCCAGAACAGCATGCACAAGTTACTGACGTCTGAAGGGTAGGCTATCAAATGTGTAGCACAATGGCATTGACTTCATGTTGGTTTTCACTCGCCAACCTCTCGCCCACTACTTTAAAGCATTAGTACATACTGTTGATTCTCACAAGCCATCTCCCACAACTGTTTTGGCATACAAACACAAGTCAGTTGTGCTGACAATCAAAATGTTATACATGTCAAATAACACAGAGTAGATGGTTATAATTCAGATTTTTTTTTTCCCAAAAACTCCTGAAACTTTTATACATTTGAACAATATGATTTTTTACACATATTAATATATTTTTGTTTATGTTGATAAAACATTTAAAAACATGTTTATTGATCCAATCATCCATGTCAGTTTTATTGTGGGTGGAGACATGATTATTAATATGACCCATAGTTGCAATGCTAATGTTTTTGACTTTTTGAAGAAAGAACACTGACAAATCCCTAGGCCATCAAGATTCATTATGAGGATCTAACTTCTTGTCATTTGAAAAAGAGTTCCTTAGCCCTGAAATGCTTTTTTTTGTTTTTTTTTGTTGTTTTTTTACAAATGAAGAAAAGCTTATGCATTTCATTTTTTCCAGTATTTTCCCCACACTTAAGCCAAAGGCTATGACCAGCATGGTGTTTAAAAGATTAGCCTGTATTTGACAAAAATCTCTTCCTGTTGGCTATTTATTCCCTTCTGCACTCCTAGACAAAAATGAACTATGAACTGATTACGCTACACTGCACATCAAGATCATTAAATTAAGATGCTGTTAAAGCATAACATTTTCCCCATTTCTCCAAACTAAGCCCCCAGGAGTTTAAACCAACTAAACTCGCACCTGTCTTGTCGGTATTCTATTCGCACACACCCTCAATTCTTGGCTCCCGTTGTGCCGACTCCAGCTCTTTTCTGAACAGTGTCAGCTCAATTTAATCTGCGAAACCATCATCTAAAATTGTGAGGGGGAAAAATATACATTGCAGCCACGCAAAAGAAAAATCCATGCGGGTACATTGTAATGAAATGGATCTATAGAGTCCGTCGCATGCCGTTTTCATATGAAAGCTGGCGCATATGTTCCATCATATCAGCACTGACATTGGCTTGAGCGCCTATGCGGCAATAAATCAAAGATCGATGAAGACACAAGGAAGACTTCCCCACCAATAACCATCTAGGCCTACTTCAATATAGCTTCCCTTTATTTCAGAAAGTAAAAGGTAGCCTGCCTCCATTTGTTTGCATCGCTAAGTAGGTGTGAGAACCTTGCTCCTTCGTAAGAATGGAATTGCAGTGACATTGTTTATTGCGCCTCGACATTATCATTTAATCAAGAGGAAGGCAGACTGTTCATCAAGACCTGCTCCTTATAGCTTCGTCTCTCGGCAGTTGAATATGCACGACCCATGCCCATGGGTCTTCCACCCATATGCTAGTTTTCTGGGGGGGGTTTCCAATGGGAATGCTCCTTTTGAGGATTGAAATGGAGTGAATGGATCAGCTAAATGAAAGGATCAGGTAGTACAATCACTACATAATTATGCAAGGAGTACATTTTGTGCAGGGTGGCAAGAAGAATTTTTAAAAAAAAGGCGTATTAAAATATTTAACTCAAAATTAAGGACAAAGCAAGTACAGCAATTTTCTCACAGTTGTAATGTTATATAAAACTATTTGCAGTGTTAATGTAACTGCTGTTCTGATGATAAGATTTACCACTTGGGTTATTATTAGACACTTATTAAAGTGAGTCAAATTGATTTGCTTTACTTTTCAACAGTTACTGAAATTAAATGAATGCCCACGTTGACATTTAGCTGGATTCTTGATATAGCCTAGCAGCACTATGGTAGAAGATTACTTTACATTTTAATATTTCTTTTCATTTAATTTGACTTGCCATCTATAGCTTTCCTGACATTACAGAAACCATTGATCGCCAGCTATTGATAATACTTGGCGAGATCGCTTTAAAATGTACACTTATAGACTATTCTGATTAAAAACTACTTGCTGAGACCCTAACAGTCATTTTGAGCATGTTACCATTTACAGCTACTTACAGTGCCAATATCAAACTGCTAGATTGTTACCCAACAAAGCTAGCTTGTCAGGTCAAAGTCAAGCAAAAGTTCAAACATTGCAATAGTACTCATCATGAGAATGTCCTCCAAGGTCAAAACCAGAGATGCACATTTTTTGACAGTCAAATTGAATTAGCAATTTTGTTCAGTTTGTTAACTATTCATCGCTTTTGAATGCGGTCTCATTGTATGTATGACATGAACAGGATTTGGTTCAATTGGGCCCATCAGTGGATTCTCAAGTCTCAATATCAGTGTCATGACAAAGGCTGAGGTCAACTGTGATGCAAAGACAATACATAAACAGTAAATGAAACCCCTTGACAGAGTGACAAAATCTAACTTGTATAATATACAAGTATCAACTCAATTATGCAGTTCATTCATCTACTTGTCGTCATTCATCCATGCAGTTGGTGTTACAACTATACAAAAATACTGCTGTTTAGTAAGGAAACCCAGCTGCAGTCAAATCAAACCAGTCAGTTCAACTCTAGCGCATATACACTACTAAGTGATTGATAACACTATAATCCAGACAGCTCAGGTGGAGTATTAGTTACATTTAAGTTTAGCTAGACTTAAGACTTAGACTTTATTGTCCTCAGAGAGGATATTCGTTTCCACAGCTTGTACAGGCAACATTTATAGTGCAAAAAACATTGTTAGGTAAGTACACACAAGTAAAGCCAAGGTAGCAATCAACAAGGGGATAAAAGGTCATGGGCAGAGAAAACCGGGAGTCATTGATGGTTCCGATGGCATATGGGATGAGACTCCTGCTTAAACAGGCTCAACTGCATTAAGGACACCGGGACCACCTGTGAGAGGGAAGGATTTCAAAGGTGTAGTGTAATGGGTGATTAGAAATTATATTACTGGTATATTCATGATATTATTTACAAGATGCTCTTATCCAGAGTGACTTAAGTGCATACAAAGGAGGTTAGACAACAAGCAGCAACGATTCTGACACATTCATTACACCGCTGAAAGTATGTGTCATTACGCAACTTATCACGTATCGTTAAGTGCCACAGTTGGCACAAGGGGAGTTTGAGGGAATAGTGTTAAGTTGCATTGGGGATTTCAGCTCAGAGTTTGAGGGAACGGCTAGTTTGAGCCAAGAAGCAGTTTGAAGAGGAGGGTTTTTAGTCGGAGGGTGGAATATGGACAGTGATTCCGGGAGCTCATACTACCGCTGAGGGGCCAGAGTAGAGAAGAGCCATGACTGGGATGAGGGACCCTTCCAGGAAGGGGTGAAGACCCTTTCAGTTAAAGCACTGGTTTCCTGTGTGGGGGTGTGCCCCACAGTGAAACGGAACCCTGACCATGCCAGTACTGACTGGGCTATTGGTCAAAGGGGGGTGATGCATCACTGGCCTCCGTGTCACCCAGGGAGGGTGAGTCTCAGTCGGTATTCCCCGCCACATTGCACAACAGGGACTCTTCTGGTCGATCGGGTTCCCTGGTCTGCCTGTGCCAGCTGCTGCAGCTCAGAAATTGGACTGCAGAAGTGGAAAAGAAATCACTGGCAGCTGGCTGCACACTAAACAGAGGGCAGGGCGTGCTAGTCTGCACCCTCCCAAATAGAAACATTCGAAATTGGAGAAATGAAGAAAAACTCGGGATAAAAATGGCCAAACATATAAAATAAAGCTGCAACTACTCAGCATGAATTTGCCAGGAAGTTAATTTGTTGATATTTGCTGTACAAAACATGAACCCAGAAAGCGTACTCCTCATGACCCCCATTTCACACCATTCTATCTTTTACCCTATGTGGATGATGTGATAATGGCACATGAGACATGACTTGCATATTTAATATAAAAACATAATATCTTTGCATTTCCCCTGTGGAAAATGTCATTTCAATGTGTGGTATCAATTTGCTGTGGTAGTTCTCCAAGTGTATCAAACTAAAGGCATATAAATTTGTGGAGAACTGCCATCCACAGAAGTAAGTAAGACAGCCACTACCCACAGATTGACCTTGTGACTGACTTCGGCTATTTTTAATCATTCATACAACTGTATACGCATAACTATTTTGACCTTGTGGAGCATCTATTTTTTCATGCAGCAGTCATGTCATCTGAATCTAACACCCTGTACGCGTTCATGTAAATGATAAAAATGATAAGCGTGCAACTCGCCTCACCAGAGTATGACTAAATTCAAGCGTATCTGCTGTTCAAATGACACAAGAAAGATAAGCGTGTGCACATAATCATGCATGTAATCAATTTCAATGACATCAACTAAATTTAGACAGGGAAACCTAGATACCCGTGTCTTTCAAACTAAACACATTGGGTGAGATAGACGATGATATGGTGAGTAATTTTCCAAGGCAAAACATTCAACATTTAAGTCAAGTCTGCTTGCTTAAGTTCAGTCAACCATTCATTTAACTTGTAAAGAGAAACATAGCAGGGTTTCAATATACTTCTCTGGATTTCATAAGCATGTTCTCATGTATTACAAGAGTTATGCAGACTATCTCCGTTTGGTACCCCATGCTACTCGAAATGCATACTTTAATCCGTGCATCCATTATCGTGAATATACATTTATTTCAAGGGTGCCGTTTCGGTGATTGTCATACAGAATGTATTCAAAATCACTGCATTATAGTTTCACTGCATGTCAAATCCATCTGCGTCTCATTAAACCGCCTACTATAATAGTTCATTTCCACAGCCGTCCAACAGTTGCATTCATACTCAGTCTGATATAATACAGCAAAATAAATCAATGTTAACGTCGATCAGTACAACGGATGCTGATGCAAAGAAACATGTCACCGACATAAGTTGACTTGTGACGAGCTCAATTTCCCCAATAACACACTTCGTTCCATTAACGAGCTTCCGTTTGCACATCGCCAAAGAGGGGAAGATAGCTAGTTATCCGAAAATGGCCCTAATACTACGTTTAGTTAGAAAACCAAGACTGCACTGGACCATTACTGCGTGCATTCACATTGCAGTAGGGACAAAACTGCAATGTTAGCCAAATTCCACTTGGCAAGCAACGGGGATAACGCTGAAGAACATCTAGAATTCCTGTGAGGCAGCACTGTTTTCCTGATTGCTATTTAACTGACTAGCAGGCTGGCTAAATGTTGTTTGAGCAAATTGTTGTTTGAGCACAAAGATACAACTTTAACGGTAGTCGTACTTTATATACATTTTATATTTAACACCCACACAAATAGCCACAGTACAAATTAAACAGAATACGCGTGGAAAAACGCGCATTTCATGACTGAAATTGCCACTAACGCACTGCAACTCGACAATAGCCCAGCATTTATCATTGGTAGCTACGCCAAAACCTTTCAATCTCCATGACAATCGCTAAGCATCTCTACACAAAGCGCGTTCGTCTCTATGTTGGCTAGCTTGCTACAAGTAAAAACAATAAAACGGCATATTTTCGACTACAAACATGACAGGGCGTCCATACACGTGCATACATTCGATGATTCCCACAGCATTGGCAGAAAATGTATTATTTGCAAAGTGTAAATTGCAATTGTCGTGTAATGGTCAGATATGTTTAAATTCCTTACCGTTCTTTTCCCTTCGTCTGGAGTTAAGGACAGCACGCGCAGGGGGAGCAGTGTGTAAACTTCAATCGAATCACCAGATGGTTTCTCCGTGCTCTACAGAATGATTTTAAAGCGATGAAATAGTCTTCAAAATATAATATTAATGAACGTTTCGCGACTTCAAAACAACGTAGTCTCTCAGCTACACAGCAAAATAGTGTAATCCAATAGGGGTAAACTGGATTGAGGTACCCATTCGGTAGCAAGCTAGCTAGCTGAATAATACCCTGATTTTATATAGATAATATTTTTTTAGCAATGCATCAAATGATGCTCCAGGAATTTCCCCAAAAAAATAATTTCAAAATTCCGCTTGCATATGGTAATTTAGAACCTTCAAAAAAGCAACAGGATTCATTCCAATGTAATATTCCTCACGTTTGGGGAAATGATCTCCTTTATTAATTATTTTCCAGATTCTATTTGTTTTAATTTAGTTAGCCACAGATTGTATTTAGTTAACAAGCACTAGTATCAGGTGTTTTCCCTCACTTTAGCTCAACTATACACTAAAACAAACTGCAAAAAAAATCTCCAGCGATCTTCCAAATAAATTGTAACGCGGAGGCTAATTAGCTCGATGTTGAGCAGAAAAGAGTGAGTTGCGGGAAAAAAAAACCTTGATTGTAAATTTTCTGTCCCCATATAAATCGGCAAATGTAGTCTACTACCGTCGCTGTCCCACACACTCCCCCTTTCTTCAGTAAACGTTAGGACCAACACAACAAACAAGAAAAAATCTTACACAGCAACTGTGATGTATAAGTCCCGCCTTATCCCGGAGGCCTTCGAGGAACAAAACTCATTTATTTTATATCTGATTGGGTAGTGCATACTGTCAAGCACGGGGATTATAAAATTATCCTAACGCAATTGGTTCAGAGGTTGTCAGTCTTTAAACGTCGCAGATGGTTTCAAACCCGCAATTACTGCAGAGGTTTGAATACCACAATGTAATGTTAACTAACTAGCTAGCGAGCTACAACAATTTTAAACGTCGGACCCTCGTCTTAAAATTATTTGCAATCTCTGTTACAAAATGAATACATTGACCCGAACTAAATAAACACTTGCTGTACTACTAACATTTGTTATCTTGTTCACTGATTAAAACGAATGTAGTGTGGAAGTTCTGGATGTTATTTACTGCAACTATAGTTTTGATAATCTTGATACATGCAACTCACATTACAATTAATGTTAATCTGCGCAAATATTCATTTTTTTAAATGTTTGTTTTGTGTGTATGTTCAGTGCCATACTGCTCAACGTTAGCTATATGTCAATTCCCATTGCACAACGCAAGTCCGTTTGACACAAGCATAAAATCAAGGCAGTGCCAAGCGAAAGTTATCCTGTGCCCAGTGGCCAATCACTGTACGTGTTGTTACAGAGTGAAAACAGGCTTGTAATTTCTGAGCTGTAGCTAGCATGCTAGCGGGCTAACCCAATGCATTGGTCATTAACAGCAATTGGACTCGTGAGTAATATTGGCACAAATAATGCAACGCAAAAGTTGAGTTGGTTGCTAAAGCATGTACAAAGCTGTAGGCTGCGTACAGTAGATAAGCTATACCATTAGCTGAGTAGCTATCGATGTGACCGCGCTTGCAAGCTAGCTACTCGTTCAGTAGCAAAGTCTTGCTATGCATTTGTTTGTGTTGTTATGATGTTCTGCTGGTGCCTGTCATTAGCTACAAGCTAACGCATCGCAAGCAGGCTAGAATACTTAGATAATCGTTAGCTAATTTAATATCTCACTTATAACTAGTCGCTAACTTGCTTGCTAGCTGATTGTTTTCATAACCTAGATAAAATGCAGTAGCTAGCTAGCTAACATTAATTGCATATTTTTACAGCTTTGCTGCCAAACTGAGTAAGTTTGTATATTGTGTCCGTCATGGTGAATTCATTGTAAAAAAACCGAGTTTGGGAGTTAAGCTCTTCTAGTCATGTCATTGTACATTGTACTTGTAAGGCTAATGTCGCATTTTCGCCTCTAGACAAGCTAGTAAAACGAACGTTCTCGTTTTTGTTTATTGTCTAATGTACTGTAGTGTTGGCTAATAACTTTTAACAAACTAGTGTACGGAAAATAGTCGTTCAGGAATACGGATGTGGTCAAGAAATGTTCTGAAAACCGGTTTGTTTTAATGGCTTAGTTTGGCATACTACTTAACTAAATCATATCTATTTTCTGGCCCATACTTTGTTAATAAAGTTTCCTGATTAAATGGCGCAGACAGTACAATTATTTCACTCCACTGACCTCGGATGACACTAGACACTGATAAAACGGTCTATTTTGCAGAGCATGAAACTTTACGTTGAAAATATTTGTCTCTTTTTAATGGGAAATCTAGAATGTAAAGTACAAAGCCTCCTTTACTTTCTCTCTTGATCCATAGGGACGATTTGCCCAATACACACTTGGTTCAATGCATCAGTATTTATTTAAACTCTTATTTGTATATGACATAGGCGTGTGTGCGTGGCTTGTTCGAAAATGTCCCTTAGCCTTTCCTGAAATTTGGAAATGCTTTAATTCCATTTTATGACCAAGAAAGCAACAGTATTTTTTTAAATGTAAAAGCTGCATCAGGAAACATTTAATGACTCATATTAAGAGGAGAGTTTTGAAGTACAGCTTCAGCTTGAGCTGTTTTGGGGCTGAGTTTGGAAGACAAGATGAAGGAAAAGAGTTCCCTCAAGGGGAACACTAGAGAATCAAGTAGCTTTTTCATTTTTAGCTTTTGATAAAGGAGACTAAGTGGATTGATGCTCATGGTCAGCAGTGGCAGAGTGCTGCTCCAAGGTTTAGTGGCTACGCTGGCTTTCTGTTGTGAGGCATCTTGCATGCAGTCTCCCCCTCCCACATCACACTGCACCGCAATCATCATTAGCAGCCTCCTATGTTTATGCAGAAGTTTTTGCCCCATAATTAGGATTCAGACCTACTGATTGATCTCTACTACCCCCCCCTCCTGGTCTACATGACTGCAAAGGGTGATCCATTTGAACAGTGTTATCCGACAATGGGGAATTTCTCATTCTAGAATGTGTCATTCAGGCCACTGTTCTACTCAACAGACTTCCAGATAATAATTTTCCCTCCCGATGTATGGTCAAAGACTTCCCCAGAGAATGGTTACTTTTGCTTTTTGGCAACAGCTGTGCTGTGTAATTCTTAATTTGCTGTGCATTGCTCCATTATTAATGCTTCTGTATTGTAGGTAATAAAAAATATCCTGGCAGTTTGGTACTTAAGTTACCCCTATTAACAGTGTACCAGTGGGAGCCTCTGTATTTGTTTGTTTGTTTGTTTGTTTGTTTGTTTTTAAATCAGAGGGTTAATTAGAAAGCTCCCCTCATAAATGATTTAATGCCTTTTATAATGTCAGTGCTGAAACATTACATTTTACAACAGTGTGGAGGGGATATTTAGGACTAATTCCCTCCCTTACTTGAGATTAGTGCTTCATTTAAAATAAGAGATGGGCCTGCTGGTGCATTAGCAGGGACTGACAGCTGCGATACTTTTCCCAAGACCCAAAGGACAAATTAACTTATCTCAGAACGAAAGTAGGTTTTGAACAGAGCTGTAGAAGAACATTGGTACATTTAACCCTTGTTGGTCAACTTAATATCATCCTCTGAAAAATGACAAAAAACAATGGCACACTTGGATTGAAACACAGGTTTGGGAAAGGCTTTTGACAGTTCCAAGTTGACTGTTGGTATTAGCCTATTTCTTGGAATTGACTACAGGAAATGATCTTTTCTGGCATTGGTTGTTATGAATATGGATATTATTTTTACTTTGGTTATCATTTCTACAAACTATGGCTCATCCTAAGTGGTGCTGGTTGAAGGAGGCAACGGTTGCTTACTAATCATGGGCTGATTAGTAAGATGATTAGTAAGATGAACACCTTGGAGGACCTTTAGTGCCTGGGTAACCCTCCACAAAGGCACAGATTCAGTTAAAACCTATACCCAACCACTTATAAAAATAGCTAATTGGGTAGGCTAATGCAGTGAATTCTGTTTTATTTAATGTTTGTGTGAGACCAAAGTTATTCATCCTAAATTTGTTATTTTTGAAATTCAGTTGGTCAGTGGCTTTGCTTTCCACTGAACTTATGCATACTGTATACTGGCCACTCCCCTTGTTTTGTAATACTGTTTTTGAAAAGGTTTCTTTTTTGTCAGTTGTGAATCCAGTCATTTAGTTGCCTGCATTGTATTGCTATTGTATGTATATTAAAACCGATATTTCATTTTTTGTTTTAGACTTATTAAATTTGACATAAGAAATGTTAACCGCAGAGCATTAAGCAGGGCACGTAATGAAATTGATTCTAATAGTTGTGTCGGCCTATAAAACCACTCCCAGTTTCATGGATAGAATTACAGAGAAGCCGAACAACCGCCAGCATCCGGGAGAATATATTACTTCAATTTGGTCGATGTCAGAGGGCCTGGGATGGTTCAGCTGTAGCAAATTTACAGTTTGTCACCTTCACTCACTGTTTCTTACAGGTCCACCACAATTCCCCCTGTAAAAGAAAAATATCACCCGTAAGGCAGTGAATTTTCGTAATAGGAATTGCTGTGCATCTAGGCACAGAGCGTCCATAGGAGAGCAGGCAGCCTGCCTCCTATCTCTTTGTTTAATGATCAACATGCAGAAGCCAAGCCAGTGGTCCACACTTTCATCTATCTCTCTCTCTCTCTCTCTCTCTCTCTCTCCCCCTCTCTGTCCCCTGATCAACTCTCCTACTATTTCCCTCTTTTTCTCTCTTTCCCCCAGCCCCTTGCCAGCATGACCTGGCTGTGACCGTGACCATTTACAGAGTGACCGAGTGCCCCCCCTTCCCCCAGGATCCCCCATGTGTATCATCTTCTTCAAGTTTGACCCCCGCCCAGCCTCCAAAAATGCATACAGGTAAGGCGCGTAGTTTCATTCAGAGTTGGGGGCAAGGGTCAGCTTCTCTGTGTCGCTCATGGATGGTATCTACTCCTGCTCAAACACTTGTAGCACACATTTTGTCACACATGCACAATCGTTGAGGCAAAATGTTAAATATATATATACATTTTCCTGTGTTCTCGTTTCTGAATGTGACTGGCACAATGCTATTCGCTCGTCGCCCGTCATGCAAAGTGTGACATTCCCATGTGACCTGGACGTGCACAGATATGGTATTGCCATGCCATACGTGCATCTGACCTACTGGAGAACCGGGAGCTGGCATAGGAGAAAGGCCCGGGGATCATCAGATGGAAAACGATGATCCCCTTGCTTCTCAATCGCTGCATTCACCAGCTCGGCATATGAGAGGCGTCTCAACACTTTCCCGTGGACCACGAGGCAGAAAGCCGTGTTTTGCTAACCTTTCCCACAGTCGAAAGAAGATCTTCGGGCAGGGTCCTGTCAGCGTCTCAGACCTCTCGGAAGAGGAGAAAGTCAATGCGTCTGACTCTGCAGTTTAGAGCCCTGCCTGTAATAATCCCAGTGATTTTGGAAGCTCTCCACCTGGAAAGAATCCATCTTTGCCTTTCTGAGGGAGATTGTTTGGGCTTAACAAGCTCTGAGCAGGGGTGTGTGTGTGGAAGCGTTTTGGTATTTTGAAAATGGCCTTCATTCAGCGCGCCGAATTCAAATCTAGCTGCTATGCGCTTTGTCTGTTTTTTTCAAATGAATCTAAGCAAAAATGAGTTTTTTAGACTTTATATGTTTATCTTTTTTTCTTTATATTGAATAGCAGCGTACGTCTGACAACATCAATCATTCACTCATAGCCAGGTGCCGGCCTTTGGGGGTGATTACGCACAGTGGTATCGTCACTGGTGATTCTATGTTTGATTAGTGCCAAAGTTTGCTTTATGTGTTGTGTTTCTTCTCAAGCCTCCAGTCAAATCTCTAGCACCGCTGTATACGGATAATTAACACAGAAGTCCAGTGAAAAGGAAGGATGCTGACATCTTTTCCTTAAAATAACGAGGTTTCTCAAATTCAGAGGTGCCTCCGCTAAACTTCAAATATTTTATTTCAACCAACATGTTTTATTTAGTTGGCTTATTTGGTGATGAATAAATCCTCATAGCCTCATTTCACTGTACGTTTGATGAAAAGATGTCCCCACATTTCCTTGTAATTGCAAACATAGCTGAGATTAATTTGGAAGATTCATTCCTTCCCAATTAGATAAAGGAGTATTGCATCGGCCCTCTTGTGACCACTTTGTTTGCGACAGGCTTGCCTATGTTGCTGCTCTGCCCCGGCGTGTGGAGTTTCCCATAATTGCATCCCTCCGCGTCTCAGTCTTGCGCAAGCAGATAATGGCGTATCTGTGTACTAGTCATTAGCACCACTGTCTCTGGGAAGTCATTGACTGTTTTTTTTTTTTTTTGTTGTTTTTTTTTTTAAACCGTATGCGATCGGAAACTGGTTTGTATCCATTAGCCTCTGACGCTCGTGTGGTTGACCCCGCTAAGTCAATTTATGCGGTTTGTTTATTTTTAAACCCCTCTCCCTCTCAACAAGACAGATAGGTGCACTGCGCTCTGGGGGTGACCGGGAAGCTCGGAAACAAGATATAATGAGAGCCGAGTCGTTATTCTGCAGTCAACAACCGTGTCCCTTCCCCACCGCTGTCTGTTTTGGATAACGGCTAGCACCGGGGAACCACTGAAACTGCAGCCCCTTGACATGACCTTGAGCTTAGTGTAAGCGCTGCGGTTATCTCCCTACAGGGAGCAGGGCGTGTAGTTCCATGCGCCTGTCTCCGTAGCTCTCTTTCACCCCGACAGCTGCACCTTTAGAGTCATTCCTCCTGTCGTCGGTTAGCGCCGATTGCATGCAAAGCCGTGTGAGCGGGGCATGGCGAATAACAGTGTCTGGAAAACATCAGGAAGAGAGACGGGTGAAGGGGGAAGAGGAGGAGGCTGTCGCTTTGACCGTCCGGCGTAATCCTGACAGTGGTTGTCCGAGACCGCCATCCATTGCGATAGCGCTGTGCCGTCACTTCCTGATAAGAGAGCTGATGAGAGCCGCCGCTAGAAGTGACACGCTGCAAACCTCCCCGCAACAGTTGCACTCGTCGGTGTGTGTAGTAGTCCTCTCACACGCCTTCCACGGGCCACCTTCCTTCCCTCCCTCCCTCCTCCCTCCCTCCGTCCCTCAGCCGTCGATCTGAACCCGTTAGCGAGACGCGTGCGGACAGGCCCACGTGTGGCCAGCGCTCCGCAGCTCGAGACAGCTCTTTGTGCCGCTGTCGCTGCTGGCACAGATTTGTCAAGCGCTTACATCAGAGAGCCGAGGATTTGTATTTGAATTTGTATTTTGTATAGTTTTCCGCGTCGGCCGCATGAATATGCATGAGTTGCCTGGCACTCAGACGAGCAGTTTTCACCCAAGGGGTACGTAATATTTACCGCATTAATACTTAATGTATATAGACAGAATTTTCTGCTTTGTGGGTGAAATGCGGATGGGGAGGGGAGGGGAGAGGAGGAGGAGGGGAGGAGGGATGCACCCTTGGGCTTCTCGTTGTTTACGGCAAGCAGGATTGTTACAGAGGGCCTTTCTTTCTCCCTCCGCGGGAGACCGCGACCGGCATATTCTGCTGCCTCAGCAAGGCTATAAAACATAGTCCAAACCAGGAGCAGGACACCGTTGGGGCGGTGGGGTAGGGGTGAGTGTGGGGGCTTGATGATTCATGAACAGTAGCTGAACAGTAATGTGAAGTCGCCACGTCATGCACCATCGCCACACTAAATAAGTGACAGTTGTGCAGCGTTCGTAAACGTCTCCAAAGATTAATGTCAAACGCAACATTAAGGACAGCGGCGGTAAACCCTTCCGCCGGTGCGGAGTGGCACGGCTGGTCCGCCGCGTTATAGGATTCCCTTCAGCCCGGATGGGGGATCGGTTAAGTGTTTGTCTAAATCATTGTTTGTTGTGGCAATTACAGTGGCACTGCAGTCATTTTTAAAGGGCTTTAAAAATGGCTAATTTCAGCAGGCAAACCCTGTTTGGATGGCAAGCCACACCGTGATTATTCTTTTTTGAATATATTATATATATTTCCCATTCACTTGATTTGGTGATCGTTCTCCTTTTCGCCTTGCCAGTGATCTCACTGGAGAAATTGTTATTATTATTTTAAATCTGAGGGGTTGGCATCAAAGAACATGGTCATTTCCTCCAGGCAACAAAACCGCGGTTCGGCCAGTGAGAGATGGATCATATGCTTGGTTTTTAGTTCTGTCTCGCTTTTGTTTTTTTTGTTTTTTTGGCTTCACTGTTTTGCACACAAGAGCGGAAAGCTGATGTGCTGCAGGTCACCGTCGGGCCGCGCTTCTCTGAAAATAACGGGAGCCCAGTGGGGGGGCGAGCGTAGCGCCTGGATTAGTCTGTGCTACGTGCTCCGCTAACGCCACTGGCATCGCCAGTCAATGTGCAGTCATCAGCCAATCCATTATCATAATGAGGCAGGTCCCCAGCTGCAGGAAGGGCCTGGAACAGGCTGGATAGAGCAGTGGCCCTATAGCTATAGCGGGGCGGGGGCGGGGCGGGGGGGGGGGGGGGTGGAGGTTTGGGGACGGTTTCACCCCCATCCACCATATATTTTAAATGGAAACCTCAACATTCCATCTGCTTGAGATGGAGGGGTTCAGTGGCCCAAGACTGGTGTCTGTGTATAAATGTCAGCAGGAAGCAGATCTCTGATTTAGAGTTTTCCCTGAAGTGATTTTGCATTGTGGGCTGTGCTGTAAGCCGCCCTGTTTATTGCATACCGTATATCAACAGAGATGGCTCAGTCTGTCTGGTGATGTTTTTTTGTTTTGTTTTTTTACTCATTTTTTTTCCCCCAGCAACGTCTTTTACCTAATGTGTCAGTTTGTCATGTGTCTTTTTTTCCGTTTTTAAAATTGAGCTTCTGATAAACTGAAGGAGGTGTGAAAACTCCACACAACGTCTTCATTTGCCCTTCTCTCAAAGTCAACAAAGAAGGGAAAGGCTGTATGCACATTTGCAACGAGGTGGAACAGAGTTGGCATAGTGGGGGTCAAAGTTAATGGAAGTGGCGCGGAGGGGGTGGGGTGTGTAGGCTGGGTCGTGGTGTGGAATAGTGAGGACACAGCAGCTTTCCTCTCCACCGCTGCTGCCTGGGGGCCGAGGTGTGCAGCCGGCCTGAAACGCGTGCCCACACCCCTCCACCCCCCCGCCTGTCTGGTAACGCTGATGACCACGGTTTATGTGACCCCTCCGGCGAGGCCCGCAACGTTGCACTTCTCCCACCTCAGCATGGATGTGAAAATGCACCATGTGAATGCACGGGCACGCAAATACACAGTGTCAAATACACAGGGGGGGCGGTGTGGGAAGGGCGGAGTTGCAGATCGTAACGTCTTGCTAGTGTCCTTACGGGTGCACTTGAACCCCCCCTCCCCCAGACTATCACAAATGGATATCGCCTGCTGTTTTACAAACATATTCTATGTATTATTTCAGGACTGGAATAAAACTCTGCAGGGTACTTTCAAAGCACTATTTTTCTTTTGAGGCTGGGAAGTTTTTTCTGTAGTCTGCATAATGGCAAAGCCCACAGCAGCGACGGTGTGCATCCAGAGCGGGCTTTGAGCAAAGAGAAGAGAGACTGTGAGGACAAATGCTGAAATAACTAAACTATCGTTGTGCGCAAATCCTTCCGCTGTTGATTTAGTATCGCCTCCCTTGGGTACAGTAGACCATTTTCCCAACACGGCCCCATAACGTATATGGTCAAGTTTAATCTCCAGAAATGTGCCACGCTTCCATTCCCCCCCAACCCCCCAAAACACAGAATATGGACGATCCTTCAGGTGACGTACACCTGTTTCGATCTGCGACACGAAAGCGCACGCGTCAGCTCTTTTGAAAAAAAAAAAAAAGAAAAGGAAAGAACAACATATTGAATTGTGATGTGAGCGGTGGAATTGTGATGTTAATCGATTGCATAAACATAAATAGCTGGGGGGGACTTGCGGGGGCAGGGAGGGGGGCTAGAACACGGCGCATTAAGCGATCGCCTTCTGTTGAGAGCTAATATTTCACAGCTGTTCAAGCAGTCACCGGTTCCGCCTTTGTGAGCACCGCTGAAGGAACCCATTCTCCTCTCTGCCTTTCAGGCTCATTTTGGCTGCCAACAGGGACGAGTTTTACAACCGCCCATCCAAGGCCGCCGACTTCTGGGGCAGCGGAAACGAGATCCTGAGCGGTGAGTACGCCCTCCACCCGAAGTGAAAGACGCTGCGTGAGTGAACAAGGTTGCGAGGAGGACGCTCTCCCGTTTGTTTGGCAAGCGAGGGCCTCGAATTCAAGCGCCTCGGTTCAGCCCCCCCCCCTCGGTGCAAGTTTGTTCATATACCCTGATATTGGTTTCCTTGTCTACAGACCCTTTTTACAAAAGAAATTAATGCTACAAGTGTTCTAATTAATCACTTCGCTATTCGTTAAGCTCATGGCGGCGATGGATTTCGAGTCCCCTGAGCTGACGCGCAGGAGCCGAGACGCTGGCGAAGGCTGTGCAAACTTTGTAACACAATGCCTCCTGCTGTGCGTTTGAAGCATTGCGTCAGCCCAGGCCTCCCCTGTGTATTCCTCCTACTCGCAGAGAGAAGGCTGGGCCAGTGCCTATCGTACAGACCACATTATTCATCTCGCAAGCATTGCTATTTATCAGAGTGTTTTCCGGTTTGCACATTACACTTGTGGGCGTGTGAAAGCTTCTGCATTCTTCCAAATACACACCCAGCTTCTCATAGCAGCTGCCGGTCACTTCTCAGGAAACTGCCATCCCTCTAAGTTGTTTCAGCAGTTTAAAGATCCATCATCTTAGCTGTTTTTGGGAGGGGGGGTGGCTTTAAATAAGACATCTTGGAATAATAATAATAATAATAAAATGAATAATAAGAAGACTATTTGTATTATCATTATTAATTTGCCAGATGCACTTATCCAGAGAAACTGGTATCACAGCATTACAAGACAAGAATAACTTGGGAACATAACAGCCAATAATGCAAAAAAAAACTATACTACAATGGTAATTGTTTCAGTGTACCCCTAGGTATCCTGAAGAGAAAATGTGTCCACTCTACATCAAAAGAACATAAACATGGAGTCTAACAATGGTCTATAAGAGAAACATTACCTTAAATCATAACGTTTACGTGGTGCCAAACCATGATCCGTAAGAGCAATATTACCTTGCTTCTTAATGTATTCTACTGGCAGTGCCTAACAATGGCATATTAGAGAAACATTGTATTATATAAAACTTTGTTTAGATTTCAATAATGAGGTACCAGGTGCTGAGTGTACAATATTTCCAGGTTCTGGGAAGCAAGGTTGAGTCTGAACAGGTCGATTTCCACTGGAGAGCTGATGATCGCAGGTAGCTCACCCCACCACCTGAGGGGGGGCGGGGGCTGTAGGATAAGAGCAGACTCTTAAGATGGACAGCCGTGAAGCAGGGGCATGACCGGACGTCCAGAGGCTGTTGAACAGAGGGCTCTTGCAGGACTGTAAGGGTCTGCCCGTATTTAAACAGCACTTTTCAGCCTTTTCATCCATTGGTCAATTGTTCAGGCACAAAGTCTATCACCTCTAAAAGACTGATGTTCCCCACCCCGATTCTCAATCAGACTCCTTTCAGAAATCAATCCCCCTTTTTTCTCATCTTACAGGGAATGTAGGTACATCGATTGTTCTTCATCTGTCTCTTCTTTTCTTCACCCCCGCCTCCTCCCCTCCTCGTATAAGCCGAGGGTTGCGGCTCCAAGAGGAGGCATTTAATTGATGGCTGGTGTTATTTGCCCAGGCAGAAATAAATTCTAGCGCAGCTGGTGCTGCCTGTTATACGTAGCGCAGAGATCGATGGAAGAGGAGCTGCGCAAGGTCGGGTTCGAAGCACGCCTGCCTGCCTGCATCCATACGGACAGATGCGCTCCCCTTCCGTGCGCACATTCCGCGCGCACCTTCCGCACCTGCACCTGGTCCTGGTCTCCCTCCAATCGCGCGTGCCGACCTCGTAGACCAGTGGTGTTCACTCTCGCCCTTGGAGAGCCGCACGGTGTGCCAGTTTTTGTTCTCCCTCAAAAATTAGCGACCAGTTCAGACCCAAGAAACCAGGTGAGGTGAGTTAAATGTGCAGTCGACTGCTTTAATTGATCGTTAAGCGCTGAGTAGCAACGAAAACCTGCACACCCTGCGGCCCTGGAAAGAATGAATAGCACTGTCATATAGCCTACAAAAAGGGGACCGATGTCAGTGCTCCCCCCGACTTGAGACTCAATCTTATTGCAGGGGTTTTTCCCGTCAGTAAACACAGTGCAACTAGTAGAGGAACCATTTTTTGTTCTGACTGTAGCAGCTCCGAAGACTGCAGTAGCTGAAATACGTTAGCCACGTCAGTAAAATAATTACAAATAACTACGTTCTTACGACTTCAAGTCTCGCCTAACTTAATTCATGGTCACAGTACACGCATCCGTACGCCCAGGGTTGGGTTGTAACGGAATACATGTAACGGCGTTACATAATCAGAATACAAAAATCAAGTAACTGTATTCAGCTCGCGTTATATTTGAAAAACGAGTAATCTGAATACAGTTACTTTAATAAACCTGAAGTGAATACATTTTGGATTACTTCTTGGAATTCTTGGTGGAAAGTTTTCCTTACAAACATTAATGAGCTGATATTCATTACTAAAGTTACAGCATGAAATTATCACGCCTTCATGATTATCATCACACAGCTCACGAAAACTACAGCCGCTGCACAGAACCAAAAACTGCGTTAAAAAAAAATGCGTTTAAAAAAAAGCGCGCGCCCACGCTCAGACAAACATTGATAGGGACAAGATGGAAGAAAAGTCAGCTTTTAGTTTGTGGCGTTATCGACACAATTTCCAGTTTAAAGAAGAACATGGGAAAAATCTGTCGGTCCAGTGTACCTTGTGTCTTCCAGGAATAAAGATGCTGTCGGCATCAAAGGACTCGACTTCGAATCTTAAAAAGCACTTGGAGTAAGTCGACGTTAGCTAACCTTCAGTTTAATGAACACAGTTCTGCGGTAATTTGCTGTTACCTGACCTTAGCCTACGGTTTGAGGCATCGCATTAACTGCTCTGCTAATTTTATACTGCTTTCTTTATTGTTGAAACGATTACATTTTATTTTATTCTTTTTATTTTTCCCAGTTTTCTCCCAATTTGGTAGACAATTGTACTCTACTATACGTCAATTACGTTATGCACTGCCGAGCATTCGCCGCTACACAGCCCGCCAACACTGGCACTTTTCTAAGCCATATCCCTTACAAGTCGCTGTTATTCCAGTGCCAAAAAGTTTCAAAAGTTATTACATTGTTTTAGATGCTGTGTTTGAGTTATGCTCATGATGAGCCATCAAAACAGTAAAAGAACTTGCCTTTCAATATCCCTTTGCTTTTTATTATGATTAATTTTGAATCTGTCCATTCTAATTCCATAACATGTTAATGACGACGATTACAACAAAAAATGCAGATACAATGTTGCATATATTTAGCTAAATTGACATCTCAAATTTATTAGTATTTATTATTAAATGAACAGAAGCTGACCTGACCTCAACACAGTGGAAAGTTGAACATGACATACTTTTTCAAAGTGTAATGCATAATAACTATTTAAATGTATTACTAATCAAATAAAAAGTGAACATGGCGTGTGCAAAAGTTTGAGCACGCTTTTAGTACTAAGTAGCACCACCTTTGGCTATATAACAGCTTCCCAATGTCTCCTGTACCCCAAAACATACCCATCTGTGATGGAAAAAGTAAGTAATCCAAAAGTATTCTAAAAGTAATCTGATTACGTTACTTTTTTGAGACATGTAACTGTATTCCTATCGGATTACTTTCAGAGCCGTGTAATCAGTAATCAGGCACTAATTACATTTACAAAGTAACCCTCCCAACCCTGCGTACGCCTCTCTGCTATCGATACAATGACAACAAAAGCACCAGTGTGACCAGGGCAAGTGTAAGGAGAACGTACGGAGGGGGTCAACTCTCCGCGCGTTTCCTGGGGTAGGCTACTCCCGACGGCGGCGTCTAGCCACGCGGAAGCGCGGCCCCTTCCCTTCCCCGCTCTCCGAGCTGATAAAGATGCAGAGGAGCTGAGCTGCTGAGTCCCAGGATTGTATTTCAATAACTATATCTTCAAAGATCTCCGCCCCCCCGGGGTGGAGCCAGGGCCTCGGTCCCTCCGCGAGCCTCCGTCTCTCTGAAGTTCCCCGGCTGCTTTTCAGGGCTGGTATTGATCGCATGTGAAATAACGAATGTCATGAGACTCGCGTCGCTGCTCCTGCAGTAATCCCCCCCCCGCACCCCTTATTTCAAGGTAAACGTGCTGCCTTGCAAAAAAAAAAAAAAAAAGGATATGAGCACAGTGCTCTCTAACGATTGCCTTGTCGCGCCGTGACATTTTGTCACAGTAATGAGCGGCGTTTCAAAAGATTTTGTGTCTTTTTTTAATGTCAAGGTGTGTGTGTTTTAGAAAATTAATTTGGAGAATAACCTGTCAAGTATAGGAAAATACACCAAAGCTCAAGCATATTATTTCCAGTACAGTGAATCCCCCCCCCCCACTTACTGTCATTCGTTTATCCATTTCACACCGTAGTTATGCACATTTGTGCAACCAGTTGCGCCATTGTTTTAATAGTGCCGAGCACGTTCGTAAGCAGGTCAGAGCTAATCAATTCAGAGATGAGTTGTGATAACGTCAGGCACGATTCCCCCCCCCCTCCCCAGTAAACCTCCCTCCAGATTTATGCTGGGGCCCTGTAGTCTATACCGTCCTCCTCAGTGCAACTTTCCTCCCAAAAAAACATAAAATGGAAAGTTTTGAGGTTACTCTCATTCCCTGTCACTCAATTTAATATTGAATGAAAATAATCTTTCAACCTGACAGGCGAATAGAGAGGCAGGGCAGAGGATCAAGGACGTGAGCCGTAGAATCCCGCAGGCGGCTGACACCTGTTCAAATATTTGAGACGGCCGTAGGGCGGGGGTTTCCCGGTCATGCAGAAGGGACGGGACGGTTGACAGGGATGTGTGTTCCTGCAGGGTTGGACCTGGAGGAAGGGAAGGAAGGCGGGTCATGGCTGGGGATCACCAAGAGGGGGAAGCTGGCAGCCCTGACCAATTACCTGGACGCAAGGCCAAACCCAGATGCGCAGGGAAGAGGTACGTGTGCCTGAGCCTGGGATGTGTTTGTGTGGCAGGGTTGGGGTCGGTTCCAATTTTAACTGACTTTCAAACAAATTGGAGGTGAATTAGTGGAATTGAGTCCAACCTTGTTGTGTGGAGTCTGCTTGTTTTTTAAAAAAGATGTACACTTCAAAACTGCAGGGTTTGGGAGCAAAGGATAGAAATTGCTCTGACTGCATACACAGAAGCAAACACAGGATACAGGACGCACACTGCAAGATGCAGGTTACATTATATAGCATGGATTGCATAAAGCAATTCATTACTCACAACACACCTGTGCAGATTCACCTGGTGACTACTATTTCTCAGTGACTTAAATTACAAAACAATGAATAAATTACAACAGACTCGTGAGAATTATGACATGCATTGCTGGTAAAAGAAATAATAAAAAGGAATATTAGAGCATAACGAATATTGGAGCATCTGTTAATTGTTTTAACAGAATGTGTGCCTAACCCATCCACAATACCAGTGGTAACGGGCTGGAGGAGCCAAAATATTTGTTTCATTCCAGATTCGTTACGCTCTAAAAATCTCATTACCGGAACCAATCTGCTTGTCTGCTCAGTCGCCGCTGCTTCCAAGAACTTCTATGTCACCTGCTGTTTACTTAGTGCAGACCGTTTGGAAGCGCCGGCAAAACTGTAGCCAGTAACGCCGGCCTACACGCAAGCGAACCATCGATTAGAGAGAGCAGAGAGCTGCGGCGTGGTGATGGGTGAAATATGTCGACCGGGTAGTGATGGAGCCAGCGCATTAACCGCAGACGGGGGATTTGTTTTTTTATTTACTCCGCGTGGCGGCAGTCAGAAAATGAGCGAAGACAGCCCGAAGCTAGCGTCCCCGGACACGTCTGCGTGTATATGCTCCAGTAAATCACCTCTTCCCGGTCGTCGCGCAGCTGCCTGCCTGCCGCAGATGTGAATGTCCTCAATTTAAAAAATCTATCTTTCCATAATGGCAGATTTTAAAATTCCTCTATTTATGGTTTTAAAGACCCGCGTTTCAGACGTTAGTACCAGACATTGCCATGATAACGGCCAGTGCCCGCCCACCACCGCCCCCCTTCCTCCTAATCGCCAAACATCCTGATAGTCTTATCGACTCACAGACTGGGAGCCATACGTACTAGCCATTGGGTAAAAACGGCATATTAATGTGCGAGCGATTAAAGTTTCAATGCCAGCGAAAGGATGTCAATGGCCCAAGAGTTATCACAGTCTTTAAAAATGAGCTCAGATAATGTTCTGTCCTAATGGCTTTACTGATTTAGAAGGCTGATTACCAAGTGGCACTGACTGTCAGACATGGAAAGGGCGAGCAAGGGGCTAGGTTCAACATTGTTTTGCTTTTTTTTTGTTTAGGTTTTTCTTCCTCTCTTTCTGACTCATATACCTTCACATTATACTGTCTTTCTTTGCACAATCAGCTTGAAAAGCACACATAGGTTTGTGGGAAAAAATGACATTTGCAAAAAGCACGGTCGATAATATGATATTTTGAAATCTTTGTGTCTCTCGTAGGGTTTTTGGTGTCAAACTTCTTGACGGAGAACGTAGACAGCTACTCCTACTTGAGGAAGGTGTCCTTGGAAGGGCAGCTGTACAACGGATTCAACCTGCTAACAGCGGAATTCAAGTGAGTGAGCGATGAGTTTGATCAAACACAGAAGGAACAGGAAAAACAAGGGTACCTCTCTGAGATGTAACAGTGCTCAGCGTGTACACTAGAGGGGCGATCATACGTATTTTGTGTCCTTCAAAAGTGGATTGAGTTAATGCGTAAGTACAGTGCACAGCTTTTGAAAAGGTGACATTTTTGAGGTAATATAAATTTTTTAGTGCTCACTGCTTCACTGAAAACACAGTATGTATACGTAATGCTTGAAGAAAACCTAAGACAAACCCCAAAATATCTAGGAAAATACTTCTGGTATGTAAAATATTTACAGGGATTTCGATCCCCACTGGGGTAGTTTTACATTCCACTACGGTTACACACGCACATGCATTGCTCCTCCTTCTGGCTGAAATTCTGCAAGCATTCTCAATTTTACAAATGTTAAATGTTACATTGCACCATTTAGGCCTTGCTGAACCGTTATACCTTTTGTGGCTCGGTGACATCTTCTGACATGGAGGCTAATGTTCAGTGTGGCGGCCTTGGTTTGTTGAAAAGCCAGAGAGTTCTACTTTCTGCAATCATTCCATTCGACTCCTTGCAGTTAGTAAGTGTTGTTGTTTTGTTCTTTTTTTTTGATCGAACCGAAGTTGAGCCCCCTTCTTTAGCCATGTGTTTGTTTTTGCTTCTGTCCCCTGTGAGTCTCTGTCTGGATGAGGCAAGGCCATTGCCTGTTCTCTGGAAGCCTCTGTGGCAGAATAAAGGCCTGCTCCACAGCCACCTGTCCCTCCTTTTGGAGGCATTTCCGAGTAAAAGAGCACCTGATTAGAATTTGCCGGCAACACCGGCCTGTGTTTTGACTAGACCGCCCTTCTTCGGGAGCTTGTTAAAGCACAGGGACTCTCTGAAAGATACAATGCACGCTGTTTTTTGACACAGTTTATTTTCCAATGAAATGCCTCGACTAACTCTTGAGATCTGTGAACATGCACACGTTCTTGTGGTAGAGCATTTGCATTTCCAGAATGTCAATAGTGCTCATTATTAGTTTAAGTAATACCCATATTTATGTATTAGAATAAGCAGGAGCTCAACATATTTTCTACTTACTGCATTATGCTGGACTTGAACGCTGCAAATGAACAAAAAACGTACATATCACTCTTGATATTAGGATGACTTTGATAAGAGCGCTCAACTCCTCCATCATTGTCATGGCAACTGGTTCCAAGGCAGCCGTATTTATAGGTCACTTCCTGTAGGGATCCTCTCTGGGCCTGTCGTCCATATGTTCCCATACGTCGTATCCCTGTGCAAACGTTCTCTCCTTCCGAGAGCGCCGTTTCCGAGTGCCTACACGCTCTTCCACCAGCTGTGCCCCAGGCCCACTGTGGATTTACTGTACACACACACGCGCACACACACACACACACACACACACACACAATCCACAGCGGGCTCACGGTTTGCCAGTTCGAAAGCTATTTAGAAATGCAAATGACCTCGTTAAGGCAAGAAATTATGGTTGTTTGCACGCCCAAGAGTTAAATGAAGGGAAGATGCAGCACATTCAACCGAGACGTCAGCGGAGAGAGAAGCAATCTCTTTTTATCCAGTGATGTATGCCGCGGCCGGGGCTGTCATCTGGAGCCAAAATCACTCCATCCCTCTCTGTCTGCTGGGGGTTCTGGGCCTCGTGTACCGAGGACAAGACGTATGGAGGCTGACAGATAAGGGGTCGCGTTTAGTGTAATAAAACTGATAAAAATGGCGGCTGTCACAGCAATTTATTTGTTTACCTTTTTTAATAAACAAGCTCATTATAGAGCCATTAGTTTCCCCCCTCTGCACACCGAAACAAAAATGATATGTGCGCAGACAGCCCCAAGAAATATCGTGGCTATTTTGTTCCAAATCAATAGTTCCATCTTGTAAATAGAGTGGAATTTTTACATTACAATTAGAGGATTTCTTATTTATATTTCAGGCAGTGTGATGTGATGATGATAGGCGGAGGATGTGTGAACAAAGGTGCACGGATCCCCTTGAGCATTATTTATGGTAACCCTGAAGATGTGCGACAGCCCAAGTTAACATCAAGACTGATAAACCGCAGCACGGAAGCTCCCCAGACTCAATAGAAATGTATTTGTATGGCACGTTCTAGAAGAAAAAAAAAATAATCACAATACGCTTTACAGCAAACCCTGGACAGAACCCCCACAAAAGCAAACCTAGGGCAACAGTGGTGAGGAAAAACTCCCAACAAATAGGAAGAAACCTTAGGAGGAACCAGACCCAAGAGGGGGAGCCCATCCTCCTCTGGTCGGCTCAGGTCTGAGTTTGCAATGACCAACAGCGGTCAATGAGTCAATATGCGAAACAGTCAGGGACTTGATTAACTTCAAGGCAGCCGGAGGTGGTGATCCTGGGGTTTGGTGGAGACTCCCAAATACAGCCAAAAGCTGTTTGAAGGAGACAGCCCAGGCCTCAATATACTTGAATGTTTTGCACGGGTAAAATTTTTTCTTATTGCATTATGGATGCCCTTAATTACACAACATGTTAAACCAATGTTACTCTTATTAATAAACCATTTTAATGCTTTCTGAGGCATCGGCAGACTTCAACATTTGTCCCCTGGCAAAGTTGAGCCTCCCGGGACTCGTGGTGCATATAAAATGTTCATCTCATTCCTGTGTCCCCAGCGTTGGCTTGTGTGAGTCAGATGTGTTTGACAGGGTCTTGCTATTGCCAGAGGTTTCTGCTTTTATCCGTTGCTTTGTTTAAATTTTAACAGCTATTGTCAGTGGGAAAGGATTGTTCCTTTTTTATCTGAAAATGAGAAGCAGAAATATGTCTTCGGACACTCTTGCTATGGTCTTTCTGCAAAGAGCGATGTCACTTTCATCCGCATAATTTTATGGCAATTTGGTCATGACCGTCTTGTCATGCAGAACCACAAAGGCACTGCGTTATAGAAAAAGATGCTATGCATACGCAATGACAACGCATTTGTTTTCACAGAAATCGTTCAATTTAAACGTCTCTGTGTCATCCGAAGCACAAATTGTCGTTTGTTTTCGTCATTTAGAATTCACCAGCGTGGCAGGCAATACGAGACTTCGTACGCTTTCAGAAATTCCAATTAGCCTCTTGCGTCAGAAAGGGTGTCAGGGTTCATCGTGTTTCTGGAGTTGAAAGCACAGCCCCAAATCTGAGTGTAGCTTTTGGCAGGCGCTGACGTTTTCCCTAAAAAAAAAAAAAGAGCAGAAGCAAATTAGACTTAAACATTATTGAACTTGCTTCAACGGTTGCCGCACGATTTTTTTTCATGCAGCGGCAGTCTTGAATATTCAGAGTTTCTGTATCGTGAACACCAGTCGGTGAGCGTGATGGATTAATTATAAGTTCACTTTGTCACTCAGTCAGTACCGTGCTTTCCTAGAGGGTGCTTCAGGAATAGATTCTTTTCTTTGCGCCACCCTGTCCCGGCAGCTCTGGAGGGCAACTCTCCCGTGTCCTTTTCTCCTGATACGTTCTATTCAATCTCAAGTGGCTGTAGACAAAATGTTGACTACAACTGCATATTTCAGTCTAGACACAATTTATCTGTGGCAAGACTGAAATGTAGTAGCATTTTATACATCTGTAACAAATGAGAAGGTAAATAGGGGACAAATGAATTTAAGGTCCATGAGGCACATTGTAGGTAAAAAAAAAAATTAAAAACACATCTGGATCGTAGAAATACTGCTTTGTTTTTCCAAACGTCCTAAATAGTGACGACATAGAGTAGGACTATCTGGCAGTGATACAACGTGATTAGGTGCTACGTAGGCAAGCAAATTGACTGCTGGCAAAGGGACAATACTGTATCTGTGTCTCTCCCTGTTTCCCTCCTTTTACCAAATCATAGATTGTTTTAAACTGAATTCCAGCCCAATGCTGTTGCCAGGCAAAATGATGGACATAAATCTGTTTATAGGCAGCGTCTAAGTTTGAGTCCCTACTTTGAAATGAATAAATTAATTTAATTTAATTAAATTGTATATATTTTTAAAATCAGATGCATCTGATGGTTGCTTTTTTTCTTGCTTTTTTTTTTTTTTACATTTGTTTCAGATTTTCTTCCTGTTTTTCTCCCAATTTAGTGGGCAATTATACCCTCTATTTATTTCGATTTGGCCTCCCCATTCGCCGCTCGTCTCGAATCGTCTCTAACTCTCTGAGGGCAGCGAACTCTGCTTCCTTTGAGACGGAATTCGCCCACCCACGTTCTTACGCGCTTCTCAGCAAATTTGTGCTGGCTCCCCCTCCCCCCTCCCCTTGGGCGGAGAGTCAAACTCCCACCAGGGCCGGTCTGGTACAGTTGGGTTTCGAACCGCGACCATGAACCCCCGATGCTTGTTTTTTATTTTTTATTGTAACAATGCTTTTGCTATGTCTCTGACAAATAAACAAATAAGTAAATAAATTATGAATGTTGTTCATTACCTGAACCATTGTGCAAACTATAAAATATACATTTGAGATATTGCATATTTTGTGTCCCCAAAAATCAAAACAATGAGGAGATTGTTTTATATTGCCTTTATTCCCTAAGCCAAAAGTTATTGTATTCAGATCGTAAAATACATCCAAAAAGAAATACAAAACAAGAAATGCCTTTTGGTGCAAAAGCAAGACATGCTTACCCGAGGAGGTCCCTGAAGAAGCTGTACAGTTCCCGATAAATAATTTGAATGCTTATCTACAGTAACTAATATCAAGCAAAAGAGCAGCAGAGAGCAGAGTTGCGAGAGCAGATCTTCAGAATAGCCGAGTTTCTAAGCAACTGTTTGGTTCCGCGTCATCAAGTGCGTTACACATTCTGAAGAAAACTTTTTCTTTTTGGTACTGTTCACTCTCCTTCATGCTTCTGTTTCCTATGGGTTTTTCATTACTGGCAAATTTTGTTTGAGCGCAGTTCTCTCTCTCCCCCCCCCAATGTTCTTGTCACAGGTCTTAGATATGGAAGCATTTATTCCCCTTTCAGAGCCCCCTAAGCCCCCCTCCACATCACACCGCACAATATCCCCCCAACCCCATCCCACCACCAGCCCTCCCTCACCCACCAGCGGAAATGTTGAAAACCACAGACAATTTGTATTATGCATTAGTTCATTATGAAAACACTCTGCCTGGCACAGAATGGTACATTTAGGCAGTATTCCACAACTGTGTGCGCGCGTGTGTGTGTGTGTGCGCGTGCATGTGGAAGAAGGGGGAGGTGGTCTTGGGGGGTGAAGATATGCTAATGACAGCGTCATACTCATAAATGTGATAATTCCTGTGACGAGCAGGTCACGCAATCACTTTTGTTCATTTCTCACTCATTGATCTGACAGAAACATCCATAATAATTGGAAGCTACAACTTCCAATTTTATATGAGAATTTAAGAGCTGTCCTAACAAGGGCTCTAAGTGACACCTAGCTACAGGTGTTTTCCTGAGTGAAATAAACAATTAACTACCCAGCATACTTACGGCTAGAAGACGACATCTCAGTAACTTTGAAAGAGGGGTGATTGTTGAGGCACCTTTGGCAGGAGCGTCGGTGATCAAGACAGCTCAGTCTGTGCATTAGTTGTGCATTAGTAGGTGCAAGGCTAAACAGGCGAGCAACTGACTGCAAATTAACTGCAACTTTCAATCTCGGGCGTGAGCAGGCAGTTTAATCGAGAACGGTCCGTTGAGAACGCTACAGAGCAGGATGATATAGTTGTATATTGGCGTTTCCACCTTTTTGGCCACTACCTGTAAATTGTATTTGATTATAATTGTTAAACCCTGGTAGTCCGCATGGTCACACAAGGTGTCAAGCTGACAACGGTGTAATGTGGTACGTGTTATCTTTTCACTGTTCCAGCAGCTCTGGTGTTTGTGTGCCAGCCTCTGACCTCCCTGCATAATACCTGCAACCCATGACGTTTATACACTATAACGGAGGGGAGGCTTTCTGTCTCATATCGCGAGCGATATCCTTCGCTCTGTAGCAATTTTTCTCTGCTTAATTGCTTACCATGGCATAAACAAATTTACAAGCGTGGGCAGGCAAATTTGCTCCTAATTAATTGGATGGGAATAAACATTTCGATGAAGCAGCAGCCAGTATGTCAACCTAATTTAATTCAGTCCGTTCTTTCCATCCGTCCTCCGCTATTTATAGAAGTTATAGCCAACACCTCTCCGACCCCAAAACGGAATTACCGCGCGGCGATTTGACACGTGGCTCGATATGTTAACCCTCCCAGTAGGGGGAGAAGCGTTTAGCTCGCGGTTGTTTACCTCTAACTTTTGTCCCCCTCGATCTTGGCAGTCACGGCCCGGTGCCTGAGCGATGGCGCACGTGCGCGTGCACACTGCAGCTTGATTAATGCCAACAGAGACTGACTGCAACCGCCGGCGTAATTAATGCCACGCCGCACGGCCGGTCGCAACTCATTATTCACCGGCTGTCGCGAGCGAAGCCAGCGGAAGCGGTGCGGGCTTTCAGAGGGGAAAACGCGCCGTCAGAAAGTGCAAGTGTTTGATACGTGTTCGGGAAGACTGGAGACAGGAGATCGGGACAGAGCTTGCATAGGGAGCAGAGGGACACGGGTTCGCCGTACTGCTTTCACCGTTGACATCTCTTAGCGCTCGAGATGTCTCTGGTGCAACTGAGCTCTAGCTGCAGAACAGTGATGTCACAATCGATATGGATTGACGTGCGGAACATGGAGGGTTCCACATAGCAATTCTCTCCCCCTCCTCTGACAAAGCCATATGCAGGAGCTGCATCATTGTTTAAGGAAGGATTTAATTTGATGGGTTTGACATTTTGTCTCATAGGTTCAGCATACTGTCAATAAATTTAAAGTGAGAGGAGATGTCATAGCACCGAGGGCTGATGCCGGCACTGATGGTGAAGGGTCTTCTGGAAAGTGCAGGACCAGAGAGAATTTAAAGTAGTGTCTTATATTATGGCAGCTCGGATCCTCACCTACACCTACTGTTTGTTTTCTTCAGGGCTAAAGAAGACACAGTTTGTTACTATGGAAACAAAGGCAACACTGAACCCATCAACCTCAAACCAGGTTTGTTCAGCCTACAATTGTTGTCAGCTGTTCCATACAGCTTCTGCAGTGTGTGGCACTTGCCGTGTGTGCGGGTGTGTGTGCATGTGTGTGTTTGTGTGTGTATGAGTTTGTGTGGTCTTTGACTCTAACAATATAAACAATGTTCTCATGATCTGATGTGGATATAAAAAGCATGCTTCTGCAAGAGGCAGTGAATGATAGTCCAGAGGACAAGGAGGGCAACTGTCCGGATTCAAGAATTAGAGATGATGATTCAGGACCGTCATAAAGTCTACAAATTATTGGCCACTTAGAATGTGACGGTCATGGCATTGAGTTTTTACATGCATTTCTTTAATCCTGACAACAAGCACATCATTGTAAAGTTTAGATTCCTAAATTTGTACAGCTTTTTAGCTTTGTGTCTATCAGTTGGGTTTGCAGGCAAGAACATAATTTTTATTTAGAACATAAAGTTTACTGTTGGTACCACGGTTAAAAAAATGACATATAATTTTACTTCTGGCCAAAACATAAATATTTTTTGCCACAGTGACCTAGTGTACGAGTTCTCCATCTTCAGTAGATTTATCGAGAATCTTGATGTTTTAAATACATCCACTGTGATAAAGTTGTTTGGCATCAAAAAATGAGCGTTTAGTGCTGATCCATTTGGTATTTTAAGTAGCTATCCATGTTCATAAAATGAAAATTTGTGCAGAAATGCATTACATTTGTATGCATCATTAGGTATTTATGTCATGGTAGTGGGAGGAATTGATGCTTTCAAATGATATCAGTCACCTTGTCCAGATAAATTGTCCTTCCTGCCCATCGCATATTATAATAATACATTTATGGGCCTTGCTTGCTATTGCTCCAATGAAAGCCTGAAGAATTTTTTCCTACCTTAACCCTGAACTTACTGATTTTCTCACTTGACAACTATGTCAATTAAATTAGTCAGCTAACTTAACCAACAACAAACCTTAATGCTTATATTTATACGCAATACGTAGGCAACAGTTCAACAATTAGACCTTTAAAATATAGTGTGAAATCTGTGAAATATGAATTTTTAATTGGCCTTTACTTTAATTTCATGCCAGATACGGTTCTTGCTGTTTTCAGGCCCTTACCATTGCACAGGACGTGAAGGATGATCTATGTGCGATAGATACCCCCCTAATTTAATTCATGCTGTGCAGCTAATTTGGTAGCAGAAGCACAATGCCCTCATGTAAGCAGCAAATGTATTTGACACGCATGCTTTGATATGTCAGTTGCAGCCCTTCATTTTAATTCCCACATATGGGGAAGATCGCAAGAAAACTCTAGTTAAATAAGAGTGGTATTAATATATCAGCGTGAGCTTTGGCATTGATGAAATTTTTTCTCATGCCAGAACATTTCAGACAGAATGTGTTTTGTTCTATTTATGCATTTTCAAAGGGTTAATATTTTAGAACTGCTTGTATCGCGCAATTTGCTTCCACTGTTTTCTCCCAGTTTATTTCCAAGGAAAATATGCCTTTGCTCAACTGAGATTAAATGTTAAAGCCTAAGGTAATGAGTCGTTTGTGTTTTATTGGCTGGAACCCAACATCAAATTACTATTAGCAATTTGAAAATGGGATTTTAAAATCCGATAAATGGTTGTTATTGCATGTGGAATTGGAGTTTATAAAGAAATCCACCAGAGAACGTTGCTGAAATCTTCAGAAGAATAATGAGGCCTTCATTAAAAGAAAATGTTGTCCAGTTCGGTCTACCCCGTATAAACTGTGGATTCTTCAAGTTTTTTCGACAACTTAGCAGAGAAAAGCACAGTTCTAAAAATATGGGGGGGAAAAAACGATATTCCTTTTGGACATTAGTTCCTTCCTGCATCGATCAAACCATCCATCAGATTGTGTTTGTGAGATTCTTCTCAAGAATTTTATTTACCTCAAGATAAAATTCCCGCCGTGTTTTAAACTCCTGTGCTTGAGAGCCTTGGTTGTCAGAGACAGGAAATTATACGTTATCAGCCCATTGCACCCTGTGGTTAAGAAGAGTGCAGACCCAGTTGACAAAGACAACCAATTACTGAGTGCATCAGCTGCTCTCCAACTCAAAACTTTTGTCAGAAAGAGGATGAAAGTGGGTCCGCTGGCGGCTCATCCTATTAAGGTCCTGTTCTAGTGTGTGGATGAGCCCCACAGTCTGTTATTGAATCCGGACCGCGCCAGTGCCGACTGTGGCCAGCAACCCTGCAGGGCGACGCATAATTGGCAGTAGAGTCGCCCAGGGAGGGAGAGAGATTCGATGTGCTGAGTTGCTCGTGTCTCATCTCACACCAGTGACCCCTGCTGGTCAATGGGGTACCCACAGTCTGCTGGTATAAAGCTGCGCATGAAGTGCCATCCTCTGACCGTCTGCGCAAGCATTTAGACTGCAGTGTGAAAAGAAGCGACTGCTGAAATTATGGGTTTTGGAGGAGAGCGCGGGCTTGTCTGCGCTCTCCCGGATTGATGGCGAGGGTTGCAGCAAGAATACGATTGAGAAACGGGAGAAAAAGTGTGAAAAAGCATTACAGAAAGAAAGGAAAGCAAACGCAGTGGTTGGACCCGTGACACAGTTCAGAGGTAACGGTGAGATGAGGAGGGTTCTGCAGGGAAGTGGGGTGCCTAAACAAAGCATTGTTTTGCGAATTGTTGTTTTGTATATCCGGGCGGGCTGGGGCTGGGGTGGTGCTAATCCCTATTCCGGTTAGCTCCACACAACGTGGGTGGGCTGAACTCACCGCTGATGAATCTTCCACGCTCCAGCAGGAATCTACGGGCTGAGCAACTCCCTCCTGGAGACGCCCTGGAGGAAGCTCCAGCACGGCAAGCACCTCTTCACCAGCGTGGTCAACAAGAACCTCCATTCTGAGGGCCTGGTGCAGGAGCTGCTCCACATCCTCAACAACGAGGAGCTGTGAGTGCAGACACCGCAGGCCTGGGTCAGACCCTTGCCAGTCCTGGGTCAAGTCTAGGTCAGATACGCATCTGAAGTGCTTTAACACTTTACAGAAATATTTGAAAACTCTCCTGCAGGCCCTGGAGAACTTTCAACAAAACATGTTGGCTACGAACCAAGACGAACACTCATGTGAAAGTAGAATTCTGTTAGAATATTGGTGAAAATTAACATCTGCAGGAGTTTTACTGGGGTCAAGAGCTGTAAAGTATTTCAAATAAAGTATTTTTATTTGAAAGGAGCGCCGCTGTAGGCCTAGCTGAGGCTGCCTGTAAAAGGCCAGTGGAATCCCCTCAGATTGCAGGGAGGCTTGCCCGGGAAGCAACTGACCGGACACAGACTAGCACTGAGGACCGGAAGTGTCCCTTTTGTAGATTTGCTTAGCATTCTTGCCAAAGTGTAGGCACTTTCGACAATGCCTCATGTCTGTTATTCCGTCTGGAGCAGTGGTTGTCAAACTGTGGGTCGGGACCCACTGGTGGGTCACGAGTAAAAAAAAATAGCTTTCTGTATAAACTACACTTTCCATTGACATTCACACCAGTCAAAGTAAACACTGCACAAGCCGCATGCTCTGCATTACATGCATATTTATCCTTATTTTATTGTCTTTATTATTTAGTTATATTTAGTATTTAGTATTTCTCTATTCCTATTTATTTCCCCACTTGTGTATATGTGAGCAACTGCAGCGTAACCAATTTCCCTTCGGGGATCAATAAAGTATTTCTGATTCTGATTCTGATTCTGATTAGCTACAGTGTAGGTGCAGTTGCATCGCAGCGTGTATACGCCTATGTTAAAACATTTCCAACTCTGCATTTGATGTTATGCTACATTCTTAGAACAGGTGCGTCACAGAAAACGTACTCATTAAGTGGGTCGTGGGCTCTGAAAGTTTGGGAACCGCTGCTCTAGAGTGACTTTGTGGTGGAGTCACCGTGTACTGTGTTGAAATGCAGATGACTTATTATCATATGGCATGGACTAATACCACCCCTTTGTGCCGCATCTGTTAGAAAGCCGTGTTTTTCTCTTTCGCAGGCATACGCCTGACCCAGCACAGGAGCGCCAGGGTGTGGGGTACACAAGGCCGATAATCGAGGCCCTGTCCGCATTGTGCGTCCGAGCCCCGGGATATGGCACGAGGTCAGAGTCACGCCAATTAGCCTTTACAGGTGCACTGACACGAGATCACCTGACACAGCAGCAGCATGCGACCTTCATAGCCTCATCTAGACAGGGTGGCGGTTTTGAAACTGTGTACAGAAACGTGTCGTATCTCACGCTGGTGGACACAGTGTAGAACGGCGCTATTCAGTCCGGGCTGCCATAGGTATGCTCTGGCCTCCTTGATCATTGATCAAAAATGATTTTTTATTTATTCAGATGCATCAAAACTATGGACTATGTCCAGATCTGTATCTAATATATGCCATTTAATATATGCCATTTAGCAGACGCTTTTATCCAAAGCAACTTACAGTAGTGAATGCACACATTTTTCAGTATATGTGGTCCCAGTGGGAATTGAACCCACAACCTAAGCGTTGCAAACGCCGTGCTCTACCTACTGAGTCACACAGAACCACGTGTATCTACACAGTGTCCGCCTACCTCCCACTAATGACAGAATAATAAGTAATAGTTGTGCATTAAGAAGGTTTTCTAAATGGTGGAAAGCATTTGGCCAATATGCACCATTAAATGAATCTGGGCCCCCAGGAAGCAGTAGCTGAAGTGTAGCCCAATATCGGGGGTAGACTGAGCTTTATGTACAGCAGTATATTCAGGATAACCACAGAGGATGTGGACCATGTTGAGGCCTACGATGGAGAAGGGACATCGTTGCTATAACTCTGTTCAAGTCGGAAGATTACTCTGAAAGAGAGTACACAGACCATTGTGTTTCTGTAAGACCTTCCAGATAAGGCCACAGACATTTTTCTTTTCTTCACATTTTATTTCTAATTTTTCCTTGTTTTTTCTCCCAATTTGGTTGCCAATTATACCCTCTATTTATCTCAATTCACCCTCCCCCACGAGTCCGCCGCCCGTCCTCCGGGGCGAGACACTATTTCCGGCCGATTTTTATCCGCCTCTTCCGAGACGGAAATCTACCACGGACGCCTTTTTCCTGCTCCTCGACGGACTCGTGCCGGCTCACCCTCCCTCCCCCTTCCCCCGGAGGCGGACAGCCAAACGCCGCCTCCGATCGGAGCTGACGACCAGGGTCGGTCTGAAGGCCGCAGACATTTTGATCCACCCCCTCTAAATGGTCCAATCTTGTCAGTAGTCCATCTGCCTCTTCTTACATTGTAAATGTAAATACACTTCATGGGGGGCGGCGGATAACATAGCGGTAAAAAATGCACTTCATGTAGCAAATAGTCTTCAGCTTAAATTAAATGAAATTAAATGAAAATACATCAACTTTAAATATTTGGTTTTTTTGTTGGTTTTCTTCTCTCCTTTTCAGGACCAACACTGTCATCCTCATCGACGCTGCCGGGAACGTGACCTTCACCGAGCGCAACATGCTGAACTGTGACATCAGCCAGTGGAACACCCACTCCTTTCATTTCAAACTCCTGGACTGAAGGCAGTGAGGGCTGTGGGAAACCCAAACTGTGCCTTCCAGCCCCCTTTCATACCGCCCCCTGCCCCCTACCCCCAGCACAACCTGTGACTTCATCCTTCGAAAACCTGCACATAATTATGAAATGTACGCGAAGGATTTTCTTTTCTTTTTTTCGTCATTTGAAAATCATGAGAGATGATATTGTTGCGGAAAATAGGTTTTGCGATATGCTGAACGTCATTTTTTTTTGGAGATAATGTTTTCGTTGGGGCTCAGATACACGGCTGAGAGTCACACGCGCAGGCGTGGCACACGTGCGTTTAACTGCCAGCGTCACTGTCTTTCAGCTGTGGAGTCCTGTGTTTTTCATGGCAAGAAATCACTGATGTTAAAAAGGCTCTGGGAGAAAAAAACTAAACAATGTAGCAATGGTTATTATAACCTGAAAATTGCATTATTCATCACTGTCACCAATTTTTAAATAATATTAAAATTACAAATGTCAAATTATAAAACTGCTGAAAATGTTTTTAGTGCATTTAAAATAATGTGGCAACTAGGTACTGCCAAAGAGTCATATGTATACATATATAATGTTAACAATGTGTTTCATGTTAAGAATGAAGTTAATGACAGCAGTAGTAGTCTACATTTACGCAAACCTCGGCGATAAGAAAAAGCTTTTTTTTCCTCTTAAGGTACTTATTTTATTTATTATTTTATATATAATTTCTGGGAGGAAGAAATGAATCATCAGTTGGCACACTACCTGCAACGCTGGTTCTCTGGCCTTGCGGGGCAAGTTGGTCACCCTCAAGGACATTTTACCTTTGTCCCTTGCAGGGACACGACAAACAAACCATTGCTGATGTCATCATTTGTGATGGTTTTGTTTGTGCAGGCTTCCTCTGCTAACCTGCAGCCTATTAAAATGGAACGAGCCTGTGTCTGGGGACTTCATACTGGCAGAGAACACAGGCCTCAGCATGCACTGTTTTTAATACTAGCAGGTATACGTGGTATCCAGATGTACCGCCAGCGGCGTACCCGCAAAGTGAAAATTGAGAGCCACCGGCGGCGCATACGTTACCTGTCGCGACGTTTGAAACTTGCTCCTCGTTGTTTGTGTCAGCCACGTGCTCAGTGTTTACTGTCTGTTGGGATTGGCTCATCTGGCGTACGCCCACGCCTAAACCACGCCCACCTGGGCCAAAACCACACCTGCTGGTGCACCCAGTGAAAGAGGTTTCCCATTCATAAATCATGGAATGTTTCCACCACCCACCCTCGGATTCTTCGCCGTGTCTTGTGTACTGGGTGAGTTAATTACCTTGCTGTGAACCTCCGGGGTCTGAAATGTAATTTACACCAGCAGTGTTCATTGTCCCCAGTCTTCCAATGGCTGTAGGTAAAGCCTTTTTCTTTTTCCTCTGTAAAGAAATTGCCTGCCTCTTTAATTTCCCCTTTCTCCCATTAAACCATGCCAGAGATGGAGATAATGCCCACACAAGTCAAAGGCCAGGGGATGCAGTTTTCAGACAGAGGTGTGATTCGAGTACCCTCAAGTACCTGGGAGTTGGATAGCCGCAGCGCTGCCATCAATCAAGGTTCATCTCCTCCCCAAGCCAAACTCACTCACATGTCTCTCAGTTGATAAGTGCTGCACTCGTACACAATACTCACAAGACTAATGAATGTCTTTGTTTGCAGTCAAGGCCCAACAGCAAGAAAACAAATCTCAGTACAGCTACAGTGTTGTTGAACTCCCAATGGTAATTTCTGGTCGACAAAGATTTTCAACGGAAAATATGCCATTCTGTAGAAATGGCCTGTCAGATTTGCCCGTGACTTGAGAGGTGTGTCTAGAGAGCAGAGAACCCCCAATCTTATATTGGTGTTAATTATTAATATACAGTAAGTATGAGTGAATCTTTTTTTCCTTTTTTTTTTTAAATAAAAAAATAAATAAAAAAGTCAATTTCCATTGTGTGTGTCCCCTCTCATACTCATAAGACTGTGCTGTTAGAACAGCAGAGCGGTTTAGATTGATGGGAGAGAGCAGCGATCCCTGTTCAGTCACCACTCCATCATGCAGGCTATTATTCAGACGGGAGCTGATGAAGTGGACGGGATGCATGAGGAATATTAAAAGCCCTGTGGAGGTACAGAAGAGGCTGACTCCCGCTCCTTGCTTTGAGAGGGGCCAAAACTTCACTGCTTCCCCCCTTCATCCCCCCGTCTCTCCAACCAATCACCTTCTTGTTCCACAGGCGTCCGATTCCCCCCCCCCCCGGCTCTCGTCCGCTCCTCAGAGCACACTTTTGTGAATCTTCATTCATTTCGCTCCTGTGCAACACGGAACAAAGTGGACAAATTAAATATTTCATGCTCGTCGTTCTACCCAGCCCACCAAATGCAAATATTATTTTCTGAGGTGTCATGGATCAAGGATAATTCCTCCTGTTCATGTTTTCTTAAGCTTCCAAATGAGGAGCTGAATGAAAACATCCTGGGTGCTTTTCTTGTTTGGGCTCGAGTGAGATGAATACCCGCCACCCCAAGGTCAAAAACCACATATTCTACGTCAAACAAATCATGTTCCAACTGACATGGAAAACAATTCTCACATAGCTATCGCTGCGCGGAGATTGTATGCCTACTCTACAGGTCAAGGTTAATGATTTGCTTAGGTTTTGTGCATCTCTCAGCTGAACCAACACTAATTTATTCTCCCCCAACTGCTTTAAGCCCCACGTGTAATAAATAATTCTCTTCAGTGGAGTAACCTGCCTTGGCTTTGCTAACCTTACACGCTGGCTTCAAGGGAAGGGAAGGGAAGGAAAGGTCCTGTTGCCCTTTACACTGAAATCTATTGCTCCTTACATTCTGAGTCGATCAGTCCACACCATTTAAATTCAGATGAGTTGATGTATTTGGATTCCGTCCTTCCAAAAGGTCACGAAATTGAATTTATATGAAACCTGTCATAGCAGGATCAAGCAGACTATTTGAGAACATTTATTAAATGGTGACAGTAATAAACGGAACCCTGGAATACTCCTGTATATTGTAATAATAGTGCCAGAAAAATAATTAATGTTGTAATTTTTACCATTTTACTGGATCACACTATGGTTATCATGTTTCAAAAATAATATACAGGTACATTTATTTACCTGCACTCCCCAAGTGCTCAGCCTGTAGCAAAGGGAGGCTGTTTTACATTTTGGATTACATACTGCAGAAAACCGCAGGGATAAATAAACAAATGAGCCGTGGCTGACTTTATACTATTTTGAAGTTCTTCAAGTCTGAGGTACACAACAGGGGTCCTGGGCCAATTTGGGGGAAATAACCTGTAGATGGAGCAATAGTAGTGCCTCCATGAATTGAATGTGGCTTGAAATGACTAATTGCATGCAAAAATGTAATATGATAATATAATCATATTATCATAATAATAAAATAAAAACTTTCATAATATGACATTTAAACTAATGGTTTGCAATTTAATGTAATTATCGCATTCAAATGTAAAATATTCCATTTCAGTTCACTTGAAAAAAATCTGATTCAACAAATGTTCAAATTAATATCACTTGGAAAAACTATTTAAAAATGACAATCATCAAATTTACAAACTTTAATTTTTTTTTAAAAGCTTGAGAAAAATACAGGCGCAGCATGGATTTAATTGAAAATAGTAAATACTCAAACCAAAATCCATCATTTCATTATGTACTACTTACTATATGTGTTGTTGATCCATCCACATGGCTCTGTTGATACTTTTGCGTTTATGACCATTACCCTGTGAGCCGTGAGCGTACAAATGGCAAATAATTCACAAAGATAATCTACACACCAAGATCACACAGACCAAATGTAATTAGTGTTTTTGGCTCAGCTAGCTGGGATGAAAGGATGGGTTCTGAAGTATGGTTTTCTAATATAAACTAGAAAGGGCTATCTAAACCAGCCGGACCAGATAGCCAACTTTAGAATAAGTAAGTAACGCTATGTTTATCTAATCAAAAAATCACTATCTAATCATAAAAACACTAATCATAAGATGTGTTGCTAGCTAACGTTACCTATGTTGTTTCTAATGTCAATCAGCGCTAGCCAAGTCTTATTGGATTCACAGTTCATGTTCATTACATAAACTTAGCTAGTTTGATTGCTAGCTAGACTTAATAGTATTTAGTAGGCTTAGGACTGAACTGTAGGTGAAAATATACCGTTTAGCCAATTTTCTCTATAAAAATGTTTGTTGCTGCCAACAAAACTTGCTGCTTCACTAGCATTGCTTAAACAAATACAGACATACCAAGTCAAAATTAATCTTTATTTAACTCTCATAATGTCAATGCGTGGCCAGGAAATCCATTAGAAGTCTGGGTTATTTTGGAGTGTAGTTTGTCTTTGCAAGCTATTTGACAATTGAAAGTTAACACCACTTGACACCACTTAAAGTGTCTCCTCTCAGGTACGTTTCCTCAAGTACAAAATATCTAGGTACAATATAACCTCCAATTGTTATAGGCTAATATGTTTTTATTATGATATAGATTGTATATTTCAGGCTATAAGCAAAAGATGACCCCCAGTAATGTATGTTCCTGAAATATGATTATGGATAATGTAATGCTGTCATTACCAAGTAACTAAATCATAATATTCCTCTCTAGGTAAGGTCCACTGAGGGATGTTGAAGATTGGCCTACATCATTGAATACATCAGGAAATAAACATTTTGAACACAATTTGTTTGTCTCTATTCCTGATTAGATCCTATTTTGCAGACAGCACATTTTGCAGTCACAGCAGTGAAATCTACTACTGTCAGTGTGCCAAAGCGATCAATCAGATTGAACAGGGGGTACTTGGTTATTAATATTAAAACTTGGTAAATCACAGATTCTACATACAGACACAACAAATCCAAATTGGACGCCTTTTGGCCTCGAGTCAATCTTGGTAAAGCTATTTTTACTGTCAAAATTAATAATACTGTGTGAGTGTGGCTGGAATACTGGGCTGGATGACTGAACTAAAGCGCATCTGCATTACTGGACTTTAACGCACCGGTTTAGCCACCAGCCGGCACGAGCGTGCCGAGAAGCACGTAGGGCGCCGCTGTAAAAGACAGGTGGGCGAGTTCCGTCTGGGAAGAGGCGGATCATTGCCCGGCCTCGACCCGGAGGACCGTGGGAGAGGGCGAATTGAAGAAATAGAGGGTGCAACTGGCCACCAAATTAGGGGGGGGAAATTTTGATCAAATCGAATTAATTTATTAAAAAGTCTTGAAATAAACTTGAAAAAGAAATTCAAAAGAGCGCCACCGCAGTCTTGCATGAGCTATTATATTTATTTATGCAGTACACCGCTGCGACGGTAATACACACCAGAGTATGCAGAAAGGGTGTCCATTCTCCCACTTTACTTCATTCTTCTTTGTCTTCTCAATTAACTGGAGCATAAGACCCAACATGCAAAACAAATGTATCTTTATACTTAGCCTGATATATTTATACCAAGTTCATTGACTTTAGTACAAAAATTCTACGACAATAAATCCATATTTCTCTGAGGACAACTACAATACCTACATATTTCTCTTAAGAAAAACATAATATATGCAGCTTTCCTAAGAAAACGATAAAATATGCAAAAAGGTTGTTCCCATTACCTCGCACAACCAGAGTATCCAGCCAGTGTCGCACCATGCTGTTGATCCACATTTAATCATTGCACGACCATGTTAGCTAATTGGTTATCTAACCTCTTTATTATAACTGTAGTCCGGTGTCCACTACAGGCTACCCTTCCCATATAACTGGTGAATGATGACGATAATAACGGAATGATGACGTAAGTTGTAACATCCAATTAATGGCAAGTTTAGCTACAATATTAGCAGCAATCATAGTTGATCATTCAATCTAGCAGCCATTTATTCAGTAAACCTTTGACTTAATCACTAGATATTTACCGACGTTATGATGGCATGTGTCTGTTGAACTGTGGTTGATCAACCTGACTGTAGCAGGTAGGATCTCTGACTAAATGTTTTCTTGAAGTTCGATCATATGATGGAAGCATGAGCTGTGCATGCACGACGCTGCATCACCAGTAGGGGGAGCAAATCGCTCATCCACCTTGTCAGGAGGACACGGTCTTTCACGCACAAATAACTTTGTGATTTTGTGTTCGTGCAGGTGTTTTTGTTTTTGTTTTTATTTTTTTAACTTTTGCAATTATACATGCGACAGAGCTGACCAGTGTAGACAGACATATGAGCATTATAGGTATAACAATAAATATAAATGAACATAAATAAATATTATAGCAAATACTTGGGTAGCAGCTAAATGCTACAACATCTAGTCATTTATGACACTATAATTGTAATAATTCTTATATATGAATGATATCAATAATAACAATAATGAAATAATAACACCAGTGCTGTCATTATAATGGTTAAACACAAATATGAAATTATTGAAATATTTGATAAGCTACATCCCAGGTTTGGTCACCTTCAAGCGACGACTGAAGACTCACCTCTTCAGGGTGCACCTCTCCCTGTAGTCCGGTTTTTGTTAACTTAGGGACGTAGCTGCTTAGTATTACACATATCTACTTGTTTATGTATTGTATTAGGCTTAGGCATTATTTTCCGCACTGATTGCTTTATTGCTACCTTTGAATTGTGGCTACAGATTTACCTACAGGGTCCTAGTTTAACTATGTGGTTGCTCCTAGCACCTGGAACTGTACTTCCCCCTAGGGTGGCTTTCAGCTAAACTGTTCTTGACTACGGTTAACACTTTGTTGTACGTCGCTCTGGATAAGAGCGTCTGTCAAATGCCTGTAATGTAATGTAATGTAATGAATTATAGAAGGACGGGATTTATTAATATATTCAATAGAGCTTTCAGGCAAAATGTTTTTGGAATAGTTAAGAATTGTTGTCTTTATTTATAAAGTCTTTTATCGTTTTTTATAAGTATCTATGGTTGCTCTCATATCATTTACAGTTGCCTGTGATTTGTTTTGTTTTATTATTTGTCAAATGCTTTTCGCAGATCTAAGAAAATGGCACAAACACAAACCCCCCCATTGTCACTGCCCGATTTAATCTTCTCCAAAATAGAACAACTTGCCATCTCAGTGGAGTGGCTTGCTCTGAAGTCAAATTGCATAGGATGCAAAGGAACATGGCTAGTATTTTAATGGCAATTTAGCTGCCCAACATCTACCTTTTCTGCAACTTTTGAAATGACTGGCAATATGCTAATTGGTCTATAGTTACTAATATGATGCGGAAGGGAATGTCTTCACGTCGCAATAGTGTAGACATGGTCACTTTAGCGTTGGGGAATCTCTGAAGCTTTGGCAGCCACCTGCAGCACTGCAGGGCCACGTCTCCTCATTGCTTTTAGGTCATTAGTTCCTCTTTGAATTATTATATGCTTGGCCTCACTGACATATAATAACTCCAGGGCATTTTCTGTGGCTGGGCACCAGATCTTTCTCACTGACATGTCCAGGAATATAAATCTCTCTGAGACATTTACCTTTGGAGTCACACACAATGACTGCTTTGATTTAAGTTTTATGTGACTGCTATTTTAGGAGGTATAGCCGGGCCTTCCGTGTCACCCTCTCCTCTGATGACCTCAGCGTCGCTCCGTTGGTCCTTCTGAGAGCCAGGGTTGTGGGAATGACAAGGCAGGCTTTCCTGGTGACGGTGTGGAGTTGTGTCTGACCTGGCTGACCTGATGACCTGAGACAGTGTGGGCAGGGATGATTCAGTGTGAGGGGTGTTGGTGGCAGTGAGCAGCTCCAGTTACTCCCTCAGACCCTGGATGTTGTTGTCTCTGTGCTGACCTCTGTCAGCTCCCTTCTCATGGCCTCCCTGATCTCATCTGGCTTGCTTCTTAATTCCTGCTCATCGTGCCTCAGAAATTCACCTCACCCTTCAGCTCCTTAACTTACAACTCTAGTAGGGAGAGGTAAGAGTAGGGCATGGTGCCCTGGTCTGTACTCATTCCCTATTGGGGTGGGGTGTGAATCTATATGATTTGCCAGCTCTCTCAGGATATTCAAATCTTTAAAAAAAACTTTGAGGGCATTTTCAATTCCCTGAACCATTATGGTACCATTGTCATATACATGTAGGTTCATTGTTTTTTAAAAAAGGTTATACCTTACCTTAACGTTATCCTCATTTGTAGTTATCATTTGTCGGCCATTGCAAAGTATTGAAAGTGCCTACATATGGCTGAATACCAAGTAGCAGTGCTCTCTGTGTAGAAGAGTAGGTTAGTGATTAAGCTCCTGCCCCCCTTCTGAGAGTTGTCACAAATAAAATCTCTGGGCTGTCTCTCAGGTGCCTCGATATATGAATGTTCTGCGTTCAGTAAGCTGCAAAATTCCAGAATAGTCCATTGGCTGTAACAAAAACCAACATACACATGGGGTCCCCAGGACCAAATTTGGAAACCATTGGCCTGTCAATGTTACAAGATGTTAGTGGTAAGATGCATATTCCAGAAGAAACCTTAGTGCAGAGTACATTTACATATTAGCAGATGCTCTTATCCAGAGTGACTTAAACAGTTTTACATACAATCAATTTATACAGCTGTATTTGTTTAAACAATTCAGGTTCATTGCCTTGCTCAAGGGTACAATGGCACTGCCCCACCTGGGATTCCAACCTGTAACCTTTAAGTTACAGGCCCAGTTCCCTAACCATTATACTACACTGCCACCCCACAGAATACCCAGTTACACAGTTCTTGAGCATCAAACTGACAAATGGTGCTTAAATATAAGCATGTGACAGTAATTATTTTATTTGAAAGGAACAGGATGACATTGAAAAGGAGGGAGGGAAAGAGGGGAGAGATAACAAAATAATTCCAGGATTTTTGTGAAAGACTATCCCAGTAGCACAACCCTGGCCAGCACATTAAAATTGTAATTTTCTTGTGAAGCACCCTGGGATATCCACATGACCAGTGCTATATAAGAGCTTGTTGTATTGCATTGTATTGTCTTGTGTCTAAGTGAATGAGAAAGGATGGTTATATCCCCTTTGCTCTGCCTTTCCTATGTTAATTTCAAACTTCCATCTTGTTGTACTGTGTTTTGATAGAGCTAGGTTGGCTAGCTAGCCATCTAACTATACAATTAAAATGTTCACAGCTAAAAGGCTTCATAGTGGCTGTAAATATTGCCAGTGTTATCATAAAATGTGTGTATATATATATACCTTTGTCTTGTCTACTAGCTAAACAGCATCTACAGTGCCCTCAAGAATTATTGGCAAATTATTATGAGCAAAATAGGCAATGAAAAAATGTATTTGTTGTTCATCAGCTTGATCTTACACTCAAAATATGAGAGAAATCTAACCTTTAATTAAAGTAAAATGATTCAAAGAAAAGAAAATCCTTATAAAAAAATCTAAATTTTTCTCAAAAACGTGTAAGTTGTTGCTAGTAGTTGGTTTGCTAGCTAGCTATATTTTTATAAACCATATTAATTCTGTTATTATTATTATGTCCTTTTCCTTCTTTTTTCTAACTTACTTACTTACTTAATCCCATTGCCCTAGGGGAGCATAGGCCATTGACGACGGTCCTCTACTGCGCTCTGTTCTGAGCAATTTTCTCCAGCTCTGGCCAGGTACGGCCAGATGTCTTGGCATCTGCCTCCAGGTCCCGCCTCCAGGTGTTTTTGGGGTGACATCTCTTCCTTTTCCCTTGTGGGGTCCAGGTCAGGGCTTGGCGAGTGAGCTTGGTAGGGGGCTTTCGGAGGATGTGACCGACACAGCTCCACCTCCACCTTCTGACCTCTTCCTCTACTGGGACTCCTCCTTTATTCTGAACTGGCTGTTTAATATATTGTTGGCTAATACACTAGCTAGCTAACTCAGTGCCTCACAGGTTCGCAAGTGGTATGTAGGCTGTTCAATTGCACTGTGTAATTGTGTCACAGGGTTCAATATTGCTGCCTGCAGGCTGGTCAATAATGTAACTGCCTCACAGGTCACTGGTCAGTAAAAAACACTGTGATGATAAGCAGTGTGACTGCCACACCAAGTGACACAACCACAATACCTTAAAAATTAGATAGACCCGACATCGTCAACTCTCTATCCTACAAGCCGCAGTGGCTGCAGGTACTTGCTCGAACCAATCAACTAAACCACCTGATATCAGTGGTGTAGTCAGTGCTTGACTGGAACAAATACCTGCAGCCACTGTTGAGCACCTATGAGATCGACCATCAATTAAATTTTGGCAAAACGCTCTCAAAATGCATTATGGCAAGGTCAGCACTACCATGCACAACATCATAGCAACTACCGCTTAACAATTTTGCTACACAATTGCCTTGGGAATGTGCATGGATAATTCCAAGATGCTACTCTGGGGAGGTTTGAGTAAAGAGTCTAAAACCACTTTAAGATGTGTGGTTACAGCACATTGAGACACTACCAAGCTATTCTGAACATCTGATATGAGCATGCATTGTTTTTTGAACAACTTTTATTCCTTTTTTTTGCGTTTTGGAGGGCTCACATTGTGATTGCACGCACGGAGTGCAGCCAGCTTCTGCTTATTTGTGCCCAGAGCAATTAGATCCATTAGGTCTTGTTTTTTTCAAAGTAGAATCTAGTTTACAGGCTAGTAGCGCTAAATTGAATCTGCCTATAGTAACGTTAGTAATATTGTTAGCAACTAACGTTACCTCATCTGTCTGAATTATTCGGCATAGCCAACACTGGATTTTATCCCGATTCTGTGTTCCTGGCAGAAGATACAGTTCTGTATTGTAGTAAACGACTGCCACCTGTCTGTAAAGAGACCAATGAAATATCATTGCTTTATCCTGAGGAGGAAAAGTATCAAATAGCAAACCTATGTATTTCAGGAGGCAGTACTGTGCAATGAAAATACTAAGAACATTTTAAAGAAAAGTTCAATCTGTTATCTTGTATAAATGTGAGGTGACATAGTGCTCTATTCTGTCGCGGAATATGGGGACCATGTCTCATTCGTCTGCTGTCAGCTAATTGGTCAAGTATGATCTATTCCATTATTTGATTGGTCTTTTCATTCCCGCAGTACTCCGTTCTAAAAAGATCCCGCCCATTGCTGGTTGCCAGTTGGTTTATCTGCGTGCTGCCGTGCGCTAATGGGCCCCGTGAACTGTCAATCGTGAAACAGCCGGCATTGGTAGAAATTTCAGCAACAGCGATGCTGTTTCGAAAATGGCGGAGGGGTGCAGGAGACATCAGAGTTTAGTTGATAATTTTAAATGATTTTTTGGGAAGCAGTTGAAAAATAAAAAACTAGGTGAGTAACTGGATATACCAGGCTAATCTTTATTTTATTTTCTGTACTGCTCAGTGAATGTTTCCGTCGTTTTTACCGCTCAAACGGTTTCTATGGGGGAAGAGCATTTTTTCTGCCTGGAATGGAACAATAAAAAAACAGTATCAATTAGCAAACAGTTAGAAAGCTTGAATGCTAGCATTAGCTAACCAGACGACGCTAGGTTTTTTTATAACGCCAACTAGTTCGCTAACGTTGGGTAGTGCGTGCCCTGACATCTGGCATACGTAGCTAGCTAGCCAGCGAACTAATTAGCCTGGTATCTAACGTTAGCCAAGTGGGGGTTGATGAAGCACGAGCATAAGTAGCTAGTACGCTAGAAAATGAGATGGCTAAAGATTAGCTTTGTAGCTAGATAAATAAGCCGTTTGTCAACGTGTGTAGCTCTCTACCTGGCTAGCTATCCAGCTGCTTGTCAGATTGCTCGCTTGTGTTATAGCTATAGTCCTTTCCTCACATTAAAGTGTTTTAACGTTCATTGTCTTGAGTACCAACTAAACTTAACCTAGCCAGTTCACTTTACCATGGCGCCGGAGGTTTTTATGCACCCCGTTATCTTGCGCTAGCTAACGTGATTGAAGTGACTTGCGTTTATATGTTCGCGTAATTAATTCGTTAACGTTGGGGGGAGAGGCCTCTCACAAAAAACGAATGTCGGTCTACCTTGCTAGCTAGAAAATGTTAGCGAACGAGTTACTTGTCGAACAGAACTGGCAAGCTAGCTCGGCCGCTAACTGTAGCTTCAAAAATATGAGCAGGCCGTTCTTTTAACTGATTACTTTAGGCGATAGAGCGGGTTATTGGATGAGGAATCCTAGCGAGCTAACTAGCTAGTTTATGTCGATATTCATACTAGCTTGGTAACATTGCAGTTTTAGTTTCTCGATCGCAAACTGTAATGAAGAATTCACACTAGCCAACTAACTTTCTAACGTTGCGGTCCTGAACGCCATGAGGCCCTGTACGTTTGCCATTGCAATATGAGAATGAATTGTATGTAATGCGTCTGGCATCATTGTATAGCCAGTTGTATAGCGTCATTTTTGCGAATGGTTTTCTGTATTTAGGTGAATACTATATGAGTCAACTGCATGAGGTCAACATCCAACTGTAATAATTTGTTGTATTTATTGTTATGGTTACAGCAATATGATACTTTTCACTGATGGGTGTCTTTTCTTCCCCCTTTCAGCTGTGGCAGAAGATTCAGCAGTGGAGGATGAACAGTGCCTAGATATGGGCAACATTTAAGCTGAGTGCATTGTGATTTCCAATAATTGAGACAGTGATTCTAAAAAGCTGTCTACATTAATGAAAAGAACAATGTAGTCAGCTTAGCATATTCAACACTTTACATGACCAGTAGAGAATGTGTTATGAGTTGCAAGGAATGTACTTCTGCATGCACCTAAATAAGTTAAACGCTTTGAACAGACGCAGAAAGATTTAGGTTGGGTTGTTTTCTTCCCCCCCCTCCCCCGGTAGCATTTTCATCTATATTACAGTAGTTAGCTATAGCTCTGTTAAGTTTGTTGAAATGGAAACGAATGAGCTGTTACCTCCCCTCCCATTGGAGCCACCCGATGCCATGAATTTGGAGAGCCTTAATTGTACAGCACCTCCACCACCTCCCCTGCAAACGTCCAGTGACGCAGAGGAAATGGACGTTAGCTCTGGTGGTGATGGACCCATGCACACCCCAGCAGGGGACAGGGAATCTCCCGAGAACACACAGCTTCACGTTAAGGAGCCCGCTCTCTTAAGCGGCCATCTTGTGGACGAGTGCGAGGCTAGCGTCCTGTGCCCCAGAACCGCACGGCATGCGCCCCCCGTCACCAAGTTTCTGCCTGACTTAAAGTTACTGAAAGACGTTAAGATCAGCGTCAGCTTCACAGAGAGCAGCAGGAGCAAAGACAGGCAGGTGTTGTACACAGGGATAGGCCAGGAGGGCGGCGGCCAGCTTGCCGTAGGGAGCGTGAATGGTGAGTTGCATGAGGAGGAGCTGGTTGACGAGGCGGGTGTCGATAACGGTGCCGTCAGTGCAGGGAAGAAGGGCGAGGAGGTGGAATCTGATTTGGAGAACAAAGTTGAGTTTGCGGTTCTGGATGAGCTGGACGATTTCACTGAGAATTTTCTTGAGGCTGAAGATGGAGACCAGGGGGGGTTCAGGTCTCAGGTGATAGCTCAGCAGGAGCAAGCAGACGAGGAGGTCCTGAATTACTCCTATGAGGTACGTCCCCCTACAGGTTTGCACCCCTTTTTTTATTGCACCCCTATTCTGTTTTTATTGCGTCCCTATTCTTTTTATAGCTCCCTTTTTCACAACACTGCATGAATTTATACATTGGCTGATAATTCTGTATTACGTCTGTTTGATATCTGCTGCTTTGGACCTCTGAATTTGATTTTAACAAAACATCTTTGCAAATGTTTGCCTTTGGGGGGGGGAAAGGATGCAGTGGGAATTTCCAACTTGGATGACCACATGTTCAGGTGATATAAGTAGACCCATATTTGATCCCATACTCCACAGTAAGCATGTCATGGCATCGTCCCTGCTTTTAGAAAGGGGATTTTTTTAATCCCCTTTCTTTCTCTAAGGTATGTCTGTCTGAGCTTTGTGTTTTTTGTTTGTTTGTTTTTTTGTTCTGTTGAGCTCTCCTTATCCACCTCACTGCTCAAATTTCTATAAAGAGGTGATGAACTATAATTGGCTTATGGCAAGATTTACAAAAAAAGAGGTTTCAGGTTGTTCTTTTATGAATTGGACTTTGTTGGAATAACCTTGTAATGTGAGCTGTTACTCCTGTGAGTTGCGTGCGACTTCACTCCCCTTGCTTAAGATGGACTGGGGAGGACAGGATTATGACTGGAATTAAGGGTCTTTGATGGGAAGACCGATAGGCCAAGAGTGGCTCTCTTTTCCAATACGCCAATCTCCTTCAGGAGGACTTTGACAATGATGTGGACGCGCTACTGGAGGAAGGCATGCCGGTGCCTAAGAAGATGCGCCTGGCAGAGGGCAAGTACGCCGGAGAAAGTGACCATCATTCTGACGGGGAGACTGGTGTCCAGCCGATGATGACCAAAATTAAAACCGTTCTTAAGAGTGAGTCTTAGTTCTCTGGCTTTGGTGATGTTTTCACTTCTGGGAACAGGGGAAGAGTGCTGTGGAAAGCTCTGTTTTGCGCTGCGGCGAATTGGAAGTACGATCATGCTAACGTGCTCAAGAACAGTGGTGTCCACTTGGTCAGTGCATGAGCTCCAACTTGTTGGATCACAGTGAGCCTTGAGACTCCCACCACTCAATTGCTTTAAGGTTACAATCGTTTGAGGCAGCTGAATATAAATTGTGCGAAAATAATTGTTGCTTAAATTTGACACGTTAAAACAAACCTTACAATACCAGATATTGTCAAGAAAGATTCTCATATGGATCATAAGACTTCTGTAGGCATCCTAAATGATCAATTGCTTTGAAAGTCCAATGGCTATTTTACAGTGGTCAAAAAAGGGCATAGAAATGTTATAGGTCAACCAAATTTGCAATCGACTAGAAATAGTCTACTTTGCGATCCACCGAAATTGTCTCAAGATCCCCGAAAGGATTGTGATCCACGTAGTCGACGCCACTGTTCTAACATGTAATCAGGTGTCAGGTGTTTGGTCAGCTTTCACTTCAGTAATCGTGGCTGCTTCCCCAAAGTTTACTCCGAGGTGTCCTGATGTCCGCAGGTCGTGGACGTCCGCCTACTGAGCCACTACCCGATGGATGGATCATGACATTCCATAATTCTGGCATTCCAGTTTACCTTCACAGGGAAACTAGAGTTGTTACCTGGTCTAGACCTTACTTCCTTGGAACAGGAAGCATCAGGGTACATAAATATGCACTGTTATCTAAAATAACATGTCATTTATCTAATAAAGAAACCAAAATGTACTGCAATGCACTTTGAAGGTGATAATACTTTTAATAGTACAGCATAATTCATTGTCACTTAGTTATGACTAAAGAATGCATAAAAAGTATGATTGATTAGAATTTGCTGAAATATAATAATTTGATTTTTTACCAGTGGGGGGGGGGGAAAGAAATAATTTATCTTAAAATGTACTTGGAACTACCCAGTGGACAAAGGTAGGGTAGGTGAACTCCTGGAAAACTCATCTCCCTCTGCACCCTTTGCAGAAACACGATCCTCCTACCAGTAGCATTCCCTGCCTGCACTATAAAAAAATGAAGGATCAAGAAGAAAGGGAACAAAATGGAGAAGTGACTCCGAACCCACAGACTTCTCCCGTGAAGACAGGGGAGGCAACTAAGTTGAGCGAGAGAGCTGAGGAGCCGGACTCCACGGCCCCGGAGGAGATCGTCGTGGGGGACCTGGAAATCCCAGGAGAGGGGCCAGGGGTGGCTGCAGTGCCCCTTGTGGTGGAGAAGGGACCCCGTCCCTTTGAGTTCGCACAGGGAGCCCTGGGACAGGTTAAGGCCAAGGTGGAAGTGTGCAAGGACGAGTCTGTCGGTAAGAGCAAATTCAAACCGACCGATTCAGTTAAAACATGGCGTATGTTCCCCTTTTGCTTTGGTACTGAATCAAACGCTATTGTGAGCAATGGTTTTCCTCCACCAAAATGTAATAAGGACAGATGGGCAGCAGCTACCTGCACTGCCAGGTAAACGCTGTAAAGCAGCAGTGATCAATCCCATGTAAATCCAGTATACATGTAGGTTTTTCCCCCCACCAATTAGCCTGGCTTAGTTTGCTAATTAGCTGTAAACACAAATGCTGCTTCGCTCATAGATGAGACCACAGTAAAGTGTTTCATGTAGAGACAACTTCAGCTCTCATTCATGGGTTTATCAGGATATTTGGCTAAAATGTCAGACAATGTCACACAAATGGTTGGACTAATTAAGAGCAAGAGTTAGCAGGAAACCCAGAAACTGATATGGTTGCCTTGCCCACCCTGACAGTAAAGCAAGGAAATTATTTCACATACGCCTGGCTAGTGCCATGAGATATCCAAAAATAGATATCATAGAGGATTGAAATTCAGCATCCTTCGTTTTTACACATTTAGTTTTACTGCCGCAGTGTAACATTTTTATCTATCATGCACAAGACACGAGCAGGAAGTGATAAGGACGAATTTAAATCCTTCAAAATGCATTAGTGCGTGCAGAAAAATGCACTTAATTATTTATAGGTTGCTGCCACATACATTCTTTGGTTATAATAATGAATAACAAACGTTTTAGTATAATGGCTGGTCTATTGTGGCTGCTGCTTCTAAGAACCAGTAGACTGGATAAGTTATTTTAATTATCCATGTTATTTCCACTTGTGGTGAAGAATAATTCAAGCTTATGACTTATGGCTGTTCATCATCATTGTACTTAAATGGCTGTGCTTTATCACTACAGCAAATCTTTACATGTCTTGAAGTGTTTAATTGGGAGTGGTTGTTTAGGTCCAACAAGAACTTGACTGGGCACGTTTCAGAGAATGTATATTTAAATATCTTCAAGCTAGCTCGAGTTTGATGTGCAGTCACAGGGGAAACGGCCAGAGTTCACTACCAGGCCTGGAATGTACAGTGGGTATAAAAAGTATTCACCCATTTTTCAAATTTTATTTTCTTCATTGAATCAACATGAATTTAATAGGGATTTCTTGCCACTGATCAACACAACATTATATGTCAGATAACTATTTTTCTTAATTACAAAAAAACAAAACAATAATTGATTCCATAAGTATTCACCCCTTTTTCTAAGACGCACCTAAATAAACTCTGGTGCAATCGTCTTCAGAGGTCACATAATTATTTGATTGGAGTCCACCTGTGTACAATTAATGTTTCAAATGATTTCACACTAAATACACCTGTCTGTGAGAGGTCCCCACAGTTGTTTAGTGCACTTTGAGAGCTTAATCATGAAGACCAAAGAACATTCAAAGCAAATCTGAGAAAAGGTTCTTAAAAAGCACCAATCAACGGAAGGATATACGATTTCAAAGACTTTGAATATCCCCCAGAGCACTGTTAAGCCAGTCATTAAAAAAAGAGAGAGAATATGGCACAACTGAGCATCCGTGTGAGATGGGCACTTGTTGGGGTGGCCTATAGCATTTGATGGAGTTGGTCTTCCATGACAGAGATGGGGGAAAAACTGTCCATGGGACAACAATAACCTGGGCTCTTCACAAATCTGAACTTTATGAGAGGGGCAAAAAGAAAACCATTGTTGAAAACTTGCATTAAATCTTACCTAGTGGTTGCCTGGCTTGTGGGGTGCTCTAAATGGAGGAAGATGCTATGGTCTGATGAGACCAAAATTGAACTTTTTGGCCTCAACTTTAGGCACAATGTTTGGCGCAACACTAACACTGCGCATCATCCCAAGAACACTATCCCTACCATGAAACATGGTTCTGGGACTGGAAAACTTGTAAAATGTGGATGGATCAAGCTATAGACTCACAGCTGTAATTGCAGATAAAGGTGCTTCTTCCAAGTATTAAGTCAAGGGCGTGAATACTTATGGAATCAATTATGTTTATTTGTTTTTAAGAAAGCTTTAGTTATTTTTATTTGACATTGTGGAGTATTTTGTGTTCAGTAGCAAGAACTTAAATCCATTTCGATTTTATAAAGTATGAAAATAAAATGTGAAAAATTCCAAAGTAGGTTTATAGTTTTTATACCCACTGCATATTGAAAAAATAAAATAAAATAAATAATTTGCGGCATTTTGCATGCTGCTTGTCCTGAGTAAAAATGGCTTCCCTGTGGGATGAATTGTGCTTATCAGCTTAAAGTGCCACTTCAAGCTGATCACGAGAATCTCACAAACTAATGTTCCATTCCAGATCCTCTAGAGAGACCATCTGTGGTCCAGACTACTGTTGCCCTTGCTATCACTTAAGCATCGCTAGTTTTTTGCTGAAGCTCAGTGACTGGCTTAACTGAATGATTCTCGTGATGTGTGGTCATCATGCTTCCAGGCGCAAAGTGTACAAATACCTGGGTTCGCTTGGTAATGGCAGGATATGGCCACTCTCATTACCAGGGCAAGTGCAAGAGGGTTAGTGGAAAGTTTCAGGGAGCAAAGTCCACTTAAGCACTCTAGTTTGTGTGTGTCACAAGAGACTGACCAATGATGTCATTGGCTGCCCGTGTTACTGTAGGCCAGTGGTTCCCAACCTTGGTCCTGGGGGACCCACTGTGTATGCTGCTTTTCGTTCCAACCATAATCGTAACCTCTGTATTGTAACTAGCTGTTAATTGTTCTTAATCAGACACTTTTAATTTATATTAAAGCGTGATTTACTCCCTTAAAGCCATATGTCAGAAATGGCTATGCATGCCATGAACAATAAACGCCCCAATATTCACACCCCCGGAATTTTAATCAGTCAGATCAACTAATGCTCTCGTTTCCTGTAATGCGTTTGCATGACACATGATTCCTTTAAAAAGAGGTTACATATTTTAATTGATTCAATTGTAGACTGACAAGTGAAATCAGTGGGGGGCTAATTTTAGAAAGTGGACAGCTGGTCACTGAAGCAATTTGTGGAAAATGAAGCATTCAATGACAGAGCAATTGGCAACGAGCCAAAGCTGCATTGTGTCAAGATAAGTTTAAAGAAAAAATGATGGTAGAACGTACACAGATGTTTTCAACAACCTTAATCGATCGAGAGACTGGCAGTAACAAAAACCAGCATGAACATGAGGTCCCCAGGACCGAAGTTGGGAACGTCTGCTGTAGGCGCTGCCATTTCTTTAGCTTGCCAAGTCGCTCTTCCAGTTATCTGATCTCTTTTGCCTGTTGTGTACTTTACTGCAGTGTTTAGCCACAGCTTTTAATTGTCGTTTCCTTCCATTATTGCTGTGAGTGCATCTGCTTATTCATCTCTAAAACGCATCTCCATATATTGCTGTCGCCAATTCTGTGCTCCCCAGTGCTAGTATCAGAAAAATGGCAGTTCAGTTTAGTGAAATGATGCACTGTAAGCTGTATTGCTCTTGAGTGGGCCATATGTGGAAGCATCCCAGTTTTGCCTGTTTTCTGTGTAATGGTTTCACCCACAATGTCTCTGGGTGCTGCCATTCTGGGAGTCTGAGAAGGTCTAATCAGGCCAGGTCAGTGGTTTTAGCTGTTGTAATGTAGTTCGCTAGCAAAGCATTGGTCTTTTGTTGTGGTCCAGTGAGCTCGCTAAGTGCCTGTTATTGTTGGAAGGTGGCAATTTTTTTAATTCATTTATTTCCTTTTGAAATTCTATTTACCTACAGTGGAGCATGCACTTTGCGAATTAAAATCTTCCACTAAGTTTATTAATGAACATTGGCACTCTATAGAAGATGATGCAATCGGCTGTATTGCGTGACTTCTTTTTAAATTTCTTATGACATTTCTGTGAATGCACAGCAGATCACGTTCTTATGATTCACTTCTATTTAAAGAGCAATGCAATACTGTTGCAAATTGACTGGTTATTCCACACCCTCTTTTGAGAAAACCTTTGACTCCTTGGCTCATTTCACCCAGCTTTTTTTCATTAGGAAAACAAAAATCCCGTTGTTCTGTTCTGTTGCGAGATATCTGAGAAGCAGTTTTTGGGTCCACTGCCCAGGGCTATGAGGTTGATCATGCTATCAAGCTCAGCTACTCAAGAAATGTGTATTTTACAGGATTAATGATCTCCTCTGTAGTCCATCGCCTGTTGCTCATGTTAATGTCTTTGCACTGCAAAATGGCAGACCGAACAAGACTGACCCTGCAGTAACATTGCACTCATGTGCTTCTCCCAAAGACATTTACATTTTATATTTTATGCATTTAGCTCTTATCCAGAGTGACTTACAAGATGTGCATTAATACATGGTATGTGGGTATCTATAGACCTCAAGTATGTGCTGCCCTTGTTCCATGTAACTGCTGAATCTTGCATCTTGGTGTTGGTTGCTACTTCTGTACTCCTCAAATGCTTTTCTAAAAGTAAAGCAGTCATGAAGCTCAGAGCCTGCAATGGCATACCCTTTTTCGTACACTAAGACACAGAAACACGAATCTGCAGACCAAAGAGCCTTCATGTGAGGCTGCATTGTGTGGGCAAGTTGCACACAAGGGCACTGTTAGCCTGGTTAGAGTAAATGCTAGCGCTGGTGTGGTTTGAGGTTCCAGTCTATGGCATGAAACAGTGTAATGACTTTAATGGGCAGATGTTATGCAGTTTTATGTTGATTTGTATTTTTGGTATGGCAGAAGGATAAGCTGTTGTACACAACAGTGATCCATTATGGCTATGAAGGGTAACATCGGTGCACAATTGATGCATCCTAAATTCACGACGCTCGTATAAATCCTTTTTGCTGAAAAACCTTGGTGCAAAATGAACGTGATTTCAAGAACAATCCCTAGGTCAAGTTCAGAGATGGGAGAACCCGGGGCTAAACTGCATGCCTCTCTTCCTCCTTCAGAAATCGAGGAGTTCCGCAACTACCTGGAAAAGCGCTTCGATTTTGAGCAGGTGACGGTGAAAAAGTTCCGCACCTGGGCGGAGCGCAGGCAGTTCAACAGGGAGATGAAGAGAAAGCAGGCAGAGTCAGAGAGGCCCATCCTACCAGCCAATCAAAAGCTCATCACACTCTCCGTTCAGGATGCCCCGACAAAAAAAGGTACTGAGCCTGTAGTTCACGGGGGTGGGAATATTGGTTTAAGTCAGTGAAGAAAATGAGGTATCGTGACACCATAAAATGGGCGGAGCTACAATTAGCTGTCAATCACCTGTCCTGTTTGAACCAATACAAATGTTTTGCTCTTCGCAACAAAACACAATGATTGGCTCAAGTCAGTGAGTTACTGGTAGAAAATGGTATCTCCATCCATTTTTTGGTGTCATGATGCCTCATTCACCTATCCCTAGTTTGTTTGGTAATTATGTTATGTCTCTCTTTCAGAGTTTGTCATCAATCCAAATGGGAAATCGGAAGTATGTATACTTCATGAATATATGCAACGTGTTCTTAAGGTTCGACCAGTTTATAACTTTTTTGAATGTGGTAAGTGACTTTAAGGTTTTTTTACAATATGTTTTATCTGGATGTTGTGTTTCTGGTGAATGGTTATTTCTACATTTCAACAAATACATAATTTTCATGATGTATTTTAGTCTGCAGACAAGCTAGCGAGTTTTAATTTTCAAAACTTGGACCCCTGTTGTATGCTGGTTTTTGTTGTAGCCAATCCTCTTAAGTAGTTGAGGTAAAGAACACGCTGTTACGATTTTGATTAAGTCAGAATGCCGGTATGGCTCAATGCTGTTTGGTTTTTATTAAGCAGTATGATTTTTCCCAGTCAGTTAGTCAAATGTATGCAATATAGCTGCTTTACAGACTACAGCTCAATTAAACTCTGGAAATGGCCATTTCAGCTGGAACAAAAACCAGCATACACAGGGGTCCCCAGCTCTGAGTTTGGCTAGTCCTGTGGCATGCGTTAAGACCATGCTGGTCAGAGAACCGAAAAGCTAATTTGAGAGAATTCATTTCCAAATAAAAACAACAGCTATTAGCTGAAACATGTCTGCCACAGGAGAAGGAGAATACAAATATTTATAATGTAATCTCGTGCCTTATGTGGCCAGTCCATGCTAGCGTTTGTGTACCTTTTTGCAATGACAGGTATTCAAATGGACAAGGAGAACTGGTATTTGTGTATACAATTCAAATGCTGTCCACACTTTTCAGAAAACCCAAGTGAACCCTTCGGAGCTTCAGTCATTATTGAAGGAGTGACATACGGCACAGGAACAGCAAGCAGTAAAAAACTTGCCAAGAATAAAGCTGGTACTTGGTTTCTCCTTTGTTTTTCAAACGGAAGCCGAGGTGAAAATCTTACCGTAGAAATCACAGAAGGTTTCCTATAATAATAATAATAATATACGCCATTTAGCAGACGCTTTTATCCAAAGCGACTTATAGTAGTGAATGCATACATTTTTCAGTATATGTGGCCCCAGTGGGCCTATAATATGTAGTTGGCATGAAGGTAGTATCTAATAATGTTATGGAACATTGTAATTTGCTGCATTTGTCGTTTGTGCTGTAGCATGCCTGATTCATGAATTCATTTTTTGAAAGCTTTATTAGTTTCAGAAAGCTGACTTTACTTTACAAATGGGCATATCCATATGTGTACAGGAAGTTTTTCAAAATGGAAGAAACCAGAGTGTTTCAAAACTACACTTTCAATTCACTGGCTCATACAAAGGAGTAATTAAAAAAGCCCAAAAAGGCGGCGGATAGTGTAGCGGTCTAACGCACCACACTTTGGCTGGTCCGGTGTGGTGTGCACTGCCTGTCAGGGACGCGGTTCGAAACCCGCGTCTCTACCAGACAGGCCCTGGTCGTCAGCACCGATCGGGGGCGGCATTTGGCTGTCCGCCCCAGGGGGAGGGGGGAGGGAGAGCCTGCTCGGGTTCGCCGAGAAGCACGGAAAAGGAGTCTCCAGAACATGGGTGGGCGAATTCCGTTTCGGAGGAAAGCAGAGGTTGCTGCCCACGGAGAATTGGCTTGCTTCGTAGAGATGAGCGACGGACCCGTGTGGGGAGGGTTAATCAAAATAAATAGAGGGTGTAATTGGCTACCAAATCGGGAGAAAAACTGAAAAAAATCTGAAACAAAATAAAATAAAAAATGCACGTATATATATATACATAGTCTGTAAAGTACTAAAGTGTTTACGATTTAAGGGTTGCTGGAATCTCATTGCCATCCTGTTTGGGTAAAGCGTTGTTCACCAGATCAGTGTTGGGTAGTTTTGATTGGGTGTGCTGGGGTTTGCAATGACTGGAGTGTTTTGTTTTGAACAGCTCGAGCAACACTGGAGATCCTCATACCTGACTTTGTCAAGCAGACGTCCGAGGAAAAGCCAATGGAGGGCGATGAACTGGAGGTGACTCTTGCTCCCATGATACATTTCTGTGAACAACTAAAGGCTGTTCACTGCACTGGTGTTTATGGTCAACCAGGATGCCTAGTCAGAACCAAAGGCAATCCAACGAAAACCTGGGCTGTGTTCGAAACCGTTCCCTATTCCCTAAATAGTGCACTATATAGTGTGTTGAACAAATGGGACACACTATACAGTGCACTATTTAGGGAATAGGGAATGGTTTCGAACACAGCCCAAGAGTGGCACCAAATATTTGACTTAATTTTTTCATTTTTGTTTTTTTGTTTTACTAGGAGACACTTATTCACAAAGTACACAAGGTGGGCAAATTTACCTCATAAGCAGGATTTGATTGAAATGTAGTAGCACATAATTCAACCAAAGGGGGAAAAAAAAGAAGGGACAAACCTCTTCCACAGCTTTTCATTTTAAACCAATGCTAAGGTCTTGTGGTTAAGTGAGTGATGCCTATTTTTATGCAAGATCTGTTTATGACATGCAAGTTTGATTCAGATTAGCGCACACTAGTGCAAATTGTGGTCCTTTCTATGGTATGGTATAAAAGGAGTTAATGTCTCTGGTGTTGACCAACAATCTAGGTGTACATTGCTATTACCATGAAACCCATTGGATAACATTAATTTTACATGCATGAAATAGGATTTAAAGCCAGTTTTACACATGTGGTTATTGAGTTAATAAGCGCTTAAATGCACTGATTTTAGAAATGTGCAAATGTATTAACATAGCTACAGTGCAACAGTGATCTTTACTTTGTATTTTCCTCAAGTGTACCCTTGAAAAAAGGGCCATGTTTCATTTATCTAATCTCACGTTTCCTTGATTTGCAGTATTTTAATCATATCAGTATTGAAGATTCGAGGGTGTATGAGCTGACCAATAAGGCGGGTCTGCTGTCGCCATATCAGATTCTTCACGAGTGCCTTAAGAGGTATGTCATATGACCATTTATGGAGAGAAAACAAAAGAGTACAGTACAAAGTGGTTTACATAAAATCAGTATATTACAGGCATTACAATACACATATCCAGAGCGACTTACACAGTTCAGTTCTTTACATTTATGCAGCTGGATATTTACAATTCAGGTTAAGTCCCTTGCTCGAGGGTACGACGGCAGTGCTCCTCCTGGGAATCTAACCTGCAACCTTTGCATTTCAAGCCAAGTTCCCTAACCATCATACTAATATAATATATATGCCATTTAGCAGACGCTTTTATCCAAGGCGACTTACAGTAGTGAATGCATACATTTTTCAGTATATGTGGCCCCAATGGGAATCGAACCCACAACTTAAGTGTTGTCATGCACCATGCTCTACCTACTGAGCCACACAGAGCCACACACATACTACACTGCCTCCCCACATCGGGCATAAGCCAGTAATAAGCTTCATACTTCCGGAACAACCGTGAACCGTGTCTCCCCTGTAGAAACCACGGAATGGGGGATACCAGCATCAAGTTTGAGGTGATCCCCGGGAAGAACCAGAAGAGTGAATACGTGATGACCTGTGGCAAGCACACAGTGCGCGGGTGGTGTAAGTACCAGATGTGCACAGCAACGCCGGTTCGGTTGTTAGATTCGACCACAGTAAAACATTTTGTAGACCCGTGCGAATGGAAGCCGCTGACGTCACGCGTTGGGAAACGTGCTTGTCCGCGCTCTCCCGGATTCATGGCAGGGGTTACTGTGAGTGCAGCGTGCGAATATTATATTTGACATTCCAAATTGGGAGAAAAAGGGGTAAGAGCGCAAACATAGCATCTGAGAAGACTGTTGATATCCTCCTTTTCCTTCTTCATTATTATTGGCTTAAGAGAAAATGGTCTTTACTTTACCCACAGGGTTTTCACCTCAATTAACTAAGTAAATCAATTAAATGACAGTGAACACACAAGGCTCCAACGCTCCATGCAACTGCCTCCATTCCCCTAGAAAAGTCAAACTAGTCTTTGTAATCATGGTACAAAAAACGAAAATTCGGAAGGGTCAAATGTGTTGTTTTTCTGCAACAAAAGAAACACGTCGCAAAATAAAACATAAAAAAAAAAAATCTTTGCTAAAATGTCAGATCATGTAAATGATTGGGCTGATTAAATACTTAAGAGTAGAAGTTGGCATGAAATCCAGAAACGGATACAGCCCTCTAGGAACAGGTTTCTACAGGTCTCCTGGGGGACCCTCTGTGTATGCTGGTTTTCGTTCCAACAAAGCGTAGTAATTAATTAATCTTGTTGAAAAACTGTTTCATAATTTTGTGCTTTTTGCACAATGCAGGTTTGCCATTGGTTCATTACCATTAGCTTTGCCTTTGAACTCAAATTTTCCATCAGGCATCCACACTTTCAGCATTTAGGACTTCACTGATTTCAGCAGTAGCTGTATTTCAATTAAACATGTAGTCTCTTTCACAAAAGGGATCATTTGCCATGGTACATTACTGAAAATGAAAGCTTTAGTTGTCTGAAAACTCATCTGACTGATTTCAAAGACCTTACATGAATACATAATAATCACGCTGTGTAACATAATTATCAGTTTTGATATAATATGGCATTAATAGGGTAAATCATCCCTGATGAGGCATTACAAAAGTGTCTAATTAAATACAATTAACAGCTTGTTACACTTCAGGAATTGCAATTATGGTTGGAACGAAAACCAGCATACACAGGGGACTTTGGAGAACCCCTTGTAGTAGATCAGGGGTTCTTGGTCCTGATCCTGGAGGGCTGCGGGGTACGTTTGTTTTTGTTGTCCGTTTAATTGGTCGATTAGAGCTGCTGATTTGCGCGGTTGACTCTCCTCACCCGGTTGTGTGGTTTCAGGTAAGAATAAGCGAGTGGGGAAGCAGCTGGCCTCCCAGAAGATCCTGCAGATGCTGCACCCCCATGTGAAAAACTGGGGTTCTCTACTGCGCATGTATGGCCGAGAGAGCAATAAGATGGTGAAAAAGGTACGGTGTCCCACCGCCGGCCCGCTCTGCGTAGGGGGTGACAGGGCACAGGGGTGAAAGGTCAAGCTCCACGGAGGGTAATGGTTTGGCCACTGCCATGGCCAAGTTCTTTGTTTTTAGCCTGAGATTAAAGGAATGTCAACTGGGTTAGCTTGTTTATGTGCTGGATACTATGTTAACCGTACTATTTTTTGGATGGTATTGCCGAATCTGTTTTGAAGTCCTCTGAGTTTGTGCTTTCATTATAACCATTGTTGTTTTCCCCTTCCTAGGGCGGGAAAGTTCTCCAGGAAAATAACCCGATGACGCAATTAAATGCTTTTGTAGAACAATTTTACGCAAGGCTAACATGGACTTGGCTGTTGTCTGTGTTTTAACGCCTCTCACCTAAACTCGTTGTTGTAATTTGGCAGGAAAATTCAGACAAAAGTGTGATTGAACTTCAGCAGTATGCCAAAAAGAACAAGCCAAATCTTCACATCCTGAACAAACTGCAAGAAGAGATGAAGAAGCTGGCGAAAGAGAGGGTGAGTCTTGGATCGCTGGCCGAGAGCGGTGCCAGCTCTGTGTCCGGCCTTCTTTCTTCTGCGGCGCTGCAATTGTGCTCTATTTTCCATAGTGAACCAGGCCTGAATAGAAGCAAAGATGATCCATTCACAATGATAATCCCCTATGATTTTGCGGTCAAAGAACCAGTTGCTGGATTCCCCTGTGGCTGGTAATTCGTGCCTGGAGTTGAGGATGTTGCTATGTTGTATTTGTGACAAAAATAAAAATACAATTTCAAACTGCTAATTAGAAATCCCACACAGTCCAGTATTATCCTTGGCTTTTGATCTTGGGTAGCAGTCGTGTGCATCTTTGTCACTGTTAAGGGACTTTTTATACAGTTCGAAAGCATTGATAAACATGGTACTGCATAATATTTTTGCACAGCAAAAAGCAGGTAGTAAACATTGATCTATTGCCATTGGTGTATGACTTCTGTCAGGAAGAGACTAAATTGTATTTAAATGTAAAAATCGATGCATGAACTTGACTTTCGTTCAAAACGGCAGATCTGATGATGCTATGACAATTTTTTACTAATTTGGATTACAACTAGGATTGTCAAATTAACAACTCTGAAATTGTAAGAGTATTACCCATTTGCTTAGTGATGCTCGTCTTCGAAGATGTCGATTGAACAATAGTGTAAATGGCCCCTTAAAGTGTGACCAGCATTTGTCACCCTTCTGAATAGTACAGGTATGCATCGATTTACAAAGGGGTTATGTTCTTAGGAACCATTCACAAACCAACATTTCATGAATAGAACATCGTTTATTAATGGTTTAATTGGTGACAGTAATGGAACAAAAACGTTGTTTCGCACTTTTTTTGCATTGGAAATTAAAACATCGGCATCCGCATGTTCATAAAAACGATCAGCTTAATGACTGAAAATGCGCAGAGAAGTCCATAAATGTATCACATTGTAAATGGCCTTTAGTTGAGTTGTTTGTTTTGCATTGCAGGAGGAAACCAGGAAGAAGCCAAAAATGACAATAATGGAATCGGCCCAGCCTGGAAGCGAGCCCCTCTGTACTGTTGATGTTTAGAAAACCGCAACCAACAAACATCGCACTGACCAATGGTATCCATTTCCACTGTCGTCAAAAACAAAATGGCCATGCCCACATGCTTGAATCAATATGCAGAGTGAAATGGCAATACAACTTTAATGTAAGGTGACCTCTTATTGTAACTCACGCGGTTACCAAGCTGTTATTTCTAAAGTTAGATGGTGGCACATTTTTACACATGGGGACACTAAGAGCAGGATTAATGCACTAAATAAGATGTAGAGCTTGAACGTCATCGACAGGAGGTCCCTACACAGCACTTTCATCCCCCAGATACACCACAGGTTAATCCTAAACATTGATGCATTTGATTGAGATTATTATTATATTTTATTTTTTTGCATGAACCAGACTTGATGGTCAAAGTCCAAATATAATCATGTATTGACAACCACATTTATCACTATAGTTTGGTTCTGTATTGAATAATTCGATCTTTGGCAATAGGAGATTTAAAACATGAATTTTTGTTTTTGCGATGTGTTGACCACACAGATAAAATGAACTTTCTAGTATGAGTCACTACTTCCAACACAATAAACCCCCAGTTTTTTGTTGTTCAGTTCATGAAAACAAAGTAAAAAGTTGAATGAAATTTGTTTTATAGGTGGTCTTGTATTTTTCAAGCGTTACAATTTTTAACGGCAAAATGTTTTCTCCATTTTCGCACATCAGCCCTTTTGAGGTACGCAACAGAATTTCAATAGTCCTCTGGTGTACAGGATGTTTTTTGATGGGTAACATTGTACATAGTGTTGATCTATGGTGGATGTTAAAATAGGGTTTAAAAATGGAAGCTGTTGAGTATGACGTCTTCAGAGTGGTCGGCTATAGTTTTCATTTGCACATTGAAACCATTGGCATTGTCTGTAAAGTTACAAGATTGTCTATATTCAAGTGCGTAATTGAATTTGCAGAGCAACGGAGTCAGATTTTGAAACTACAATTCCATGCTTATATATTTACAAAAAAATGCATATTGAGGGGCAAGGGTACTGAAAGGGGAAATAGTCTTGATTTAGTGAAAGTTTGTTTTTATGTTATAGATTAAAAAAAGATATATATACATTTATAGTATTTTTTGCCTTTTTGTTCCGGAAATGCAGGATGAAACATATCAGTGGTCAGCTATAATTGCTGGTCTAACAAGCTAAATCTTGCTTTCCTTGTTGGCACTGCAGAGAACACAAGCACAGGGGCTTGAGGTACTGTAGTCTGGGTGGGTCGGGGGAGCGGATAAGGTTCTGGTTGGTAGTATCGATTTACACCTTTTCACCTTTCTCTTTGCATTAATGGGTAGCTTATTTAACTTGACTTTTTTTTTTCTTCCCAATTTGGACTTTTATTCTTGTTACACAGTGGCCAAAACACTCTTCATATAGTTGGGCTACTTGGTGGTACAGCAGCTTTGATTTAATTGCAACTTGGGAAATGAACACATCTGGATGTAGTTTCCTCTTTAAAAGGACAAGTGGTTGTGCGTTGCCTTAGTTTAACACATTTCGCTAAGGGCTCCCTTTTGTGAAGATGAGGAAAATGTGGGTCTAAAGTACCTTTTCATTTGGGGAAAGTGTTTGGGGGGGGAATAAAAATAACAAAAAGAAGCCCATTTACTTGAGCCTGCGTAGTTTGAGAAGCTACCCAGTATATATTTGCTGTGGAGTGAAACACGTCAGTAATATTGGTATTCTGGCTGAACTGCCTTTTTAGCATGTGCAGATTTTAATCGTCTTAACGGATTGTTTGTCTGTATTCAGTATGTGTACGTTTGCCATCTATGTGACAGTTGATCATGCGTGTCCAGATCGAATCAAGTTTTAAAACGTTGATGTATTGAATATTTGGAGCAATGTTTTGTTTTTTTTGTGGTTATTTTCAAGGGGCAATCTACAAAAATGAAGGTGGTACTCTATACCTCGAACAAAACATTTTCACGACGCAAAGTCCCATAGTTTAAGCAGTGTGAACCAAAGCTTATATACAGTCTTATGCATTTTTATAGAATTACTGTAGGTTGCTGCACAATAAATATATACATATATACAGGAGGAGAAAAAAAAGATGCAATAACTGCTGGAACAAATTAACTGCTGTGCACTGTCAGTGTGATGTATTTCGGTGTGTGTGCTTTTCCTTAATGTTTACTGCATTTGTTCTCATGTTTCACCATTGCACATACACCCAAAAGCTGCTGTAATACAGATCTAGAACGCTTTAAGAATGTGCTTTCTGCGTTAACAGTTCAGAGAGATAAAGAGTGTCCTTTTTGTCTCACGAAATGCGTGTTAGTGTGTGAAGAGAAGCTTTTTATACTCATTACCGTTGGACCCGTAACAGTGTGGAATTCTTTGCTAGAGGTAATGCTGCCTAGAAAATGAAGTGTCTTGTAATGTGACTTCGGTTCGCTGACTTTCAGTGAAATTTGTTTATGCAAATAAACTTTTGTCTTGACAAACTGGATGGATCCACTGGGTTGTTTTTCATGTGATATTTGAGCGGGTAGTTCGATTCATGCACTGAAGTTGAAAAGTGATGGGCCAGAAGGTTGATTATTGCTTTGATCATTTTATATTTGCATTAAAATAACAAAACGATACACCATACGTTCTGATCCGACAGCGATATCAAAACAATTTTTGGTAAAAAAAAGCAAAGCCATTTAATGTAATTGAAATGGGATATCGAGGTCAAGCATGACTCAAGTCACACTTCCAGGTTTGCCCATTTTCTCAATCTTAAGTGCATCAAAATTCTTGCACAACCAGGTAATGGAACAGGTATGGGAAAGAAAAAAGATCTGCAATTGTGCCCATTGTACAAAACAATTAATGAACTCCATGACCAAATTGTTTGGTAGTTCATCTTAAGCAGGACGGAGAGAGAATGTTAGATGGTTAATTTTGCAGGGGCCTCCTCTTCCTGTTTGGCAGTGTTGCTCTGGGAGCTGTAGTCCACTCTCTCGAACAGCAGGAGCATCTCGCAGTGCATGGTTTGAGGGAATAGGTCCACTGCCATGGCTCTCACCGGGCGAAACGGAGCACCTCGAACGCGGTTGGAAGGAGCTCTGCAGAGACTACGGATGCACATGTATAATTAACACTTACCTAATGCTAGGCTGCAGAATAATCAAACTATGACAAATATACATTTGTAATTTTCTTCCAATTTGTGTGTTTGTGCATTAAGGTGAGCAAATTTAGTGTGTAATGTTGTGCAGCATATGAGTGGCCTTGCATTGAGAAAGACTGCATAGGCCCAAGGCTAACAATATAAAGGCAGGTCAATGACTACTCCTTACTCCCAAGTGTGTGTGCTTTTCATATAAAAACACCAGAGGAACAAGGGTCATTTCATCTTGGATGCGTGGGCCACTGACCTTTACATTTAATTACAAAGCTCAAGCCAGCAAACTGCACAAACTTCAAATGACCAGGGTCAACCTGAGGAGTCAACTTACTCAATGAAATTGTTCATGGCAGCTTTTGCGTTGCAAGCCACGTAAACCAGCCTCTTCAAATGTTCTGCTCTTCTGATTGCCAAGATGACCTTGGAGTCTAGATGAAGGAGTGCGAAACGTTTCTGAATATGAACGACCTTGCACGAACAAGTTCACAGAAAGAAAAAAAAAAACGTCTGCACTGAGTAGCAAAACAAGGTGATGCATTTAAATGAAAACGTCCACCTTGTCGACACCTTGTCATTTTAATCTACCCCACAAACCGTGGCCAAAATATTAAATGGGACACATTGGAACACTTCATTTTGTGAAATGTCTGCACCTTTTCAATGTTGAAAGTTCAGATGTTTTCCTACCCAGTGGCAGTACGATACAAGAGTGTGTGTGTTTTTGATTTTTAAGATAATGTAGTACTGGGCATTTCTTTTGAAACTTGCATTTCGTATTGGACATTTGCAAAAAAATATTTTTCAAACACTTACGTAGTCCTGCCCGGGGAGGATCCACAATAGCAGTCAGATTCTGGGATATGACAGCATTAAGCACAGTTGGGAATATGTCCTCTGCCTTTCCACAGTGGAACTCCACATTGCTCAGACCTGAAAGATTGAAATACAACCATCCTCAGATGTTTCAGGTTCACCAAAGATGCCACAGCAGTGCTGATCAAAGCCAGCCCCCTGGGAAACAGGATTGGCAGTTTTGGTTCCAGCTGAGGCATTTATGAATTGGGTTTGATTGAGCGATAACTCCAGATGAGTATTCGGTTCACATTCATGGAGGGTTACATGAATTATATTATACATTTAAAAAGATAAAAAAGGTTCATTTTCAGGAAAGAAAAACCCATCTTCCCCTTAAACAGATTCACAGCAGCTGTCTCAACTGAGTAAGCTGCTCGATTCATCGTTTTAATCATCATGAATGTAACCATACTTGTAGTAGCGCTTAGTTAAGCACAAAGTAACCAAGTTGAGAAAACACCTTTATTTTTAGTCTTTTTACTGGCACAAACACACACTATCAACACATTTATTTCTTAGAAGACTTAACAGTGCATAACTGCCAAGAACTGTTGTATCGAGGTCAATATTCAATTGACCGCAATTAAATCCAATGAACTAATCTTGAGTTGGAACAAAAACCAGCACACACAGTGTGCCCAGGACCAGTTGAGAGAGACTGTTAGAAAGGGTATGATGAAACGTGGAGAAATACTGCCATGCAAAAAATGCAAAACAATACATACACACAATGAACAGTAGCCAGCCCTGAAGCCGCTCAGCTTCTGAGCAGGCCGAACACAGTGCTGGGTCTTTTGGATCTTCTACTCGCGAATTCTGTCACTTACCATTGTTCTGAGCGTTGATTTTGGCGTCTTCCACTGCCTCCTGACAAAGCTCGATTCCAATCACCTTCTTTACCCTCTGTGGCCATAGGAGCGAGAGAGGGAAAAAAAGAAACCATGGGAAACAGTGAGAACTGTGGGAAAGACAGGAGGAGCTCCTGAGGCGTGACTTCACCCCCCCGATTTCGAGACCTTTTTATTATTCCATCTGTAGACAGTATAGTTTTGAGATATCACGTTTTAGAACTTTCAAGTCCCATGCCAAAGCACTGATTGTATTACATGCATGTTTGTTTAAAAAAAGGCTGAATTTCAGGCGTTTTATCAATTGTACATCAAAAGAAAAAATAGCATGCCCCTTTTAATAACATAACACAAAAACAATACATAGATCCCTATAATACTGTATTTTAGATATAAAAACAACTAGCTAAGTTCGGGAACACTGATCATAACACACTCCGCAGTTCAAACAACAGCAATACATCACATCAAAACACATAATAACAACATTATAATAAGCATTTGTCTCGGCAGATGAGAAGCGCTCTATAAATGCAATTTATTATTATTATTAAGTTGAACTTAAAGTGAATGTTTAAATATTAGCTTAGATAGAGCAATAAATAATGTATGCATTTGTATAAAAAAGATGGGTCAATGAAAATGATTTGTACATCCATCAAAAATACCCATTGTAAAACCTAAGTCCCTTCATTTCTTTGTCCATACATTAATTTGCCAGCGATGCCCGGCTCCACCCCCTATTTACTTGTACACTCAACGGAGAAGTTGCCCCTAAGCACTGACACAGGACCAGCTAACTCTATCCAGATCCTAACCTTAACCATTAAACAGGAAAATGCTAAACTGACTTCAGACCAGCACTCACGGGCAACTTCCACCTACTTGTACACATTTTAATTCACCAGTTGCACTTGGCTCCTCCTCCACTATCTCCTTGCGCATATTTTATTTTGCTGGCAGTGGTACACGCCTCCTCTCACCTTGGCCAGGGAGATGCCAATGGTTCCGGTCCCACAGCACACGTCCAGCACTGTGCTGTCCTGGTCCAGCTGTGCCCACTCCCCCACAGCCGAATACAGCACCTCCGCAGCTCGCGTGTTCACCTGTCGACAATACGCACAACCACACCTCTGATTTTGACCAATGAGACCTTTGCAGGAAGTTGTTATATATTGTGGCAAAAAAACCAAAAAACATCTACAACTGGTACAGCTTGCATTTTGGGGTTTTTTGATCTGAAGACTAGTCGCCAGGGTGGGGGTCCAAATCCATATTGCAGGCCGTACTGCATCCTGTAAGGACAGCACGTCTCCATACAGGACCTCTACACAGCACTGCCACGCTGCACTACCGAGAGCAATGGTGGTGAACCTGGACTACTTGTCTGTAGTGCATGTCATCCATTTTTACAAAGTAAACTCGAAGTCGCTCTGGATATGAGCATCTGCCAAATGCCTGTAGTGTACTTCTGAAAATACTAAATGTGACAGACGTGTGCGGACCAGAATTGAAAAAGAAACAAACAACATAAAAAGGGCATTTTCTTTCTACTCGTTGATAAGAGTACACCACTGTACCCTCCGACTTGGGACTACAGCACAAGTGCAGGTCTCCGTTAAATTGGAACCAATAAAAAGACTAATTATGATGATAAATTTATTTGTATTGCATCTTCAGTTCATTTGATTCATTTGCATTTTCTCACGGTGCTTTATAGAGATTAAAAGAAAAAGGAAGTTAAGGTAACAACCCCACCTGGAAGAAAGAGTGTGGGGATATCCGGAACTTTAGGCCCATCATCTCCTCGTGGATCCACGGCTCTCCGGCCACCAGTTCACAGGGCAGGTCCTCCACATTGGGGGATGTCCTTGTTTTGAAGAAAACGCAACACGATTTAACATCAAATCTTTTTTTTTTTTTTTTTTTTTTTTTTTTTTTTTTGGAACATTAAATCTGTTTAAGACCCATTTTTTGGGAGGCAGGGTAGTATAATGGTTCGGGAGCTGGGCTCAGGAGGTTGCGGGTTTGATTCTCAGGCAGGTTCGTGCCCTTGAGCAAGGGGCTCAACCTGAATAGCTTCAGTGATGTGTGAGCTGTGTAAGACGCTCTGGAGGAGAGTGCAGGCTGAATGGCTCAAATGTTCAAAGGTAATGAACTGAGACTCGTCCTGACATGGCTAACCTTCAGACGGTTGGCTTCTGACCCTTACCTTTGCCCCTCTCTCACAAAGTACAGAGAGGTCACTCCGCTCTCCTTCCCCGCTCCGTCTGTGAAATACTGCTTCAGAGAGCTCTTCAGAGCGTTCAGTATATCCTCTTGAAGTTTCTACAACACAAGATGGGAGAAAATCACGATCTGGGCCAACCACTACAAATGGGAGGAACTCAAAAGCAAGCCCGCCGGGCCTCCCGCGTGGTCCAGTGGTTACAACGTCCAACGCTGGCCACGGAGACCGGGGTTCAATTCCCCCTCTCGCCAGAGTCGGCTCTGGCCGGGAGTGCCACCAGGGGGTGGCGATTGGCTGTCCGCCCCAGGGAGGGGGGAGGGAAGCCGACATGACGTTCGCTGTGCATAAGAGTGGCCCTGTAGTACTGGGTTACGGTCGACGACCTGGCTAGTGCCGTCTCCGAGGAGGCGTTACTTCGCCTTTGTCACTACCGGTCGCAGGACTACGGCAGCGAACTCACATTACTGGGGGGATTGACATAAAATAGCGGGTCTAATTGGCTACAAAAATGGGAAAAAAATTACGAAAAAAAAAGCAAAAAAAAAAGCAAGCCCGCCATTTGGAGTACAAACGGCTGTTTGAGTAGACAGAGAACCACCTGCGCTTTCCCAGTGTTCACTGTGAACAATCATTTATCTTCTTCCCTCCTGCGGATGTGATTGGCAAGTGTCTTGCACAGCCTGACATGTGAAGGGAGGATTTCGGTTATCATTTGTTTTGTGAAACGCATGGACTATGTTGTCTGATTGAAACACTTCCACTTCCTGTGCTGTATAATCCATGCAATTAGTAGGCTATTTGGGGGGGGCAGGGATTTGATTTGAACAGGAACATGTGTACACTCCATCTGTTAGGCTCATTGGAAAGTTGGCTACAGAAAGCGGAGTGAGTTTGGCATTGACTGAATGGCCACACTCGTCACACAGTTGTGTTGGCAGCTTGAAAAGAATGAAACTTAATTGGCGCACACACACACACACACACACACACACGACACACACACGCACACACACGCACACACACACACACACACACACGCACACACACGCACACACACGCACACACACGCACACACACGCACACACGCTGGAAAGCTAGTTGAGCATTTACACCAACAGGACTGTTGTATATACAGTAGGGATGCACCGCCTATTGGCCGCCTATTGGTTTCGGCCGTTAATGTAGAAAAGGCAGATAATTCTGACCAATAATTCGGAGAATTTGTGATTCTGTTTCAGTTGCTCTCCTGCGGCTATTGATAAGACATTCAAACAGCGCCAACAACTAGTGCCATTTTGTGAATGCGATGTGCTGCAGATGACTGCCTAGCCATAGAATTGAACAGCGAACATGTCAGCAGCATGGAAGTATTTCACTGTATTTCAAGGACAGCAGAATAGCCATTTGTAAACTGTTCCGCTGAAATATCAAGAGGGGGTACATTGCCAAAGAACTTCTCCACTACAAATTTAATTCACCACCTCAAAGCACGACACCCCGACCAGCATGCCAAATACAACAGAACAAGGAAGGAAGAAGAAAATCCCTCCCAGCACTCCGACTCAATCTGTGGCCGAAGTCTTTGAAAACGCTAAATAAATGTGTCCGTGACAGTGCCAAAGCAAAAGGCATTACTGAAAATATAATGGAATTCATCGCCTTGGATGAGCAGCCATTTTGTGTTGTCAAGGACATTGGATTTTGTAGGCTAATAGAGCAAATTGAGCCCTGTTACACGGTGCCTATTAGACATTATTTCTCAGATGTGCCTCTACCAGAAATGTATAACGTTGTTGCAACTCACATTCACAAGCTTCTGGCTACAGACATTTCAGCCCTCAGCTCATTTTTTTTTTACTGCACAGTTACTGTGCTTTTTTTGGAATAATTTCCTCTGGAAAGGACTAAATGTTCAAAATAAAATAGTTTTTTCCATCACCTTGTAGTTTTGCAATTGAATTTCTTCATTGAAAAGCATAAATCAAAAGCAAAAAATATTTAATTTATAGAATGGTACAAACTGGCAAGTAAATTAAAAAATATCGGAATATAGTATTTGTATCGGCCAAGTGTTTTATTAATATCGGTATCGGCCAAGAATTTTCATTTCTCTGATTCCATATACAAAATGACTTTCTATTTACTTAGTGTTTACCTTGCCCTCTAAATGGTTGAGGAAAATACACCCCACACCATCATACCAAAGATATGTAAACTGGACAGCTTTTGTAAACCAGGTTCATTTAATTTGAAAGTCTAACATTAGTCTTTTATGAAATATGGAAATATAAACAAATCATTATTCTGAAAGGGAGATGTATTTATTACATTTTGCTGAGGGCACCCCAGGACTCATTTGCAGACCCCCGGGGAGCCAGATGCATGTAAATAAAACAAGTAAATATTATTGAGGTCAACGCATTTAAATCCCTGAAGCACTAGCCACAGGGTCTGCTGCGTTTTTGTTTTCACCTTTAAAAAAAATCAGCAACCAATTCAGACCCAGGAAACCAGGTGTGGTGAGTTAAGTGGTGAATTAAAAAAGTATATTAAACAGTTAAGTGCTGAGCGACAACTACAACCAGCACACCCTTCGGTTGTAGGGGACCAGGGTTGAGGACCGCTACACTAGACCCCGTGCTCAGCAAGACTGGGCCTGTATGTATAAATCATCTCAGAGTAGGAGTGCTGATCTAGATTAGCCTTTTAACTCAAAATGGATAAGGCTAGGATATGAACAGGGGAAACTGATCCTAGATCAGCACTCTTACTCTAAGACACTTCAAACATATGGACCAAGGTCTGCATTGTAAGAAAAAAAAAAAGTTACGTACATTTTACATTTACATTTGAGGTATTTAGCAGACGCTCTTGTCCAGAGCGACTTACACAGTTTACAATTCTTTACATACAATCCATTTATACTGAAGCAATTCAGGTTAAGTACCTTGCTCCAGGGTACAACAGCAGTGCCCCACCTGGGAATTGAACCTGCAACCTCTGAGTTACAAGCCCAGCTCCCTAACCATTACACTACACTGCCAGCCCCTAACTTAAGTAAAAGTTAGTGGAGGAATAGGTGTGGCTCCGTACCTGTGGGTTGAAGAAGACCATGATCATGATCTGGCCCGTTCTGCTGGTCCGTACAGTTAACTGCTTCCAGTGACCCTCGTACGTCTCCGGGCTGTAAACTGAGAATGGAGTCGTCCTGCAAGGAGACAAATAAACGAAGACGGTGTGTAACATCCCACCATAAAACAGGGAGCTACGATAGCAAACGGAGCGAACGCAGACTCGACTCGAGGCCCGGTAGCCGCGTGTCTCGTAAACACTAGCTGTCTAGGCCTCGATGCTCGGGACGTAAATTACTCGCCGGGATGAAGCGGCCTGGATTTATGCCTCCATTGTGTGTGCTCGCCTTCACAACTCAAATAACTTGGCCCTGACAGGCAATGTTATTTACCTGATGGGGGCTTCTGTCCAAGGTGACTTCAGGCTGGAGTTACTGTCGGCAGTACATGACCGGGCAGACAAATTCTCCACTACCCCTGATCTCTGTCCATCTAGCTAAATTGTCTTCACCACTGTCTACTTGTTCATCACTATACTCTTTACTAAAAAAAAAAAAAAAAAGAACTGTACATTTTGTAAAATGTAAAATACCTTTTCCTTCCCGGTGTTACAGGTATGGTACGCAGATGCCTGCAATGATGTCTATTGCTGTATTCCTGCACTGATCTCGTTCGCTAACTGTGATTGTTCCTACCATGTTTTGATGCACATCTTGTAAGTCGCTCTGGATAAGAGCGTCTGCTAAATGCTTAAAATGTAAATGTAAAATGTACAAATTCAGCAGGATCGCCGGGACAAAAAAATATCCCTGGGACACGAATGCGATGGAGATGGATGTATTTTTAGGGTAAATTACCTGATGTACTCCTGGAAGTCCTTGACCACCCTCTTGGCCTCCGTGGGGACATGGTTGGTGTCGGAGGGCCCCACCACGGCACAGGAGCCTCCCTTATACTTCCCCAGCCGGAAGCCCACGGTCTTGTCCTCTCCATTCGCTCCCATCCCAACGAGAAACTCGCACTTGTTTCTGTATTCAGTCTGCGTATTAAAACAGGAAAGTTTCAACACTGTTGACATGCATGTGTAAAATGTATCTGATTTCTTTCCCCCCCCCGTTTTCCCCCCTCGTAATGCGAGTTTGCCACCGCTACTCTGGGACCGGTAGTGGCAAAGGAGAACTGAACCGCCTCCTCAGAGATGGAACCTGCCAAGCCGTTGACCATAACTCCGCGACTCACACAGAACCACTTGCACGTGCCAAACTCATGCCAGCTTCCCTTCCCCAGGACAGGGTGGACAGTCAATCGCCACCCCTGAATGGGACCTCCAGCCAAAGCCAAACCAAGACTGCAGTGGGCAACCTGCACTTAGAACAAGCGCCTTCACTGGTTGTGCCAATCGGGGCCCCAGTCAAAGACAGTCAAATGCTCCATATAATACTGGGCTTATTTACAAAGATATGAACGTGCATGCCATTTGGGTATCTTTTTATTTATTACATTTTTTTGTTGTTGAAAAACCCAAGACATCAATATCAGGCCTGTGGTTGATCACTGTCAACATGCACATTGCAAACTGGGTTGCAAGCAATCCGACCAAAAACAGCTGAACATTGCCTCTGGTGAGAATCGCTCCCAGAGGGAAGTCACGGTTTGTAGGTGCGGCTGATGCGCAGGCAATCTGAGAGCCTCGGGAAGCTCATAACCGCACCTGCACAGGAGAAGGACGGATCGACTCCAGCGGGCAGCACAGATTATTATACTTCTCCTTCTGCACGAACAGCCAGGGCAGCATAGCTTTGTTGTTGTTGCCTATTTCCCTAATACAAAAAACAAGGGAAAGGAAATAGAGATGAGGCTAATTTACTTTGCAGTCATATGGGTCCCGGCAGAATAAGTGATAACACACGACATCTCGTCACTCTGAGAAAGGTGAAGCTGTAATAAGAAATGATTACACGGAGACAGTTACAATGAAAACTCAAGATTATACGCCATTTCTCGAGAGTAATAAAGTTGGGGCCCATTGTATAGACCTCTCTCATTCCTCTCTTGATAACCCTTCATAGCACAGGGAGATAAATGTCAGTGAAGATTGGTCAGAGCAATTTGGTCCAATGAGTTCCCTGAGAGGGAACATTAGACCATCATATTCATGAAGCACGTACGTACCCCAGCCCTCCCTCCCAAAAAGAAAATACAACAAACTCCAATCTGGGGCAAAGTAGGGGTTGAAGTTCTTTTGGTATACCTATTTTTTCAGAATCTTTACATTTTATAAAAACAGGTTCAACATTCAATGTCAGGGATAATTCAGTGGAATTTCTCTGATTGTGATGATTCACCAGGCAGGCAACTTACTCACAGTACCTTAAGGTTATGAGCAGGCTAGTCAGGCTCATAGTACCATAAGGTTATGGGCAGCCTAGTCAGGCTCATAGTACCGTAAGGTTATGAGTAACCTGGTCAGGCTCACAGTAACATAAGGTTACAAGCAGCCTGGTCAGACTCATTGTACCCTAAGGCTAGGTAATCTGGTCAGGCTCAGAGTACTGTAACATTACGAGCAGCCTGTCAGGCAAGCTACAAGCCTGATAAGTGAGGCAAAAGGAAAACGCTGATGCTCACCTAGCCAGCCTGTGCAGGACTGCCTCCACCTCCTGCTCCTTCCTCCTCAGCTGCTCCTCATAAGGCACCTCCCACAGGGGCGTCACCACATCTGCTATCTGCTTGCTGAGGGACTCCTCTGACTCCTCCTCCTTCCCCTCCAGGCCATGAGGATCCGCGGGGCGCTTGGACGCGGGCTGCCCCCCCTCGGCCTCCTCCTGCCTCCTCTTCCTGAGAATGGGGTCGGCCTTGGGCTTGGCCAGGCGCACGCTCAGCACGCGGCCCTTCCACAGCATGCCGTGCACAGCCTTCATGGCCTTGTCACGCTCCTCCTCGCTCTTGAAGGTGACAAAGGCGAACGTCTGTCTCTTGAAGAGCTTGATCTTGTGCGGGTTGAGGCCATGCTTGCCCAGGAACTTCTTCAGGTCGTTGAAGCCTACGAACTTTGGCAGGTTCTGGATCTCCACCTTGAAGATCTCGGAGGTGAAGAGGTCCCCCTTGATGTAGCGGTATGCACTCGGGTCCGAGCCCGCTTCGCCCTCTCTGTCCACCGCTGCCTCGTCCGCTGCCTTGTCCGTCGTCTCGCCCTCTGACACCTTCTCCACGCCGGACTCCATTTCATCCAGTGACGCAGCAGCTTCCACTGCTCCGTCCCCAACTTCTGTCATGTTCTGAACCATCAGAAGGGAACACAGTTTAGAACTCATTGCTTATGTGATCCCAATTTTGGGACTCACCTGCTTTGGCTGGGTAACAGCAGTTTCGCTATCACACAGCAAACTACAAAAACATCTGTACTGAATCAATACATTAAAAAAAATCGAATTTCTTTCTTGTGTTGTGCTGAGAAACAGTTTCTGTGTTACCGAATTATTTAACTATATATTGGTTATCAGGTATGATATCAAACTCCATGTCTCCACTTGCGCTTCAGACTTGGTCACAGTATAACTGCGAGCAAGCTAAGTTAGCTAAGCAACACAGGAATTAATGCACTAAAGAGTGAAGCGTTACCTTCATGCATCATATGGTACATACATCATTTTACAAACGAAACATGGTTATAGTGAATTGAATTACCTCTGCCTTCGCTTTAGAAGTAACTGTGAAACATGTATGAGTTGAGATCTATCAACGGACGTTACCCAGCCTGTGTAAATCAGTAGGATGCCATGATGGTAAGGGAAAACACGTGTGTCACAACGTGGGGACGATGGGAAAATAATACGTTCCAATTTCTCACTGATTCTAACAAACGTATTTTCCCCACTAAGACATTATATTGTTAGGTGAGCAGAAAAAAATATTATGAAAATAAAACAAACGTAAAACCACTTCGTTCGCACATAAAACAGGAAGTGACGCATTTTTACTGGGTCAACTGTAGCGAAACTGAAAATACATAATATATCAACAAAATATGTATTTCGCAAGTACAGTCGTAAAATACATAATGTATTTAATCGGATCATTGTTGTTTAATAAAACCGTTATTCCCATTTTAACAACAAAAAAGTACGGTACATGCAAATATGCATTGGGTTTAAACAATTTAGTTATATTTACAGCAGATAAAATACAGTATGCATAGTATTACATTCAACAATTTTATGAGTCGTGAAATAATTTAATTCTATTTGAAATGTGTGTCGAAAGTGGAGAGGCTGCTGGGAGTGAGGTAAATAACTGTGGGAGGAGAACATTTTCAGCGCGCGAAAGGAGCAGCAGGAAGAGAGTCACGGAAAGAACGAGTAGGCTTGGCTCGAAAGACGAAATTCCGCAATCCCTAAACATCTATAGTAATATGGCTGATGCAAAGGTGAGAATATTGTTTCGGGGGGCATCGATGTGTTTGGAATTTAGTGAAACTGTAATTTGGATATCATCCGAATGGTTTCAATAGGTTTCACGGGGTTCATCTTGCGCACTTGTAATGGGGGAACATTTAAAAGCCGGCCGGGGTGGTGTCGATAATTCAGTGTAGAGCAATATTATGTGACTGTTTACATTTGAATGCTTATAGAGTACTATATTTTAATATGTGTCTCTAGCAGTCTGTCAATTATCCACTTCAAACATGCGCGACAAAACGTTTAACACCACAGTCCCTTAAATTTCGCTCGTAGGCTACGTTAGCAACTTAGCCTGGTTGGCTAGCAAAATAATTTGTCACTTTTTCTTCTAGATCACGACCAAGCGAATAGCATGTCTTTCACTAAAATCACAAGCAGGCAATCGCATTAGGTTCATATCGAGTACCTAGCTAGCTTTGAGTTTTTAAGCTATTTGGTTATCTTCGCTACTATTAGTTGTGTATGGACTAGCAGGCGCTGACTTTGCCGGATAGCTAATTGCTATAAAAACGGAATTTCCCAACGTAACTGGCGAATTATTTAAATAACGTTCGTCGCAGCTTGACGCAAGGCAGCACGGCTAGAACTTTTTCTTGGTCGCTTGTGTTAATTTTTGTAATTGACGCTCTTTTAATGCGGAATATTTCCCCACGTTGCCTAAACTGGAGTTGCTAACTAAAGGCCTGGCTCGTTTGGCTTGCTAGGCGGCTAGCTTATTTGTTCGGCAAACTTGACAAGGCCACAGAAAAGAGAAGGGAACCTTTCCACTTAGTCTTTCCAGTGATGGAAAATGAATGTGTCGAAAAGGTACGCTTGACAAACACAAACGTGCTAATTTGATTGTCCAGAGAGCGGCACGCGAAGCCACATGACGTTGCGGGATTCACGTGCCGGTTTGCTACACGGCGCACTGCTCTATTGCATTTCAAGGCCTTGTTGGATTGCCGGTGTCGTCTTAACGTCGGAAAATGTCACGATTTACTGGCAGTTTCACTGTGAAAACCCAATTAAGTTAATTTCAACATTAAGGAACACATTAAAACTACCCCCCTCCCTATCCTAATTTTCCTAAGCTTATTTGGTGCCAACCATTTATTCGTCATCAATTCGCACATTTTCCAGTATTGCATTGCATTTACGCGGGGTTACATCCACACTGATGTAAATGAGCAAGTTTGTCTTTCAATGCAGTATATTAAAATATTTATTCCTATTCCGATTAAAAAACGTGCCTTTAGCCATGTGGAATGTGGCACAAGTTTTTGAAGTGCTTGGCTCAGCACCAGTGGCGGTAAGTTTGGTTGCCACAGCAAATCTAGCACAAAAGGCAACCTCCAACGCACAATCTTCTAAATCCCTCTATTCACATTGTTGTGTGTGAGTAGTTGAGCGTTGTATGGTTCTAGAAACTAAAATAAGCTCATTAAGGGCAGATTTCATGTACCCCTGCTAACAAGTTTGGACAGAATACAGCACCACAAGAATTGTAAACCTAAATACATTAGCTGGGACTACTTTGCTGCATGACATAATTGCCTGTGTCATTACCACGGTGTGATAAATGAATACATCCTCATTGAAGGTCTTGTGGGAATTTGTAAACTTAATGTTTCAAGGTAACCCCATCTTAACTGCACGCATGTCTAATCAATTTTTCTGTTTAGTTGATTGCTTTGCAAATTGTATTTCCCACAGGATGGTTTTTCAGTTCATAGAAAGATGTTGATGTTGATTGAAACTCCCCATGTTGCTGTAAATGCTTTGTGCATCAGATACATGAATGTATCAGGGGACGGTAATTTTTGTATAATGTTTTGAATCAGGGAAAGGATTACATTATACATTTTTTAAAAGATGCTTTAATTGTATCCAAGGTTTAGTGCTGTCCCTAATGAGTTGTGTAGTGTTGAAGTGAATTTTTATCACGGTTTGGTGCAGTTACCTAATTTGGTGCTTATTTTAAACCACCTCTTGCAGAAATGCATGGCACACAGTGCAAACTTGTTTGGAATATGTTTTTCTATATATATACATGTTCACACAAAAAAAAATATTTAAAGAGTGGACTTCAACCTCGTTTCCATAGGAAACACAAGAGGAGCATGAGACCTCAACAGATAACACTGAAGAGACCAACCACGACCCCCACTTTGAGCCGATTGTGTCACTCCCTGAGCAGGATGTTAAAACACTAGAGGAAGACGAGGAGGAACTCTTCAAAATGTGAGTAGGCGACGATGTCACATGGGCATGCTTCTCCGAAAATCTAAATCTGGATACTGCGAATATTGGTGCAAGCTCTGCAAGGATTTGTCGGTTGCACCATTTCCCCCCCTCCCTTTTTTTTGTTTTGTTTTTATAGTGGTTGAAGTGCATAATAGTAAATAACGCAGGACCCCAAACTGTTCCATGAGTATTTCCATGTTAAATTCCACCACCAGCACACCTGATTCAATTAATCAAGGGCTCGCTAGTTAGTTGGCTAACCTGTGATTATTTGATATTGAGCTAATTGATATCAGGTGGTTCAGTTGATTCGTGAGAGCAAATGCCTGCAGGCACTGCGGAATGTAGGACTGAGACCTGAGTGTGCTGGCTCTGTAGTGTTATGCCGTTGGTCAATGCCTGTCTGACCGGACGGGTGGGGGGGGTGTGTTTGGCTTGTCGTTCCACCTTTCAGGCGGGCAAAGCTCTACCGGTTTGCCTCAGAGAACGACCCCCCTGAGTGGAAGGAGAGGGGGACGGGGGATGTCAAGCTTCTGCGACACAAGGAGAAGGGCTCGATCCGCCTGCTGATGAGGAGAGACCGCACCCTGAAGATCTGTGCCAATCACAACAGTGAGTGTTCCAGAGGGTCTGGAAGTGGTCCTTTCAACTTGTCAGTTTGGTGCGTCAGCAATGAAGGGGGTTGGCCTTTTGTGCTAATTGGATTAGCCCTTTTCGTATTGAACGAATCAAATCGTACTTCTCGTTTTTGTTGCAAGGCCGACCCATCATATTTATTGTTAGAGGTCTTGCCCCTCACTTAAAACATATCTTTTTTTAATAACATTTTTTTTTAAATGTAAAAGAAGCCAGTAGGAATGACTATGCTAACATAACATGGGCCTGGTTCACAGGCATTTGAAAACCACTCCTCTACTGGCATTTCTCACACTAGTGCTGGCCCCAGATTGCTTGGAAACGTGACTAACCATATTAACACTTCTGGTGAAAGCCAGCAGAGCTCGGCTGCGCTGGGGCGACAGGGTTTCTGCCCTGTATTTCTGTTCACTATGAAGACTGGTTCCAACAACTGGTTTACATTTTTTTGTAAGCATTTTTGCAGACGCTGTCATTATCATTTTTGCATACGATCCCTTTATACAGCTGTATATTTTACTGAAGCAATTCAGGTTAAGTCGTTGCTCAAGGGTGCAACAACAGTGCCCCACCTGGGAATTAAACCTGCAAACTCTGAATCAACTGTTGTTACCTTATAATAAATGAAATAGTCATGCTTCAGTTGTAGTGTTCAGATTGTTTTAATGCCTATGGATTGTAAATTCCATTGAATTGGGAAAAAAAATTGCTGTTTTGACGGTGGTGGAAGACGCTGGTTCAGGCGCTGCTCTAGAATCTCCCATAAGTGTTCAATCGGGTTGAGATCTGGTGACTGAGACAGCTGTGGGATATGGTTTACATCATTTTCATGCTCATCAAACCATTCAGTGACCACTTGTGCCCTGTGGTTGGGGCTTTGTCATCTTAGAGATATTCACCCTTTGCCCTCCAGGGGCTTGAATGGACCTAAACCATGGCAGGAAAATGCATGCCCCACCATGAGAGCTGCCAGAACCCTTCATTTACTCCAATGTTTCCCTGATTTGCGCAGTTCCGTGGTACAGTTGTGCGTAAGCTGTATCTAGCTAATTTGTCTGCAACTCGTTGACATTTGGCAAGATAAAGGTTATGTTTAATATCCATGTTAGGTGAGGTGTTCAGGATTTATGCTAGTTATGGACACTAACTGTAAATGGCTACTTTTTTCAGGGAATTTTAGCTAGTTAATGCATGACATGAATGGGTTGAATCGACACGGTTGTGAAAGCCAGTAGCGACGTTGCAGCAAATGAAAAATCTGAAAAGTTAATGGCGATGGACGTAGAGTGTGGGGGAGATGAAGAGGGGAAATCCTACAAATGGTGTCAGAAGATTCCGTGTACCCAGAGCAATTTTGTGTTGTATGCCACAAACGGCTGCTGTGTCGTAGCAATGGCAACTTATTGTGCAGCATAGTACTGATCCCGCTCACAGGGCTGACGTTTTGTCACTGAAACATGTCCACACTTCCTGGGCCAACAGTTGGGATGGCAGGGGCACCAATAACCTTTATATAACCTTATAATAGTCTGTGAGACCACAACGCTTGCTTATGTGCATTCATGGCAGAATAAGACATTGAATTTAACAGTAGCCCAGCTGTTAATGCATTTAGTCAGAGATGCTGAAGTACATGCAGGGCACCGGTCCGTTTGAGGCCAGAGAGCAGCATCTCAAAATGCGCTGGCAAGGTGTAAACCGAAGTTGCATTTTTAAAATGCTTGGGGGATGCTGTTTGAATTATTTGCTCTTAATCAACCCCTTTATTAAGGAATCAAGGGGTCACCGTAAAAGTAAATGCCTAAATTAATATTGAACTACAACTCCCATGAGAGTAACATTTCATAGCGACATTTCGGTACACTTCTGAATAATCAATCACTTTTTGAATCAACCCCAACATACAGCTGTGATAACTAGACTATATTTACCAGTTTTGACCATGCAATAATAAAAATAATGTATATTTGGACCAGTATTACATTTCTTGTTGTGTTACTAAAATGGCTGGAATTACTACAATAGAATGTATGATTGGGGAGTTGTTGTACATTGATCAGTAATTCCTGGCCCAAGACCTGTTGTATTGTATTACTACTTGTCACAATTTATTAGCATGTGTATTTAATTGGAGCTTAATAAAAAGGTCAAAGTATTTGGAAATGTACCTAGGGGAGAGTTTGTGCTTGGATGTATAAATCTCACAGCAAGTAAATTGCCTTACGGCAGGTTTGCAAAAAATGTGTTAAAAAAAAATGCATCCGACCCAACACTAATAGCCGTGTGTTAAGCTAGATGAGTGCGTTGGTGCCCGCCAGGATGTGAACAAGCTGGCCCGGTCATTGAGTGACACTTTCCTCTTCCCGTGTGGTCTTCCTCCCGCAGTCGTTCCTGCGATGGAGCTGAAGCCGAACGCGGGCAGCGACAGAGCCTGGGTGTGGAACACACACGCCGACTTTGCTGACGAGCACCCCAAACCAGAGCTGCTGGCGATCCGCTTCCTCAACGCAGAGAGTGAGTACCATGCAAGGGTTCCCTCTGTCCACTCTGTCTTCTGCCTGAACAACTTTCTTTGTGAGAATCGACGATTGATTGTATGAAAATGAAAAAAATGTCCTGCACACAGTTTTAATTCTCCCAAAGTGAGTTTATTGTAACCGCACCACAAAGACATGGATGAGGCAGGTCTTCGTCAGTCTGTAGGTCTTTGTCTGACGATGATCTACGCTTACCTGTTCGAAGCGTTGTCTTTGTGGTTAATAAACTAACTTTGGGGGCTTTAAACTCAGTGCAGGTTTTTCATTTTTTTTTTTCCAAGTTGCCTTTTTCCCAGCCAGTGCTTGTGCATATGCACATTCCATGCCCATGGTAATTGATTGTGTGTGTGTCCATGACTTGTCTTCTAACGCCCAATCTCTTGTTTTATGCTTTTGTTTAGATGCACAGAAATTCAAGGCAAAGTTTGATGAATGTAGAGAAGACATTAGAAAATGTCCAGGTAAGCATTCAGATTTTTGTTTGTACTATGACCAATAGTCAGTATGCAGACTCACTCTGTCCCTTGCTGCTAAATCCAGCACGGTGCTTTTTCTGTCTGCTAAATTAATACTGCAGAGTATAACTTCCACTGGCCTTGTTGTAGGCAAGTGTTTTCATGTTTTGCAACATTATACTTTTTTTGTGCATTGAAATATATTGTTTTGTATTAAGGGTAAATCAGGGTTATTTGTTCTCATTGTGATCTAATAGTGTATACAAAGGGGTCTCATGTATTGTACCCTACTAAAGCTCTGGCTATCGGTGCAGTAGTATGACTTGTCAGGCTCGTAACTTTACGCTACCATGAGCCTGGCCAGGTTTGCGCACAGGTGAGAGAAGTCCACCCAAATTCCAGTGATGTGTGTTGCTAATAGACCAGTGGTCAGTTCTTCTTGCAAATCAGTATCTTGTGCAGGTGGGGCTCTAATTGGATTCAAGCCAACTCAACCATCAAACTTTAACGTAACACTGGCTAGAACCAATCTCACAAGCTGACTTCTGTTCCCAGCTTTTGTGATGGTCCCCATGAGTCCGTCCCCGACCAAGACAGACCCAGGTCAGGCGTCTGCCCGATGCTCAGTTCTGCGGAACAATGTATTGTATTGGAAAATTAGGTGGCGGCTGGCTGCATGCACTTTGGGGGATGCACACACTGGTCTAAACTGACGGAGAACATTGCAGCGATGGGACCTGCATACAAAAGAATCGGGCATTACAAACTGGAGAGATGATGACAGTTGAAGTTTAAAAATGAAAAAAACAACTTAAAAACATATTTAAAAATTGCTGTGAAATTAAAGGCAGTCCATCAGTTCTGTGCAACCCGTCATGAAATCACTTGGTACTGAAGCTCTTTGAGCATAGAGATGGCTAACCTTGCCTTTCCCGTGACAGGCAACACAGACGGCGCAAACAAATTGGTGGAGAAACTGGAGGAGCTCTCTGTAAAGGAGGACAAGACCAAGCCATCGGTGGAGCAGAAAGAGGCAGAGTCTGAGAAAACGGGGGAGAAGGCTGAAGAGAAGAAATAAAATCAGGAAATTGGCTTTCCTCCGATCTTCAACTTCAACATCATTTTTCCCTTTTTTCTACAATAGACTCTTAAGAAACTGAATTTGGACACTTTGCATTTTGTTTTCCTGTAAGTTTATTTTTTAGTTATTCATTTGTTTGCCCTCAGATCACAAGACCTTGGAGGCACTTCAAAAGTATCCATTCCCCAGTCATAAAAAAAATGTACTGTGCTTTTCTTTCTGCATTTTTTTTTCTCTTTTTTTTCTTTCCATAGTGGAAACGAGTTGTCTGTATTCTGGTCACCTGTAACTCGAAGTACCTTAACATGACGCTGTACTGTGAAATAAGCCTTGTGATACTGATAATTCCCACATTGGGTGACATTTTCTGTTTGCGCTTTTTGTTTAAGAATCAGAAAATGTAGTTGACTGGCGCACGTTTGTTTTGAGACTGCCTGTGAATGCCTGAAGTTTTGGAAGCTAGGCGAGAGTTTAATGTTGCTCTAGCCCCCACCCCCCAGTGACCGTGTCTGAAAACGGATGCCTTTCACTCCTAGACTACTCCACGCTACACCTTAGTTACCATTTACTCTAGATGACTCCATAACAGGCTCACTTGGAGCAAAGCTTCCGAAGGAACAACCGTGTAGATCGACGGCCATATTACTGGAACTGAGAACGTCCTGATGGGTCAGTTTCACGCAGAGTGTTTGCTGAACTTTGATGCCACAGAAGTAGACCAAGCGGTTGCTAAGATTTGACGTTTGAGAGTTTGTCGGTAACCCTGTCCTGAGTTCTCTTCAAAAGTCAGTTTGATTATCTCCCCCCCTCCCCAGCCCTGTCAAACTAAAATCTTAAGTATTTTGAGAAAAGATTCCAAAGAGGAACAGTGTAGAGGTGGCAAAAATGTATGTAACCTATCAGAGCAGTTCAATAGTCTCCGCTTCTTCAGTGCCAGTGCATCTGTAAATAAAAAAACCCACTGAAATGGTTTGCTTTTGATATACTCAAAATACATACATATACATAAGGCATTTAGCAGATGCTTTTATCCAAAGCGACTTACAGTACTGAATGCATACATTTTTCAGTATATGTGGTCCCGGCGGGAATTGAACCCACAACCTCAGCGTTGCCAACATCACACTACCTACTGAACTACACGGGACCACATCAAAATCAAAACAGAACAAAATCAAATGTATTCGCTAATACAAGTGATGGTTCCTCCCCCATGGGATAACAATAATAACCACTTGTCTTTTTAGCCACTTGTCTTTAAGGGCGAAAACTGGATTTTAAAGCTAAATGAGGCGTGGATGACCTTTGCATGCACAGTGCATTCAGGTACAAGGTAGTGGGGAATGTGGCGCTTACGTGCTCCTCTCTGCTTACTGCCAAAATGGCTTTAAGAGGTTGCTGGTGATGAGTAGGGGTTGGGGTGGGGGGATGATTGGACAGACCATGTGGAAGTTGGGGTTTGCGTAATTGCTACCTGTCCAAGCTCTGCTTGTAGTTGAGGTTTAAAGTATCATACACCCAACCAGTACATGCGTGACCAGCCCCAGACATTAAATCACCTGGTTAAGTATATACACATTCAGAACGTATTTTTAATGTTGCTTGACTTAACTCTTTCTGGCATTCCCCACTGTAGCTAGCACTTTCTGACCGTGTGAACATTGGCACATCAAGTTTCATTGGCAGTTCGATGAAGGATTTGGTTCAGAATGATCTTACTTTTTATAGTGGTAACATGTTACACATTATGTAATAAGGTTGTGAACAAAATCAAATTAAAGTATGATGCTCTCTACTCTTCATGTGTTCTTTTCAAGCTTGGCAGCGTGTGATGATCCTAACCTAACTGAAGCAGTAGTGCTAGGTGTGGAACCGTGCGTGTGGCTTTGCAGACTGCTTATTGGCTGGGAGTCCTGCAGAGTGACGTGGAATTGCCATAGCCCTGGTTTCCGTGGGGAGGCGAGGCTTCTGCCTAGATACGCAATAGTGCCAACTCTGGTCATTCTCTTGCGTCTACAGTGCTTGTGCCAGCTGCACACAGTGTAGTCCTCTGACACAATGGCTGTGCGGCTCAGCAGGTGTGGATGCCTGCAAGCTGTGGATGTGCTTCAGAGAACATGCTTGCTAGTCTGTGTTTTCTCAAATTGGCAATAAACAATTGACAATTCTAAATTGAGAGGAAAAAGTTAAAAATAGGCATAGGAATGTAAAAGTGGTATATATTTTTTAGCAGCTACTTGCACACCTTGATGTCCCTGTGGATATCTTGGCACTGGAAGATGAGTATACTCCAGCATGGGAATGAACTGGATACATCTTTCACCTACAAAGGAAAATGAAAAAGATGGTATTTTTATTTTATTTTTTAAAGAAAAGACTTCTGTTTAACAGAAGCATTTGTGAAAAGTTTGATTTATTATATACAATTCATAAATCTTATGAGCTTTTAAATATAAATCTGTTTTTAAAATGGATATTTGAGTCTTTGGAGAGGGGTGGTATTCAGCAATGTGTGCATTCACCAGGAGATGGTGCTATAACTAATAAAATACTTTTAATGATGGATAGTCACCAATGGTACTGTCATTGAGCAATAAAGATGTCCAGTTTCCCCAGATCAAATATATTATTTGCATTATTGCATTAATTTAATTGCAGTTTCCATAGCTACCTAACTACCATTATTTGGCTGTATATTTTATGAAAATTCAGCCTAAGCACCTTGCTCAAGGGTACTCCACTGAGCTCCACAAGCCCAGCTCCTTTGAATTGGTCATTCAATTGGATATCATTGTAATCCATTGTTTAACCAATCATTTCTTTACTGTTGCCATGGTATAGATCAAACTCAGTGCCGTAGAGGGCCATGTGTATTCTGGCTTTTACTCCAGCCTCTGCTCTTGAATAGATAAGATTGTGTCAGAGGACTACACTAAATGGCAATTGTTGCCTATATTCTGTACATATACAGTAGGCCCTCTATGATAGGGACTTTGAGAACTCTGGGATATATATACTTGGCTCTGAGACAAACACATTACCCAAAAAATACAGTATTCCATTGAGCAAAACTGCATACATTTTGGAGAGGATTCTCAACTTTGCAACATAGCTAGATATTATGCATGCATATCCACTTGCGCAGGGATGTCCAATCTTATCCGAGAAGGGCCGGTGTGGGTGCAGGCTTTTGTTCTAGCCCAGCACTAAACAACTGATTAAACTAATCAAGGTCTTGATTGTAGACCATGATTGGTGAATTAGTTGAATCAGGTGTTTTAGTGCAGGGCTAGAACAAAGGCCTGCACCCACACCGGCCCTTCTCGGATAAGATTGGACACCCCTGCACTTGCAGATCGACAGTAGAGCAGTGGATTCCAATGGTTTTAAATGGCGTATGTTATGTTTTGGGGACCCGCTGTGTGCTGGTTTTCGTTCCAACCGTAATTGCAACCTCTGAATTTTACAAAGCTGTTAATTGTTCTTAATTAGACCCTTTTCATTTCTATTAAAGCCTGATTCACTCTTTTCCTAAGGCCAATAAATGCCCCATATGCACATCCCAGGACTTTAAACCAATTTTATGTAATGTGCTATATGACACATGACTCCTTTAGAAAGAGGTTACTTTTTAAATTCAATTCAATTATAAACTGGCAGGTGAAATCAGTGGGGGCCTAGGCTAATTGTTGAAAGTGTGTGTGTGTGTGTGTGTGTGACACCTGGTCACTGACACAAAACCATTTATGGAAAATGTAGCTTTCAATGACAGTAATTGGCAATGAGTCAAACCTCCATTGTGTTAAAATAATTTAAAACAAAATGATGGTAGAACATTTTTCTTTTTTCAACAACCTTAATTGATCAAGAGGATAAGTGAAGGTTTCCTTATTCTTGGTTGAAATGCCCTCAACTGTTCTTGCTAGCCTCATTTTTAGGGGCAGTGGCAAGGGCAGTGTTTCTCAATCCATTCCTACAGGGCACACTGGCCTGGACCTATACAAGCCCGATGGGTTACACCTGAACCGGATGGGTACCTATGCTCTGGGGCAGCGTATGCTTAGGGTAGTGCAGGATTATTTAAACTAGGGATTCGGGGGGCAGGGAGGATAGAGAGCGAAATGAGTAGGGTGGTGCAGACTGCCCAGATGGAGTCTGTCAAGACTACATATAACAGGGAAAGCATGAATAAAGTCTTGAGTAAACAACATTTTAGCAAGTGTGGCTTGGGATGGAAGGGAGTGAGGAGCGGGAGAGGAATAGTAGAAACAGTAGCAACGTACGGGTGAGCAAGGCTTTGAAGCTCATGTGTTTAAATGCGAGAAGTGTAAAAAATAAATTTTTGGAACTGGAGACTGTCATGTTAAATGGGGGTTATGACATTGTTGGGATTACAGAGACATGGCTTGGCGCAGCGGATGGGGAAGAATATAATGTAGAGGGGTACAAATTGTTTAGGAAGGATAGAACTAATAAAGAGGAGGGGTGGCCCTTTATGTGAAAGACAATCTTAATGTGCAGGAAATTCCAGGTATAAACCCATTAGTTTCTTGTGAGGACATCTGGATTAGATTATTGGGAGATCGTGAGAAGGGCCTGAATATAGGGGTATGTTATAGACCTCCAGCTTCAGATAGTAACATAAATAAAATACGCTCTTTGATAACATAAAACAAATCTGTGCTGAAGGAGAGACAATAATAATGGGCGACTTCAATTACCCCTCTATCAATTGGGAGATAGTGACAGGTCAGGGCAAATGTGAAGAGGTTTATAGATATGGTCAATGACTGCTTTTGGTACAGTCTGTTACTCAGCCTACAAGAGGAAATCAATACTGGATCTGGTTTTGTGTAACAATCCTGATAAATTTGCAGCACAGAGGTAGGAGAACCAATAGGAGCAAGTGACCACAGTGCAGTTCTTTTTGATATTTTTGGCAAGTTAAGACAGCCTCCTCTAACTCTCGAATTTTTAATTTTAGGCAGGCTGACTTTAATAAAATGAGAGAGAATTTAAGTAATATAGATTGGGTTAAACTTCTAGATTGCAGAACTGTGAATGAAAAATGGACTATATTTAAAAGGGTTATTGTAGATGTACAGTGTAAATTCATCCCCAAAGTAAGGAAAAATAGGATGAAAAAACAGTCTCACAATGGATGACTAAATCTTTACGGGTGATTTTGAGGCAAAAGAGCGACTGTATAGAGTATATAAAAGGATAACTCAGAGAGAAACAAGTTAGATTATTGTAATATGCGGGCTAAGGCTAAAAAGGAAATAAGATCAGCTAAAGGCGGTTTGAAATTAAAATTTCCCAAGATGCAAAAAGTAACCCTAAAGTTTTTCAATATTGTAGTAGAAAAAGGAAAGTTAAAGATGAGGTTAAGTGCATTAAGAATAAGGAAGGAACTTTGGTTTATAATAATAAGGACATTGCAAACACACTAAACAGTTACTTTGTGGAGAGCTTTACTAGAGAAGAGGTTATAAATATGCCTAAATGTATAGACAAGGTACGGAATGTTCTGGAGGACTTTGAGATAAGGGATGTAGAAGTACTACAAAGATTACAAAAACTTAAGACAAATAAGGCAGCAGGCCCGGATGGCATATATCCCAGAGTACTCAAAGAACTTGGGGAAATTATATATAAACCATTGACAGATATTTTCAGTCAATCCATAATCACTGGAGAAATACCAGATGACTGGAAGCAGGGTAGTATAATTCCAATGTATAAGAAGGGAGACCGTACTGACCCAGGGAACTATAGGCCTGTCAGTTTAACTTGCATCGCATGTAAAATGCTGGAATGTATTATTAGGGATAAGTTGGAATCATTCTTGAAAAATAATAGCATTTTAAGGGAGAGCCAGCATGGATTTCTCAAGGGGAGGTCATGCCTAACAAACCTCCTGGACTTTTTGAAGAGGCTACAAAGTGTGTTGACCTGAACCAGGCTTATGATGTTATATATTTGGACTTTCAGAAAGCATTTGACAAGGTACCACATGAGAGGCTCATTGCTAAATTGAAATCAGTAGGAATTGTAGGAGTAGTTTCACAGTGGGTTAAAAATTGGCTGCAAGGGCGAATACAAAGAGTAACAGTAGGTGGGGCCGAATCTGACCTCGGTGCTGTGGGCAGTGGTGTCCACGCAGGGATCGGTGCTGGGACCTCTGCTCTTCCTTATTTACATAAATGATCTGGATATGGACATTAGTAGCAAAATAGTTAAATTTGCAGATGATACTAAACTTGGGGGTTTGGCAAACAGTTTGGAATCGACAAAAAGTAATCAAGATGATTTAAACAAAATCCAAAAATGGGCAGATACATGGCAGATGACGTTCAATATTGCTAAATGTAATGCATGTGGGAAATAAAAACATTAGACAGGAGTATTTTATGGGAGGAGAAAAGTTAGTAGGTGTTCAATTTGAAAAGGATTTAGGAGTTGTAGTGGATCAAAGCCTATCTGCATCAAAGCAGTGTGCTACAGCAGTGAAAAAAAAGCCAACAGGATGCTGGGATACATAGCAAAAAGTATAGAGTACAAATCAAAGGAGGTTATATTAATGTTATATAACGCCTTTGTCAGACCGCACTTAGAATACTGTGTGCAGTTCTGGGCACTGCACTACAAGAGAGATATTGAAGCTCTTGAAAAAGTCCAAGAAGGGCAACTAAACTGATACCTGGTATGAAAGGTAAAAGTTATGATGATAGACTTAAGGCACTCAATTTATTTAAACTTAGCAAACGCAGACTTAGGGGGGATTTGATTGAGGTTTTAAATTCCTAAAAGGGATTAACAAAGTAAAATACCAAAGATTTTTAAGATAAGTGGGGTCAGCAGAACAAGAGGCCACAGGTGGAAATTAGTTAAAGGCAAATTCCGCACAGATATTAGGAAGTTTTTCTTTACACAGAGAGTTGTCAATGCCTGGAACAGCTTGCCAGGTCAATTTCAATTCCAACCTCCGCTCCCAACCTATCATCTGCCTCGGTCGTCTGTTAATGCTCACTTGAGCATGATTAAGTGGTGGTTGGAATGAAAACATGCAGGGTAATGTGCCCTGTAGGAATGGATTGAGAAACACTGGCCTAGGGCAAGGTATTGAACATGCCAATGTAGCGGATGAGCTCTGGTACGTGAGCGTCCGCTACAGAAAGTGACGTGGATAAGAGTGTGATTAGTTCCCAGAGTTAGAGACTTGAGTCTTTAGCTCAGCGAGCTAAATCGCTCTCTTGTCGCGTCAGAGATCCTCGGTTTGAAACTCGCTGCAGGGCACAACCAGCCACCGTTACATTGGTGCTGTGACTCGGATCATACAACTGATGGTAATCGGTTGGGCCATGGTTGCTGAGCTGGAAAAACACCTGCAGGCCAAGGGCTGTCTTACTCTGTAACAACAGAGCCCTATATAATGTTCACGGTTGCCTATGAGCGAAAAGGGCTAAAATACATACACAAGACACAGAGCACACACTATACTGTTCCCCACATTGAGCACTGCATAAAAATGTAAGCTCTTAGCACACAGGTGTCAAACTCATTCCATCGAGGGCCGAGTGTATGAAGGTTTTTTTTGCAACCAATGCACTACACCAGGTGATTTCACTAATTAGCTCACTTCTTCAACTAAGGAGGGAACCTAATTGAAATCACCTGGTGTAATGCATAGGTTACAACAGAAACCTGCACACACTCGGCCCTCGATGGAATGAGTTTGACACCCCTGTTAGCATGTTAGATTTATTAATTATAACATCATAACTATATTTTCAATCCATCTGTAACAGATATATAAAGAATTTGCTCAAACATTTAGATGACTATATATATATGGGGAAGTTGGTAAAGTTACTCAGAAAATGTAGTTAACGAAGTTACCAATTACTCTACACTGGAAGTAGTTAAGCCACAGCAACGCTACCATGGTGAGAAAAGTAGTTAGCTACACTAAAACTACTTTTAAAAAGTAGATAACTACATGGAAATTACTTTATGGGGAAAAAACTGCATAAATGGCCATTGCTTTACTTACTTTTACTTTAGCTCTTCTAAATGAATTACCTTTAAGTGCAGATAATTACAAAGCACTGGGTATATACCTGGTAATTAACACTGTAAAATGAAGTGTAATCCAATTTCTTAATTTTCAATACTTAAAATACAGTATGTACCTCCCTCTGACAAAGACGACAAAATCTTTTCAGGCAACTCTGATCTGTCCATGCAAATTAAGGATAAGTATGTCTTTATAACGTTGTACACAATTAAAATGTGTAAAATTATTTAAAAAAAGTTTTTAAAAAGTAAACACTTTGATGTCATACAATAAGCAGCTTCTACCCAGGGTGAGATTAGATGCCAGTTCTCTGTTTCATATGTCATTAAATTTATCATAATGATACTTATCATTGTTTATACGGTTTATGTGAATGAAAAAGTGAGTCCAACTCACCAGTTCACTTCACCTCTAATGAGACAATTGAGCCTGTCTCTCATTCATAAGTTTTGTCAATTACAGTGTGGCAACAGCTGTGATTTTTATTCTGTAATATTTCGCCAATTTTCTTAACACATTTTTTTATCATCTTCCCACGTACCCCTGGTTGGGAAACACTGGTCTAGGCCAACCTGCCCATAGATATAAACATGTAGATGCCTCATTCACCCTGTTCAGATGGGTCTGCACGGCCGCCATATTGGCGCGGGCAAGATCCGCGTCTAAACAAACGTATGTGTATTGAGAGATGCAGACTTCCCCTGATCAAATCTACTGTAACTCGCAGATACATTTCTGCATAACGTGCAGGTTACTTGATTTCCCAAATTTCACAATTGTTGAGTTTCCTCAACGATTTTCCGCAGAACCTGGCTGTAAACAAGGTACAAAGTTGTGCAGCATTTTGCTGTACACATAGGAGGAACCATAGAAGCAAGGCTTGTAGGATAACTTTTCACAGGTAAGTGGCTATTTCACTATCACTTAACGCTAACGTTGAATGACCGACAGATATCGCCATGATGATAACAAAACATAACATTAGCATGCAAACCACTGCATGACCAAGTGACTGAAACTGATGGTGTGGTGTGGATTTATCCATTTATTATGATCTCATCGTTACCCCAACACACATACAACGAATTAGAACAAGACAACGAATTAGATGACTATCAATCACTTTCAATCACTGGGCTAATTCCTCTCATAACGTGTTCACAGCCAGGTTCTGCGGAAAATCGCCGAGGAAACTCAACAATTGTGAAATTTGGAAATCAAGTAACCAGAAATGTCTCACGTTTATAACAAGCCAAACTTCATTCAGAATTGGTTGAGAATTAAGCGAGTTACAGTAGATTTTACAAGGGAAGTCTGCATCTCTCAATACACGTGTGTATCTTGCCCGCCCCAATATGGCGGCCGTGCAGACGTATTGCTGGAACACACAACAGCAGCCAATGCGGTTCTACGTTTCTACATCTATGAACCTGCCGCTGTGTAGCTGTTCACACTGAGAAGCATGGGTAGGGAAAGTGCAAGCAGGCGTGAATGGATACTAAACTAACTAACTAGCTGTCACATAATATGAAAATATTATTTTTATGTGCGCCCCACCAAAAGAAAATAGCACCGACCCCACTGCTTATAGACGGAATCTAAACGAGTGCTCAAAGTTCGCACTTGCTCGTTGCGAATTGCTCGTTGATGTTTAATGAATGAACCAAAACCACAAACTCTGTTTTGAGGACAGAAATCCCGAAACCCAAGTTCAATATTCAAATTAGCCATCGCTTTAGCTAACATAATTAGCCAGAGTTGCATGGTAAAAAAACAGCTAAATTAGCAACCTAATAGTAGCTAACTAGCTACTCACCTCAATATGTGTTCTCAAGTTCAAGCTTTGTGTCTTCCATGCGTTTAACAACTTCTGCTTTGGTTGGCACAGAATGCACTGAAAAGTATACTTTCTCATTCTCTTTTATTAGTTTCATGTATGGTGATAGGTATGGCCATGGTGGTTCCACATCCTCGTCCATGATTAGCCAAGAGGAGCCTACCGCTGCACGTTCTCATCAAACAGCTGCGTTGAAACCGTCACATGACATTTGATCTTTTTTGTTAAAAAATAAATAAATGAATACATATAATAATAATACTGCTGGTGGGGAAATGTAACTTGTACATATATGTGTGTGTGTGTGTGTGTGTGTGTGTGTGTGTGTGTGTGTGTGTGTATGTATAACCATTGAGGGCCACAGATATTGAAAAGTTCCTGTACAAATTTTGCTGATTGTTTTAAGCTTTAGCATTGTTTTGTTTTGATATTTGGAAATCTATCATATCCATAACCAGTGTCCATATAAGTTTAACACTTTAGTTTTACCTTTATTAGTTTAGGTAACATTAACCAAACAAAATCCAGTCATGGATGTCATTCTCCCTCTTCCATGATTTTTGCACAAAAATACACAGCATTTTGCAACGCTATTATTATTGCCTCTGGCAATAGACATGGATGCTGCAAATGCAAATCTAGAGTCAATTGGTCTGCTTTAGGAACTTACAGAAAGATGCATGAAGGAGCACAGCAATAAAAATTAAGTACACAAGTTTTACCTCATCTGGTCATAACCTCCTTAAATTGTGTATCACATATTTGAAGATACAAAAAAAAAAAAAATTAAAGATGTGTTTAATCAGTTTCACATTTTCATTTTACTTTATTTGCAGTGTTGCAGAAGATAACAGTGATGCTGAAATGCTTCATAAAAGTATGTGAAAATGTGCCTGTGAAATTGGACCAGGTCCTGGGTGCCATATGGTAGCTATTAGCTGAGCGTTTACAAACACTGATAATCTCCCTGAATGCCTTTTCAGTCAAGTAGAAGTGGTCGACTTTTGACTGAGTGCACATTTATCATATAGACTTTGATGATAAGCAGCTCATTATTAAGAAATGCCCATTATGCCAATTGCCATTTAATTTGGCTCAAAACAGTCAACCTCTGGTTTTGCTTAGCACTGCATAGCACCACAGACCTCATGCACAGATCTAGTATTCCAGTTAGATTCCAATCTCCAGTACACAAACCAGATCTACAATGTATTTTTCTTGCATCATAATTTTTTAAATCATAAGAGTGTAAAAAAGAAAAGTGGATTACGTATCTATAAATCTAATTTATAGATTTTTCAAAAATGGTATGCCATGCTTTCACCAAAGAGCTATCCGTGGCTTAACTCCTTTGTGCTTTCTGCAGCAAACAATAGGCTATTGTAGTGCTCCCTTCCCTTCAACGCACCCACAAATAAACTCAATTTGCTTCTTTTTCAGGCAGTTAGGTCAAACATATTTATTAAATTCCAATATGTATTTCCTGTGAGAGGCAGATATGGAGAATGAATGACATAAATCCATGAGTATAATTACTGCCCTTAGGAGTGTTGCTGTGTTACAATCAAATACCCCACAGAACCTCTGGCACCACAAACAGGCATGGAACCAGAACAGTACATTGACAAAGAGCACAGACATGAAGTTTCATCCATATTTATGCCATCAGTACAAAACGGACAGAAGCTGACACACAAGCACTAATGCATCCAGATTTATTCGCACATCAACATGTGATTTGTGTATGTAGCAGTTCTACAGACTTGGATAAAATATAAATCCTTCCCTTCTTGGCCTACAAGAAACGACAAACCCGGGTATAACAATCTGTGACTGAACACAGGTCGGATAGGTCGTTCTCAGTGCTCTGAATTGGTTTCAGCTATGCTCTGAAGAACCTCAAAGTGCAATTATTTTAAATCCAACAGACCTTTTCTCTCAGTTAAAAATATGTTTTTCTAAGGTAAGAAAAATATTTGACTGAACGCAACTTCAGCCTGACAAGAAAAAGCATAAAAATGAAAGAGTACATGTTTTGGCACCAGCTCTTATGTGTTTCAAGGGTAATGACCCAGCTAGCCCTTGGTTTGTAATGTCAATGTCATGTTATGGAGGGATGATGACTTGAATTATCTTCACTACCCCCCCCCACCCCCAACAGTTTTTCCTGAATTAATTTTCACTTATGAAAAATATTGTCTTCTGTCATTCTTAAACTTTTCTTAAAGGCATGATGTTAGGGGTAAATGTACAGGCAACTGCCAAAATAAAGGAAACATGAGTAAATGAAGGGTTCTGGCGGCTCTGTTATGGCGTAAGGTTCATTTTCCTGACATGGTTTAGGTCCACACAACCTGTTAGAGGGCAGGGTAAATGCAACTAAATACAAAGCCATTCTGAGTAATCACCTTCATCCTATGGTGAAGCATTTCTATCCTGATGGGGGTAGTCTCCCAGGATGACAATGCCAATAATACACAGGGCACAAGTGGTCACTGAATGGTTTGAGGAGCAGGAAAACAATGTAAACCATATGCCATGGTCGTCTCAGTCACCAGATCTCAACCCAACTGAGACAGCATTTTCCACCACCATCACCAAAACACCAAATTATGGAATTTCTTGTGGAAGAATGGTGTCGCATCCCTCCAGTAGAGTTCCAGACACTTGTGGAATTTATGCCAAGGCGCATTGAAGCTATTCTGGTGGCACACGGTGGCCCAAAGCCCTATTAAGACACTTTATGTTGCCGTTTCCTTTATTTTCAGACTTATTTTTTTCTTTTTCTTGTTTTAAATTTGTTTCAAATTTTTCCCAGTTTATTCTCCCAATTTAGTAGCCAATTCAACCATCTATTTATTTAGATTCGCCCTTCCCTTCCCCCAACCCGCCACTCATCCTCCGGGTCAAGCTAATATCCGAAGGCCAGCAATGATCCGCCTCCTCCGAGATGTAACTTTGCCCACCTTTATTTTCATACAAAGGCATTCTAAGAATTCTCACCTTTGAAGATGTGTGTCCGTTATTGCCCCATAGGGGACTTCAGCGCCAAATTTCCATCTACCACACCAGTTGTGTTAGCACCACTTAGGTTTCATAAATAAAGCATTTACAACCATTATGGATAACATGGCGCCGCCTTGATCTGTAAAGGTTCAAGTGGGTCAGCAAATGGTTCTGATCTATACTGTGATGTTAAAAATCGGATTCCCACAGACTCGGGGACTGCCGAGTAGTGTGTCCAGCCAAAGCACTCCTAAGTGCAGTGACGGGCCCCACGGTCTTGACTCCTATCTGTGCCGTACATTCCCGCCTCACAGGGGCGGTTCAGACTTCGCCAGTGCCGCCCATAGACTGAGGGTATCGGTCTGCAGGGTCCTCCCCGCCTCATTGCCCAGGAATGACTCCTCTGGTCCACTGAGTGCCTGTCCCAGCTGCGTGAGCACACTGCTCTGGCACGATGACTGCGCAGCTCAGCCGATTACACTTCAGACCACCTGCCCCAGCCGCATTAGCGAACCGCTCCATCACAATGACCACAGAGCGCAAAGAAGCAGGGGCTGGCCACGTGCATTTTGGGGGACACGCATCTGCGTGCGATGGGACGGAGCTGATGGGACAGGACTACAAATATGATTGACTGTTCCAAAATTTGGGAAAAAATAGACTTAAAGTTTGGGATAGGGGTTGTAAGAGGGTAGGAAAGAAAAAGGATCGGAACAACGTCACTGGAGTCCTCACTGTAACTTATTCAAGTCAGAACCTAACGGAGTTACCTGAGAGTCTACACAGCCCAGAGGAGCTGCAGGCGTTCACCAGCACAAGATGTTATCTCATATTCCTCCACTGCTCGAGTGTGTTCACCGCTATCAGCCACTCTCCAGAGGCCCACTGAGACACAACGCACGCAGGAAAGCAAAAAGAAAAATGCAAAAAGCAGGCATAAAAGTTCAAGCTACATTTAATCAGTGATTTTAAAATGAAGAAAAAATAATAGATGTACCTTAATATCAAACTATATTTTCTTCAAAGATCAAAAACAAACTAATAAACAAAAAAAGAAAAGAAAAAGAGCCACATTTTTTTTTCCCATGGCTTTCTTCATGTAGCGTTGTGCAACACGTGCTGTACCAGACAGCTGCTGAAAACGGTGTCATGTCTTCAACCAGGAACCACTCAGTATTACATGTGGTAAAGGACACAGTCTCTCCTATGCACATACCCGAAGCATCGAAAGGAGGATGGTGTGGTCATCTTTTATGCACACACGCTTTGTTTCAATGCTTACAATATCATCCAACCCTATGGCATTAAACTGTTTACATACACTTTCATCGATAACTTTTTCACACTGCAAAAATATTGGAACAACAAACTAGGATAGCCCCCACCCCCAATCCCCCAATTCAGTACAGGATATTCATTAATTTATTTGCTTAAATTATAAATTACCAACAGACAAAAAAAAAATCCACTCGTAACACAAACATCCACTCCCTGCTAGAATATCTGTATAAAAAGCAAGATGTATCAAACGATCGAAATGTTGGGTATAAAAAAAGTAAAATGAAAAAAAAACAAAACAAAAAAACAGACCAAAAAAAGTCATAAAAAGGTTGACCTCTGCTGCTCAAATTGTAATACAGCCATCGGCAATACTGACTTACTGATTTACCCATTCTTAACAATCCATGTTAAAACCACAGTTGTACAACGTTTATGGCTATGTTAATTAAACAAAAAACAATCAAAATACAAGGTTGTTAGAATAATGGATTCTGAGCTTATTCACTACACATGGTAGGGTACCAATGGTGATTTTCACAGAGCAACATTTGGAGAGAACCGTTCTTACTGTGCTACACCAGCCACTGCAGTGAAATCAGGAAAAAGGACATAGCATTGAGAAGGTACTGAGCAGAGCTGGACACATCTTGGAGTTGCCATTGGAGCACACCACCAGTTTGCCTCAGAAGCACAGTAACCCTGCTCAAATGCTTGAACCTGATTGGAGAGCGCAGCGCACGTCATCAAGTGTCACCATAACTTACCTGAACGAACGAAACGCGCCACACAGATCCGAATGGATGACACACAGAGTCACGTGACCACAAACCATGAGCACAAGATCACGGGACGAGCAGAGAGACACACTGAACATCTTTCTGTACTGGAATGTACTGGACAATGCTCCCATTGTTCGTGGACTCCCAGTCTCAACCGATCACAGCGCAATTGACTGACGCAAGAGGATGGGTCATAATAAGAGGATGGTACTTTAAGTGGAAGCATTCCAGATCCGTGCCTCGGTTGCACAAACAATTTCACTCACAAAAATGAGATACTCGGAACACTGGATTGCTACCTGAACTTTGAGTCTGTTGACTGGGACATGTAATTTTCAAATAGTTTGGTTTTAAACCACACTGTCGGTTTTACCTTCACTTGAAGACAGATAATCGAAAAACATCTTCCATCAGCGCAGGGGTGAGTTCAACTGGTGAAATAGGTCACAATGCTTGACAGAGGGGCTGATGGGAGGTGAAGTCCAGAGCTGGTTCCGATATAGTCCACAACCCATCGTTCTGAACTTTACTCACAATCAGCCCCTCTGTGATTGATGTGCAACATTTAGTTTTTTGTCAAACCCACTTCTATTGACTCTAAATGCTATAATCGGGACCTGAGAGTGTCTATGAATGCCACTCACTGGTGTCATGATGGATGCATTTCTGCTCTCTACAACTCCCAATGTGTTCTGACAACAGTCTGGTGAAGATGAAGGTGTCTAATTTCCGCACCAGACCCATGTCTTCCTGGTTTGCTGCAGTAGACAAGATGGAACTGCAGGATGGCCAGAAAATCCTTTGTTGCATCATCAACCTTTCTCTTAATTTCAGGTTAGTCGACCTCAGCGATCCTGCAACCAACTACGCTCACAACACAAAGATGCTTCCTCAACTCGCTACGATGACTGCAGCCAGTCTGGCCAGCAAATGAAACTGGAACAAGACATAATATTCCAACATAATTCCAACAATCAAATGAAAATGACAAGAACCAGAGTTTTCCCCAAGAGCCACATTTTGTGGGTCACACAGAGATACGAAGAAGCCTGGGATGTCACATAAATCACCATGACGACAGTTTCAGCATCAGCAAAGGGCCGTCCAACACAGCAGAACTCCTGATCTCTCAGCACTGTGACATGCCCCGCTCACTGGCAGCCAGTTGATAAGATGTGTTCTCTCCTCCCTCAGGGCGGACGGCACGAGAATTCATTTGCGTGTCTGTGTTTACAGTTGACATGTCGTTCAGAGCCTGAGTACGTTCGAAACTAACGTCCATTTTGCTTCTGAACATAAAAAGAGAGGCTTTTTTGTGCCACAGGTACAAGAGATAAAATGATGACAACGACAACGACGACTTCTCAGCTGAAATCTGGCTGTCCCTCGCTCCTGGTGAGTCTCAAACAAGGCTGTCCAGGGAAACAAACCACAGGAAATGCAGGATGAAGGAAAAAGTCATACAGATACACACTGAAGACCAATTTCTCCAGTACAACCACACAACGGGCAGGCCACTGGGACACAAATAACGGGGGCTGCCTGATTGGACAGTCATCCCCCGACAAGTAAGGCTGCGGGCCCCTGATTGGTCGATATTGGAAAAAAAAGAAAAAAGAAAGAAAGAAAACGACCCTTTCTCTTTAGCACGGTGGTGATGGTGGTGGTTGCCATGGCAGTGCTGCCTTCGATGGGCGTGGCGGCCTGCTCTCACACAGAGATCTCGTAGGTTGTCCCGCCCACTCCTGACACCTTTTTCACATTAGTGTGACGGCTGGGACTGAGCGGGGCACCCTGGCCACCGGGGGCGGGCCCAAGGTGGCAGTCAGCGCGCAATTGGCCCTTGGGCTGCCCGTTAATTTTACCCAGAACCAGTTTTCCTTGGGCCTCCTCTCTGGATGGGGAAGAGAAAGAGAGAGAAGGATGGATTGTTTTTATTTGGTCCCAGGAAATTACACTCTATGCATGTATGCACACACACACACACACACACCCACACACACACACACACACACACACACACACATAAATACACATACAGGTAACTTCCAAAATAAAAGAAACACTTGAGTAAATGGAGACTTCTGGTGGCTCTGTTATGGTGTGGGGTTCATTTTCCTGGCATCATTTAGGTCCACTAAGTTTTAGAGGGCAAGTTTTCCACCACCATCAACAAAACACCAAATTACGGAATTTGTTGTGGAACAGCAGTATTGCATCCCTCCAATAGAGTTCCATACTTTTGCAGAATCTATACTAAGGCGCATTGAAGCCATTCTATTTCCTTTATTTTGGTAGTTACCTGTACATACACACGCACTCAGACACACACACACATACAAACATATATATATGCACACACACACACACACACACACACACACACGCACACACACACACACGCACACACACACACACGCACACACGCACGCACACACGCACACGCACACCCCTCCCTTTCCAGGATGGCTCACAGTGACAGACACAGCACACGGGCCATTGGGGGACTGATGCGAGAGCACATGTAGGTATTCTTGCATGCTTGCGCAGGCGTTAGTCCATCCGAAGGCGGTTCCACGTGCATGCAGTGCGGGAGAGATCAATCACGCAGAGAGGAAATCGCTCAGAGAGAGCTGTCAGTGGATCCACTCAACCTTCACGTTGAGCTGATGCATCGTCAGCGTTCCGGGGGCAACGTGCACTCAAACAGCAAAAAAAAATAAAACCCAAACCAACAAGCATTCCAAAATGCCATTAGAGCTAATAATTAGTGAAATGGTATGAAGAAGTGGCAGGGTGGGGGAAAGATTTACAATCGTTAAAGAGGATCATTAAATATTGATTTTTGGAAAATGGATGCTGAAAATTCACAAAAGACAAAATCGCTCAGCTCGTACTCACATGCACTTTTTGTAAGACACTATCGCTGTGAGAAGATTAGGCTGTGACAGGCAGAGGGCTGGTGAAATGTGTGACTGGTTAAGATTTGTTTCGGTTTATTCTTGCGAAGATGGCCGAGTGAAGAGGCACACACTAGCTACAAGGACTGGTCCCCTGATTACAGTGATCATTCCCAGACAGGCCAGAAAAGAGTGCGATAGGACAGAAACGATGAGGAATACATGCAAAACAGAAAGAAAGAAAAAGGGAAGCAAACAAAACTTTATTAGTTCTAAAACTTAAAAATACAAAAAAATCACCTTTGTTTTTGACAACAAATGGTGGACAAAAAAACGGCTAGTTCTTTTGACACCTAGAACTTAATCTTTTTTTATTTTTAATGTCTCACATTTAATTAAAATAAATAAAAAGGAAATGAACAAAAGAAAATACATAATTTGTTTTTTTACACTTTGATCTCTCTGAGATCACTGATTATATCCCCCCCCCCAAAACAAACAAACAAACAAAAAATACCACCGCTGCATAAGACAGCTGCTCTCGTCCAATGAGGACGTTAGGATTCGTACCTTGGGCCACCCAGGGGGGGTGAATCTGTCCTTTCCAAGGCCCTGATGAAGGAGAGGGGTTTGTGGAGGGTGTAGGAGGGGGAGCGGGGCACGGCGGAGGGGGAGTGGTTGGGCTGATGCGCGGGCGAGCGGTAGGGGGGTTCCGGCCCCCGGCCCTGCATGTTGTTGTTGGTCACGTCGGCGTGCAGGGAGGTGGTGGAAGTCCTGGGCGCACGGGCCAATGAGGCGGCAGCAGCGGAGGAGCGCAGGATCGGCGTCCGGCCCCCGTACCCCACGGCCCCCCCTCCGCCCGCCAGGTTGTCCCGGGAGCCGTACGCAGGCGGGGTGGGCCCCCGAGACGCCAAGCTGTACCCCCCGCCGCTGCTGCTGGGGGTGTCGTAGACGCCCGAGTCCGAGGCGTAGGCGGCGCGTGGTGGTGGTGGTGCTGCAGGTGCTGCGTCTTCTCCCGCTCCTCCATCTCCTTGCGCTCCTGGATGGAGGCCATGATGGTTTTGGAGAGGTTGTCGTAGCGCACGGGGGAGGGGTCGCGCGGGTGGGGGGAGTGCCGGCCCACGCCGCCCCGGAGGGTGGGGCTGTAGGCGGGCGGGGCCACCGCCGGGGGCGGGCGCTGCAGTTCGGGCCCTGCCGTCCGCACGTGGCACATTTTGGCGGGCAGGTAGGGCGAGTGGTAGCCCGTGGACGGCAGGCCGGAGTGGGCCTGGCACTCGCCGGGGGAGGCCGAGACGCTGGGGTTCAGCAGGCTGTCGTAGGACAGGCTCCCGTTGCGGCTGGACAGGGTGCCGGGGGAGAACACGCTCTTGTAGGGGGTGGAGGAGGCGGCCACGCCCTCGGACTGCGCGGCCGGCGGCTGGGCCTGGTCGCCGTGGCGATGGGCCTGCTTCAGGCTGAGGGAGCGGGAGTTGATGGCGAAGGAGTCCAGCTGGAGCGGAGAGGACTGGAAGGTGCGGTGGAGGGGGGCGTTCCTGTAGTCCGGCAGGTCCAGGTTAGGCTCGGAGCGGTAGTCGTGGCCCCTGCCCCCTTCCTCCAGGATGGTGCCGCCCTTGTGGTCATCAGGCATCACGATCTGCAGAGCACACACCACACGAGAGACAGAGCCAGGGCTGACAGGGTCAATTCCACTTCAGTTCAGTCACTTCAGGAAAGGAATTGAAATTCAATTCAGGAATCAGAAAATTGACCATGACATTCTATGAGAATTGTTTCAATTCATTGAATTGAATTTTGATTAATTTCCTGAATTGGCTGAATTGAAATTCAACTGACACCAATGACTGGTTCAGCTTGCCATTCATGGTTTTGGTCTGCAACTAGCAGGCAGGGTTGGGGTCAGTCCCATTTCAGTTCAGTCAATTCAGGAAATGAATTGAAGTTCACAAACTGAAAAATGCCCTTTTATGTCCTATGAGGATTTTTTTCAACTAATAAATTGAACTTAATTTCCTCAATTGAATGAACTGCAGTGGAATTCACCACACACTTGAAAATAGCCTTTCACAAACTGCAGAGAGTAGTTTTCACTTACGATGTTCAATAAACTAAGAGCCATTTAAAGCAGTGGACACAAAGAGATTCAAAACAAATCTCATGTATAATGCATGATCTTTAATCTGAGTCTATTTAACTTCCAGTATTGAGCATTGCACTGCAGTACACATTGACTTGGTCTGCCATTCTTGGTGTAATAAAAATGTGAGCCCACGTCTGCCAATGTCCTTTTAATGACTGCTGAGTGTGTCCTTGTTCTTGTTCTGCTGACCTAATAGTTGAATGAAAATGAATTTCCGTGGAAGTGGACAATAAATGCATTGTGTCCTATCATATCATATTGTATGAAACAGTTTGCCAGTTCATGTAGTAGAGACAGGGACTTTGTGAAGTCCAGGCTTGATACTCTCTAGACCACAGGTGTCAAACTCATTCCATCGAGGGCCGAGTGTATGAAGGTTTTTGTTGCAACCAATGCACTGCACCAGGTGATTTGACTAATTAGCTCACTTCTTCAACTAAGGAGGGAACCTACTTGAAATCACCTGGTGTAATGCATTGGTTACAACAGAAACCTGCACACACTCGGCCCTCAATGGAATGAGTTTGACACCCCTGCTCTAGACCCAACATAGTCAACTCTCTATCCTACAAGCTGCAGTGGCTGCAGGTATTTGCTCTAACTGATCAACTGAACCACCTGATATCAGTTAGCTCACCTCTTAAACCAAGGGGGTATACTAATCAGTGACATCAGCTGTAATCAGTGTTCGGCTGGAACAAATACATACAGCCAGTCCATGTATTTGTTAAATTCCACCAACAGCACTACACCACCTGATTTAGAATAATTAGTTTACCTCCTTGGTCCAGGAGGCGAGCTAATTAGTGAAATCAGGTGGTGTAGTGCGTGGTTGGAGCAAATACCTGCAGACACAGCGGACCTCGAGGCCTGGAGTTGAAGACCCCTGACCTAGGCTGACTTTAGGTAAAGCACAAGCCTGGATGGGCTGAATGACCTGTCGCCCTTGGCCTTATGTGTCGTATGAAGGCACATGTTCTCTGTTGGGAGAGTGTGCTCCGTTCCACTGCACTGACCTTCACCTCGGCTCCATGGTAGTGCACCTTGGGGATGGTGCCGAAAGAGGGCCGATACTTGTACATGGCTGGGGTGGGGGGGTTCAGGGGCTTGGAGGACAGCGAGCTTTCTGGAACGGGAGACACAACACAGGTTTACAGATTCAGAGGAATTCAAAAAGGCCCGAGGCTCTTATGAGCCAACTAGAACTTTTAATCTGTTTATTAATACTGTTATGTTGTAAGTCGTGGGTATGATTCACCTAAGAGACATTCTTGACATTTACTATTCATATTGAGCACAGGTATAAGGTACATATATTTCAAGATCCTTATTTCTTTTGGAACCATATAAGAAATCATCTAAAAAAATGTTTAAAAAAATAAATATATATATATTATTCTGATGATATAACTTTTTTATAAATAATTAAGCTTCCGTTTTCATAATCAAATGTATTATGACATTTTCTCGCATTGGACACTATTTAGGGATGCAGTATAGTTTCAATGTTTTTGCTGCATATTTCATATTGGCCGTACCTTCACCTTTGCAAGCTGTGAGAATGTGGCTTTGCTCCAACACAGAGCACATTAGAGCACATTAGTGTAGTAAGAGACACTGATACCATCTCACTGAACACACAACACCCCATATCGATGAAACCCTACAACCGGCAAGCAGGAGTAGACATACCGTGATTACAGCAGGCTTCTACTAAGACATCCCTGGCTAGGAAATAGTTCACTTATTTTGCATATCACTGAATAGACATTCGTTACCCGCGAGAATGCTCAAATACTGCAGTGAAAACGGTTTCAGAAATCTCAACGCTGCAAAAAGGTGCAGTACCAGATTGAACCACCAGGTGGTATTAAAACCGTAACGTGTCGCCTGTGCTACAATCGAGCATTGCAGTGTGCACTCACTGGGCAGCAGGAAGAGAAAATGGATGGATAAGGACTGGAGAAGGCCCCATAATCCCTACATGACATAGACCCCAAAAACAAATTCTCATTACATTTACCAAACAAAACAGAATGTGTATTATTTTAAAACGTTTGCCAATTTGTCCACAAATGCTATTATGTGAATCAGAAATATCTTCAGAAATCAGAAATTCTGTAGTCTTAACTACTACATATCTGTAATGGTGAAGTGGTTGTGGTTTCCCAGGTTAGGCTCCTTAAACTTCAAACTGAGCTCACAACAATCCAGAAGTCTCTCAGCGTCTTATTCGCGACCGTAGAACGGGGGTTTCTTGTAATTGAAAACGTTTCCCACTCCTCCTCCTGGCAGGGCTCCATTTTGAATATTCTCACTGGATGATGAATTGCAGTGCACTACAGATCCGTGCTAAAATGATCCCCCTCTGGCTCCTACTGACGTTTGCCTCTGGGCCCGATTTGTGAGACCCCTCCCCCCGCTAACCTCACGCTCCCCCCACCCACAGCTCCACAAATGTGGAGCGGATTCATTAAATCAGGTCACCCTGCGACTCCGCGAAGAAGGGAGATTGGATAAACAACGAGCCGTTGACAATCATGTTCAAATGCTGTGTCCCATTTTTAAAGGAGAGCTATTTTGATACTGCGCTGCTATAAGAGATCCCTCACTGACTTCGTAAAAAAAAAAGGCCTACACTTCCCTGTAGACGAGGCATGGAAAAAAGAATGCCCCCTTTCTAACTTAATGTTACAGTCCTGAACGCCAAAGCCAGTTGGACCGAAGCCAAAACACACAGCCATCAATATCCTGTGCCTTGATAATTGTCCCATTAGCGGATGGCGGCGATGTAATTTATTTGCATGTGGGGGGGTGTCAGACAGGGTCTTGTGTACCCACCTTCACTAGAGGTCAGCTGGTTCTTGAGCTCGTTGTACTTGTCAGCTTTGGGGGGCAGTGGGGGTCCGATGTCCGTTGATGTATCGTCCAACGCGTCCAGGCTCCCTTTGGACTGGCCGAGGCAGAGGGGACCCAGGGGTGAGTGCAGCACGAGCAGCCCTACTGTTGCTATGCAGCAGGTAGCCTCACTCATCAGGCTCATAACCAACCGTATGGTGCTATGACCCTGGCCAGATTACTCATAACCAGTGCTATGAGCCTGACCAGGTTACACATGACCAGTGCTTTGAGCCTGACCAGGTTACACATAACCTTACTGTACTATGAGCCTAACCAGGTTACTCATAACCTTACGGTACTATGAGCCTGACCAGGTCACTTATAACCTTACAGTACTATGAGCCTGACCAGGTTACTCATAACCTTACGGTACTATGAGCCTGACCAGGTTACTCATAAACCTTACGGTACTATGAGCCTAACCAGGTCACTTATAACCTTACAGTACTATGAGCCTAACCAGGTCACTTATAACCTTACAGTACTATGAGCCTGACCAGGTTACTCATAACCTTACGGTACTATGAGCCTGACCAGGTTACTCATAAACCTTACGGTACTATGAGCCTGACCAGGTCACTTATAACCTTACAGTACTATGAGCCTAACCAGGTCACTTATAACCTTACAGCACTACCAACGCATTAAGCCACACATGAAAGCAATAGCAGTACATACATAAAAAGGTATTGAGGATAGCACAAAAAAAACCTTTGTTCTAGTGCTTGAGAACAAATGTGTGTGTATATGTGTGTGTGTGTGTGTGTGTGTGTGTGTGTGTGTGAGACAGACAGAGACTGGGGTAGCCAATGGGAGGCAGGCCCAGGCAAAACACTGGAACCTCCCCCCAAACCTTCTCTCCACACCCTGCGACCTCATCCCCTCCAGTCCTGGAAACAGGACAGAACTGAGTCTTACTTTGGTACGGAGGATGTTGCCATGGATCCCGTTGTCGCTGACCTTAACAGAGACCTGTCTGTCTGACAGGTCCGGCCGCAGGAACGGGGGCTGGATGGAGACGTGGGGCTTCTTCCTGGGGTCCACCGTGTACCTGTGGCAAGAGAGATGGTTTCAGAGGGTTGTGGGGGAAGGGGGAGGTGTTACGGTCAGGATTGTGTGAGTGGAGCTGCCTCTAACAGAATAAACACATTTTACTCCTACGACTGACAGACGGCTACCAAAGCCACACACAGAGTTCTCTCGCTGAGGTCATGTCAGCCAAGGTGCTGCTGAAATAAAAGTACAGCATTATGAAAAAAAAAAAACTTCCTTTGGAATACAGATATACTTCAAAAGTTAATGATTTTCATAGCTTTTAATGTTCTTCTACATTTTGCAATGCTCCACCTATAAGTATTCTCTTCTGAGTGAAACTGCTCCACAGTAATTTAAATGATTGTTAAGAAATGGATGCAAAACAAAACAGAGCTTTCTGTCAATGACAACTGCCAAAACCAATGCTAACAGAACCCTCACACCAACATTTTCAGTTCAGCAGGATGTGGGATTAGCAGTAGGGTTACACCTTCCACTATGTCTAAATCAATGTGCTAACGCTAATATCAACACATGTATGTAACTAATATCAATACTATAATAAAGTCAACGACAACATATGCCATTATATGTTGTTACCAGGCAGAAAAGGGTTGTTTCAATTCTTTGAAGAATTCTAATTCTTGGAATTTATTTGAAGTCCTCCACTGATGATAATAGCGCTCACATCGAATCCCATAATTATAATGTAGGACAGCAAAGCTTCTGCAGGTTTTCTGTATCTTGTGCTTCATCTCCGTGATTCAGATTCATCAATACATTTTACCCAATGACTTGTGCTACACTGAACAGTTCTGTGGAAAGGAACTGTATCCCACACACCTGGTTGCCATGTTTATATACGTGCTTAGCAAATTGCTGTTCCATCCTTAATGAGCAGTGACCCCTCTGTCACTGCTCCTAAATGTGAAACACTGTGTGTTCTGCTGGCACTGCTGGAGTCTCTGGGCTCATTTCCCCACAAGCAGGCACTCTGCAAAGTGATTACATCTGAGTGACCATCTGCCATCCCCAGGGTTTCTCTCCACTGCAAAAACAACAAAACAAAACGCTCATGCTGCCTCCCGGTGGTCTCCATCAGTTACTGCAGTTTGTCCTTTGACAGCACGTGGCAACCGTGGGAAGCTCTCCATGCCAGTCCTATTGGTCAGCACACCTTACCCTGTGGCTGAATCAGGCTCCAGTGGCCTCGATTTAACCTTGTGTCCAAGAGCCCCCCTGCCACACAACCCCCACCAACCACAGGCCTGTGAATTACAACACTCTGCTCCGGGGGGGGGGGGGGGGGGGGGTCTGCTGACTGAGCTGTACTTACCTTGGGGCTAAAGGGCTACACAAGACATACTTCACGTTGCCACAGCAACCTCGAGTGAAGGGATTGACTCCCCCACGGAACTTCCCCGTCACCTGTAGAAGAGAAGAGAAGAGAAGAGAAGGCAGCGTTTTTTTCCCCCAGTGTGGGAGAGAGAGAGACAGAAAGAGAGAGAAAGAGAGAGAGAGAGAGAGAGAGAGATTTACAACAGTGCTGACTCTGCCAGCAGCTCCTATTTGAGCTTATGAAAAAATGAACAAGCCATTATTCAGCTTGAAGTGTGAAATCTTGTCCCCCCCCTTGCTATCACGGCCCCAGGCAGCTGGGAGATATTCCACTGGGGTGCTTTTTACAGACCGAGTGGGATGCAAGGGATGATGGAGGGTGCTTGGTTATTTTAATTGAGTTCTGGTCTCCTTCTTTCATCATCCCTGTGTTAGACATGTTGTAGGGCTGTGTAAAACCCAGTGCTGGGTCAGACATGGTGTAGGGCTGTGTAAAACACAGTGTTGTGTCAGACATGGTGTAGGACTGTGTAAACCGCAGTTCTGGGTCAGACATGGTGTAGGGCTGTGTAAAACACAGTGTTGTGTCAGACATGGTGTAGGACTGTGTAAAACGCAGTGTTGTGTCAGACATGGTGTAGGACTGTGTAAAACGCAGTGTTGTGTCAGACATGTTGTAGGGCTGTGTAAAACGCACTGCTGGGTCAGACATGGTGTAGGGCTGTGTAAAACACAGTGTTGTGTCAGACATGGTGTAGGACTGTGTAAAACGCAGTTCTGGGTCAGACATGGTGTAGGACTGTGTAAAACGCAGTTCTGGGTCAGACAGGTTGTAGGGCTGTGTAAAACACAGTGTTGTGTCACCTGCTCATTGGTGGTGCGTCCCCGAGCCACCAGCACCATGTGTAAGCCGGTGAGCCCGATGACTGGGATGAAGAAGAGCCCCGCCACACACATCACTACCAAGCTGAGCCTGGAGTCAAGGAGCCTCACTCTGCCAACCTATGATTGTTCCTACCATCTATTAATGCACATCTTCGCTCTGGATAAGAGCATCTGCTAAATGCTTAAAATGTAAAAATGTAAATGTAAAAATGCCCTGCACCGTGCGTGGTACCATGCACAGACACATAAACAAACACACACACACACACACACACACACACACACACACACACACACACACACACACACACACACACACACACAGATACACATACACAAACACACTCACACATGGACACAGACCCACAGACACACACACACGAACACACAAACACAAACACACTCACACATGGACACAGACACAGACACACAGACACACACACACACTCACATACACACACACAGACAGTCACACAAACGCATACATTCACACACACACACACACACACACACACACACACACACACACACACACACACACACACACACAACACACACACACACACACACACCCACACACACACACACAACACACACACACTCTCCCACTACTACACTTGAGCAAAGATAAAGATACTTAACCCGAAGTGTTTCAGTTTTAATGGATTGTATGTAAAAACTAAATAAATACGTAAACTGTGCAAATCTCGATACGGACTGGTAAACAAATAAATGCTGAAAATACTATTTATGGCCCGGGCCTACTTCCTGCACTCCAAGGGGGGTAATTCGAAGGTGGAAGGATACGTGACGGTGGTGTGCAGCGCCCCCAGCCGCTCCAGGTGGTGCAGCACGAACAGCAGGCCGAAGGAGAAGACCCCGACCATGTGAATGCTGAGTGACAGCAGGAACAGGAAGAAGAAACGGTAGTTCCGCCTCCCGATGCAGTTGTTCACCCAGGGACAGTGATGGTCAAAATCCTGCAGAGGTGGGAGGGGGAAGTTCAGAGAGTGAGCACTGCAAACGTCAGACCCTGCTTTGTGTGCTCAATACGCTGCCTCTGGCTTCGTTCTCGCCACAAAGAGCGAGGGAGGCACAGATACAGCACAACCGAAGACATTAAACATGTTCTGTGTGGCGACGCACGTGGCCTGCAGCTGTCAGTCACAATGAATGGTAAGAGTGATCTACGGTTTAGAAGATAGATGCAATTGCTTGGGGGTATTCCATCTCTGCAGTTTGAGCACCTAGAAGTCTGAAATTTATCTTCCAGAAGCCATGGAGATTGGTTAACTTTTGCACATTTTAATGTCAACAAGACACATTCAAATGGGTGCACATACACGTATGTTAAATGGTCATTTTATAGAATTTTGCCAGGAGCTGTATGGTGTTACTGGCAGGTACCTAACTGTGAAACCAATGACTGAAGATACTAGTTTTCAGATATGCACTACAGTCACTTGAAATGCATGCCCATTAGCTTCCACCCATTCTCAAGTCACTGAAGTGTGAAGGCAGCGGTGCTGCGATAGCTAGCTATGAGCAACATCAATAGAATTACTAACCAAAGCAAACAGATAAGGTAGCAAATGTTGCCATGGCAACTGCCTTCTCTCAAATTAGCTTAGGTTGGGTTCTGGATCACCCTTTCCTCCATTTGTCAATACCTACCACAAGTTAAAATATGATTATAGCTAGCTGCCCAAGCTAATTCCTGGGGGACAGAAAGTAATACTACTGGCATGTAGCTAGCTTGCTAGCTTAAGCATCTCACAATCAGCCTTCAGGGAAAAAAAATATCTGTAAACAAGTTTCACAATAACATAGGTGACTCTGTAGCAAGCGCTAGCTGGAAATGCATACAGATCAGATTAGTGTACGTACCAGAGCTAGTTTCTTCAGAGAGAGAAGGTTTTAATATGCAGCCTCCCTCCCTACAGATCAGCTTCATGTTTTATTAAATTTAAAGTCACGTAAAGGACCTCTACCATCCAGAAAAGTATGCTATAAAGCAGTCATAGCATAGATCTGGTAATGACTGCACTACTCCTCCACCTGCAGTATAGCTATGATGGCTGTGGCTATCAAGAGTTTATCAATTTTACATTTATCGCAGAGGAAAAACACAGGTAGCTGTGTACTTATGAATTACACCAATCTAGACAAAGTCAATAGAACGCGTAGTTAACTCTAACTTTTCTTTTTGTTTGTTTTATGTTATAGGAGCTAAATTTGGAAACTGTATGTGCCATATTAGTTTATTTGATCCCCATTAGCTGCTACCAAGGTAGCATCTATGATTCTATTCTTCTGCTTAAAGCGTGGATCTCTCTTCAACTCTAATTCTGCTGATGGCTTTGAGCCAGGGCTCAACAATGGGGACACCAAACAACCAAATCCAGCCGGCCCAAGTTTCCCAGAGGTTCCTTGGCTCCCGCATTCCCACAAATGATATGAAATCTCCGCTCCCACGGAAAGATGGAAAGATCCGCTGACTCACACAGCCACCCTGCTCCAGCAGTACCCCCCCCCCCCACCCTCAATTTCTCCAGGCCGGGGCTGCCTGTGAATCCTATCAGCCAAACCCAGTCCAATCAGCCAACACACGGCTTGGCTCAGCACACTTCTTTCTGTGGAGGAGCCTCTTTTTTCAGCTTTGTGCATGCTTACGGTCACATAAACACCGTTTTTTCCCGCTTGCAATTTATGCGGCATGTTGCCTCTCAAAGAGCAGCATTCTGCCGATTCCTTGAAACGCAGCGCCTCGATTAACCACTAAGTCTGTGTGATGTGCAGTGGAAGTGCACCGAATGAAGGATTCCTGCTGACTCGGGCTCTGGGGTTTGATCCACGCTGTAAATAAGTGCCCACCCCCCCCTTTATAGTCCACGGTAAGAAATCGCCGCTCTAGGTGAAGCTATTGTGTGCGGCTTATGGGTTCAAGTACTGGAATCAGCGCTATTCCCTCCCTGCCGTCCAATGAGCCTCAGAGAAACAGGCAGTACTGACTGTTTAGAAGCAGACCGGTGCATTTGGAAAACACTCTGGTGTAGCATTCTGGACAGGGATAGGGGGGGTGGGGTTGGGATATAACACAAAAGGATTGCGGTCTGTAACACTGCGTACAGGCCTAGCTAATAAAAAGCCATGGGGAGCTTCCTCGGGTGATTACAATTTTTGCCAGCACTTAAGCAATCGGGGCAGGAATCTTAATGCACAGTAAAACGATTGAGGAGTTGAGTGTCCTGACTAAATGTTTGTTTACAAGAATAATGGACATTTGAATAACATGCAATTAGTTAGCCGGTGGAGGACCTGTATGCAGGAGTCCTCTGCTGATGAATGGAGTGCAGGAGAGGAGTATACCTCGCTTTCTTTTCCTCTACTCCCCCCCCCCCTCCCTCTCCCTCTCCCTCTCCCTCTTCCCCCCTCATCACCCAGTCTCTCCCTTTCCATCTCCCTCCATCTCTTCCCCAATCTCTCCCCCACTCTCTCCCTCTCCCCTTCTGACACTCTCCCACCTCCTCCCCTCTTTCTCTCTCTCTCTCTCCCCCGCTCTGCCTCGCTCGCCCTATTCCTCCTTCTTTCTCGCACCCTCTCCTCCCCCCCCTCTCTCCCTCTCCTCTCCTCTCCTGCTCTCCCAATCTCCCTCTCTCCTCCCCCTCTTTCTCTCGCTCTCTGTGTTTATGTTATTTAGGTTAATGGCTGATATCTTTGAAAAGCTGGGACAGGTGTTTCAACAATCTTGTGTGTTTATCTTGGGATGTTAAAACAAGGAAATGAAGTGTCAACTAATAAACTTTCTACCGGGGGAGGATAAGAAAGCAATTCATATGAGCAGGAAACATAAGATACAATACTGTCAAGGGCAAGAAGTAGACCTGGTGTGGTGTTCAGAGGGTTTGTTTGTCATAATGGAGTACATGTACTACCAATTAATGGATGACCTCACACGTTTTAATGAGTCTAGGTGAATTCAAAGTGCAATATTTTGCCTAGAGGAAAATAGTCTTGATTCTTTCTCTCCCCCTCTTTTGCCCTCCCTCCCTCCCTCCCCTTCTCTACAGCTCTCTCCCTCGCTCTCCTTCCCCCTCCGTCTCCCACTCCGTCTCTCCCTTCCCTCCTTCTCTCCCCCCCCCCTCCCCCTCCCCCCCCCCCTCCCCCCCCTCCCCCTCCCCCTCCTCCTGTTCTCTCACCTCCACACAGTTGTCGCACACGCTGCAGTGGGAACAGCGAGGAGGCCTGTAGAAGTGGCAGGAGGTGCACCACTTCATCCGGACCTGGATTCCCTTGATGTCCACGTTCTTGTACAGCGGCGCCCGGAAGTCGTCGTCCTTGTCCTCGTCCTCGTCCGCTGGGATGGAAACACAGATCAGCCGCACTTCACAACCAGCTTTTCGGGACAGTGAGAGAAGACTAGGAAAAACACAAGCCGTTTCCTGTAATATAGGCTACATAAATCAAGACTTAAAATCATAGAAAGAGTATATGGAATTATTTTTAATTCTTCTTTATCTTGTTGTGTGGCGAACAGGTGGTGAATGCTTGAACGCCTTGCTAAACGGCACCAGGGGTTGTTCTATGAGAAAATAGAACCAAGGGAAAGAGTTTTGTTGGCCTAACTAAACATTTATAAATCTGTCATACAAGGCCTGCTAGGAGTGTTCCTGCTGCTTCTGCCCGAACACTTGCCATTGGGTTCATTTTCAAATAAATATTGACATTTTGCAAGAGAGCTAGAAGACAAATTGTAGCTCTGCAGGCTATAATGATGAATTGTGATTTTGAGCTAAACTCACAGTGCAATATCACAGAACGGCCGGCATACAAAATACGTTTAGCTCCATCAAAGAGCGAACTCATAATGGAGAACTATTAACACGGGGTCCTGTCTGGATAGATAATTTCACACTCTCTCTCTCTCTCTCTCTCGCACCTGTGCTACAAAATACCTGCAGGAATTCACCCGGAGTCTCTCTGACAAGATTCTGAATGTAAACCGCTTAATACTGCCAGACCTGGGGCCTGCTAACTTCTGTGCTCTTTCAGGCTTAGAGACTCAGGCTTGAAGCCCTGGAGACCGTAAACACCGTCTTTATGTCTGATGGCCACTCGCGGACCACGGTCGTTTTTGTTGAGAGAAGCGAGAGAGGAGTTATTCTTCTGGCCCTTGGTGAGAGGGGCATGCTGGGAAAAATGGGAGAGCATGAGGGAGTTTGTTCGAGATTTAGTAGCGCACACAATGCAATTTCCCAGGAGAGAAATAAAAGAAGAAAAAAAAAACACTCATGCTGGCACAGGAGATGCAAACGCAATTCCCTCGAGCTTTCAGACCCTTTTGTGTGTGTTTAGCGGAGGCTGGCTACACAGTGACATTAACGGTGATTCGTATTATTGCACAGCAGGGCTGAAAAAAACCACCTGCCCAAAAAACATCTGAACACCAGTATCTCATGGGCAGAATTCTATTCGAATTGAAGTTTAAATCCGTGGTTGGAAGAATGAAGGTGCCGTGAGTGAATTCTGCCAAGAGCAAACACATGTGCATGACTGGATGTAGACCCACGTGGACGTCACGGAGGTCAGTTGTACAGGGAGGAGTTTTTTTTTTTGTTTTTGGTCACCCTCTGTCCTCATGCAAAGGGGGCATGAGGAGGCGGGGCCTGAAATGTCACCGCGAGCGACAGCAGCTGCCGGCAGGCGAGCTGAGTCACTGTTAGGACTAACGGCCCCTGTCTCCATAACGACCAGGTGGGGAGGGGGTTCATTGCTCGACAGCACTAAGATGGCCTTGAGGTGGTGCGGTTCTTCAGAAACGATCGTTACTCGTTTACGTGGGCTGGAAATCCCCACGCGCACCGGTTGTTCGTAATTGCCAACATCGATGCCACTGTCTGCTAAGTAATTTGGCACATTTTTTCAAAGCACGGCCCAGGCTGATTATGAGGTGATTGCATTCATGGCAATGATTGTTACGGTAGATTAAACTGTGTTTGGGAGGCTGAGGGACCGGACCGTACTTTTGTATGGGGGTGGGGGATTGGGGGGGTTGTCTGGGGGCCTGGAATGACATTTAGTACAGAGAGTGCTCTACTGCCTGAGGTCCAAGCATTAAAAAAGTTCAGTCTGGCAAGTAATTCAGAGATTTCAGAGATGTAGAGGCAGAGTGAAGGTAAAAGTCACTAAAAGGTGACCATGTGTGAAACTCATTACTCAGGACAAAATGGCTGGAAAAGGAATGAAAGACAAGGCAAGGGAAAAGGAACAGCAAAAAGTTTCATAATAAGAGAGAGAGAAAGAGAGACAGTCAGAAAGACAGAGAAAATGATAGAGGCAGACAAAAGCTGGGAGCCAAAGAAAAAAACAAAGGAAAAAAATCTAAAAATGTAAAATTTTACCCGTGCTTAAAAAAAGGGATACTGAAGACTGGGGGAAAATTTGAATCAAAATTATTAAATAAACTGTAATGCTATCTGGCCTTAAACATAAGCATGTTGCCTAAAAAGGCAGAATGCCTAAAAATGCCTAAAAGTGAACAATCAAAAATGTACAAAACTTCTGAGAAAGTAGTGCTCAGTGACCCAAGCCTTGCTGTATGGCATGAACCTGGGGACCCCTTAACGCCCTGAGAACAGCTGTGCAGAATCTACCTGAGGACCTCTTAACGCCCTGAGAACAGCTGTGCAGAATCTTCCTGGGGACCCCTTAACGCCCTGAGAACAGCTGTGCAGTCTCTATGAACAGCAGGTGACTGGGACAGACATGCACTCCCTGCTACCCTGCTAAAAATACACAAAATACCCACACAATTAAATGTCCTCTCAAGACAACAGCAATATCAAGGAGAGGAGATTTTAGGAAGAGCAGATTTTAGACCTGCAAGGCCAGATATGTGCCTGTCACAGCTTTAAAGACATGGGGCAGAGGTTCCACAGCAACACAACCAATATTCATGTCCGTAGGAACAGCAGTTATATGCTAATATAACTGTTCATCTTCCTGTTAACTGTTACATTAGCATACACATTGTCAACATTCTTGTAGTTCTTATTCTATTTCATACCACGGCTTGGTTAAATATTTGATCCTGATTGGTCCAGAGGGTGTCATTTTTTCCCCAATAACAAAACATGATTATTTTTTAAACTACTGATTATTTTCCAGGAGAAACATAATAATGCCCAGCTATGGAGTAGAAAGTGATTCCAGCGAAAGTGGCTTAATCATAGTTCCAAACCAATACACAAGACGTTCAACATTCTATTTCAGTCGAACATTCCGTTCACAACGGAAAACAACAGGAAAAACGTAAAAGGTTAGCAACAAAAACATAGCACTACAACAATTTTGTTTAATTGTGTTTGAGTGTTTATTTATTTGTGTTGCTGGTAGCCGTGGGATCGGCTGAATAAAGCGCTCTGGGCTGTGCAGTTCTCCATTTCAGGGTGGAGCAGGGCTCTCCCCTTCAGGGTGGTCAACCCCTCGGCTTTGCCTCGGGACTGCATCACATCACCCTGTCCCGGCTTATCTTGATATAACTTTACAGTCGTGGTTTATTCCTCACTTCATTTGCATTATGAAGTCGTGCCAATGCATCATTTTGAAAATGCTACTCAAAACTGAATTCAATTACAATTTCAGAGAGAGAGAGAGAGAGAGAGAGAGAGAGACAGAGAGAGAGAGAGAGAGAGAGACAGAGAGAGAGAGAGAGAGAGAAAGAGAGAGACAGAGAGAGAGAGAGAGAAGAGAGAGAGAGAGAGAGAGAGAGAGAGAGAGAGAGAGAGAGAGAGAGAGAGAGAGAGAGAGAGAGAGAGAGAGAGAGAGAGAGAGAGAGAGAGAGAGAGAGAGAGAGAGAGAGAGAGAGAGAGAGAGAGAGAGAGAGAGAGAGAGAGAGAGAAAGCCAGACAGACAGACAAACAGAATGAGCTCCACCTCTCACCTCTGGGGATGACGCCAGGGTCCATGAAGGTGGCCATGCTGAAATTGGCCAGAACGAAGAGGAAGACGATGCCATTGTACACAGGCACGGCGGGCGAGATCGCGTGGGTCAACCAGGGGCACCTGGGAGCGGAGAGAGAAAGTGGGTCTCTAATGAGACTGATGCATATTTATATCACTCTGTCATTAGTACATTTAGACGTGTCACACAAAGATGAACATGTCGAGAATACTGAAAGCACCCCAGTCAGGTATAGGACAATCAAAAGATGATCAAAAGCACATGTGAGGAAAACGCCAGTAAAGTCAGAAAACAATTACGAGAATATGGATAGTCAATTAATCAACTAACACCTACAGATAAACTCGTGGACCCTGAAGTGGAAAGACATAGACATCATCCGAGACATCAGGAATCAAAGTCTTAATACTGCGAAATCCCACAGGACAGACATGTCAAGGTTCTCACACACACACACAGCAATTATATTTCCTGTTTCAGTAGCACTGATATTCCCAACTCAACACACCATTGACTTGTGCACATTTCCATTGGGAGATGATGCTTTGATGCACCTGCATTATAACAGAGCTGTGAGCTACAGCGAAGTTACAGATGAAGAGATCGCAAATATGTTTTGCAGATCTGACACCCAGCTTCCCATCTCTCCCCCTCCATCTACACACATGCACAGACAACAGACACACACACACACAAATATATGGCACACATCCACAGACATTTACATTACATTTGACATTTTAGGCATTTAGCAGACGCTCTTATCCAGAGCGACTTACACAGTTTACATTCCTTTACATACAATCCATTTATACAGCTGGATATTTTACTGAAGCAATAACAGCAGTGCTCCACCTGGGAATCGAACCTCCAACCTTTGCAAGCCCAGTTCCTTAACCATTATGCTAACACTGCCACATACACATATGTATGCACACACTACAGTCATGCACACACATACAAACACACACGGCACACATACACACACACACACACACACACAGAGTCATAACTGACACATACGCGCACACAAACACGCCTCACTCTCTTCTCTACACACAACACACACCAAAAGTCTGTGTTTACTTAATACAGCCTGCCCAGGAAACAAGACTTTCAGCATTTCAATCTCTGGGAAACAGGGAAACCAAGAGCCCCACAATCAGAGAACAGCCAGTATGCTGAATGCCTCTGACTCTGAAGAGTCTCCCCAACAATAACAGCAACTACATCGTCCTCGTCATTGAATGCGTACGTGGGCTCAGATCTTATTCAGCTTTTTTTGATATTGAAGTGAACCATGACACCCAGCCAGCAGACGAGCAGGGGTGGGGGGGGGATATATCAGGACAATCCTATACTTGGGTGCAGGGCTACAGAGTGTGTGTCATGGTATATTGCATATCCTGGAGCCTGTGAGCACTGAGTGGCCAGGCGGGGAGCAGGATGTTGGCAGGCAGGCAGGCTGCAAAGCCGGTTACTGTCACACTGTAATGGGAAGATGCGAAATACAGAGTGTCATGCCCCCCCACAGGGGACGGTGACTTTAGTGCACCAATCCCTGCATTTCCTGTTCTAATGTTTTAACGTCTCATACATTAAAACATGTGTTAAACTGGAGCTTGAGAGAGGGAGAGAGAGGAAGAGAGACAGAATCAGCTCCATCTCATACCTCTGGGATAGGTAGGTAAAGAAGGAAAATGAACCATAGTGAAAGTACAGAACTGTACTGTATGTAGTTGGATAGTACCTTGGCATTAGCACTCATGAGGCAGATTTACTTTGTCCAACCAGAAACTTTCCCTGGGAAAACAAGCCAAGGTGCCCTTGGAGGAGGGCACCAAATAAATCCTCTTATATCTGCCGCTTGAGGACTGCAGATCTTAACGGCAAATATCCAATAATATCTTTAGAGCTCCACCAGGATTTGATCATGATATCTCAGTATTCAGATCTGTACTCTCTGTACTGCCGTTATCCTTGCTCTGTCCGAGCCTGGGAGATTGTGCGCGAGATCTCATTTATTGCAAGTTGATATTGATCTCTGGAGAACGGTATTTGGATGAAGGGGATGAGAAAGGTCAATAGTGATGGATTGGTGTGAGCCAGGATTAGTTTACTCCTTGTAAGGGAGACAGACTTTACCAGGTGACCCGCTATAAATACACAATAAAAAAGGGTCCATAAATCTGGCCCTCATCTCCAACACACGCACAAACAGACACGCAAACAATGTGCACGCATAAACACAAACAAAACGTACAGGCAAGACAGACAAACACAAACACACACGCACACATAGAAATACACACATGTACACTGGGCGTGCACACAAACATACACACAGACATTTGTGCATACGTACACACAAATACACACACAGCACTACTATTGCACAGCATTGCAGCGCTCTCCCCCCAGCAAGTTCACTCACGTTGGCCATCCCCCTCCTCCTGCCTGGGCCTTGTTCAATAATTCAGAGTGGATGCTGGAGGTCAGGACTGGCAGGCTAACAAGCGTGGAAGAGCTAGTGGTGGAAGCAGTAGCGTAGCTTGGGGGAAACTTGGGAAACTTGGGGTTAACCCCCCGAAATGTTTTATGACAGTTCCCAACTGTTAATCTATTGCTGAACAATTTTTGCACCCCCCATAAATTCCTGGCTGTGCCACTGGGCTGGAGACAGTAACGAACACTGGCAGTGGCAGAGGCCGGGGTGAAATGCGACACCTGTCTGAGGCGATGTAGGTCAGTGGGGTGGAGTTGACTCTAAAAAAACACACAGGTCTGCTCGTCCCGGCCCACTGCTCGCTCACCAAGACCCCCTTCCCCCATGACCCGCTACTAGCTCCCCCCCACCCGCTGTTCACTCACCCGTGCCCCCCCATCCCCCCTCCCGTGGTTGCTCGTTCTCTCCCACTCTCTAGCCCTGGCCCTTGGCTCAACCCTGGCCACCCTCGCTCGCTGCTCGCCGCCCTCCCCAAAACGCTCCCAGTTCCACTCCAGTTCCTCCTCCGTCTCAGGAGCCGGATTAAACAGGAGCTCAGCCCCGCGTGGTTGTGTGTGTATCAACGCTAACTGCTTTCTCTCCCGCACACTGGAGCCCCACCACTGAGAGCTGCAGAGCTCTAATTTGCCTTTTGGCGCTTTGACAGAGCCCCCCGCCAAGAATAAAACAATCAGACTGAAGTGGACTGCAAACAGAAGGCACACAGCCGAAAGGTTAACTAGGCTCTAAGTCCTTACCGCAACGGCCAGGAGCCCCAGACCCTCTGTGTCACCACTTTGATGTTATTTCCTCAAGTGCCGTTAATGTCACAGGGCCAGGAAAGTGCTTATGGCCAGAGGAATATGCCACAGTGTTCAGAGTAACATAAATACGCTATTGGGAATAATTCACGATGTCGAGACTGGTACACAGAGCAAAGAGATTGTTCAGAGGAAAGAAAATGGCATTCGGAATAACACACACAGGTTTTAGAGGAATAACGCACAATGTTTAAAATGTTACATACAGTTCAATAATCATAGAAATACAAAAACAAGCAAGCAGAACAAACAAGACACGGGCCTGTATTCAATCAACATTTAACCTTTAAGTAGAATGACAAAACTATTACATTATATACAAACTGTGCAATTACTGTACAAATTTGCTCAGTTTGATGGAATTCATTTTGGTGATTGCTGAGTTTAGCAATCTGTGTATCTAGCATTTAGGGTCTGCTAAATGCCTAAAATGTGTTTGTGAAGAAAAACAAAAAAACTAATGTAATTTATATTTATTTGCAAGTCACAGTTAAGAACAAATGTTGATTGAAACACTACACTGTGTTCAGAGAAATACAGCCGGAGGGTTTGGGTGATCAAACTTCATGGGCCTCTCTCAGGTCAGAGTAGAGATATGTTTGTCTTGTTTATCTTGGTCAAATATTGACTGAACAAACTGAATAAACTAAATCTAAAATATGGCTCTTAAATCGACTACGTTTCATCATCTTTAAGAGTCAAATGGAGGCATCCCCGGGGCCACGTTTGTTTCCCCCAAGTTTAACAAGTTTGTGGTTTTATTTGCTTTCACCGGGGTTCTCGCACCGAGAACGCAGAATCAGCAGCATCTGCACAGTGTTCACAACAAAGAGAGAACCATGCGGTTTAACAGGGCCCACTGCACTAGTCCACCTGCTGTACCTGGAACAGGTGAGGAGCGCTCAGCGGAAAGAACGCCGTCGGACAATTGGCTTCCTGAGACAGCAGCCCGAGGAATAAAACAATGAAGACGTGTCAATACTCGTGATCCTTTTAGCTCGTCTGAATCCTGGCTGTTGCTGAGGAAAACCAACCGAGCAGTGGTGAATCCTGGGGGCAGGGTGACAAGCACAGGGCCCGCTCTATCTCTAAGCCTTCCGAGGCACAACAAAGTGTGCAACCTTGTCACTCCACTGTATTTGCCAGCGCGTGCTGGAGTGTAAAGTACAGCAGCAGAGCCTGCACTGCTAAATACCCCCATACACTGCGACCGGTGTCATCATCCTGACATTTCCTGTCACTTTCTCCTCTGGTATGACTCGTTCCACTGCACACAATGTAAAAACCGCCACTTCCTATAAAAAAATCTTAAGGCAGGGGAAAGTCAAATTAAAGTGTCCCTTCACCGTGAGTCGTTGCAGTCATTGCAACCGCAAGGATCAGAGGAAACGGTTTCAAATAGTCTGATCGGGAGTTTCACTCGCCGTCCGGACTCAATCCGGCCCTTTCCCTTCCCCAGGTCGTTCTCATATATTTCCCGTCGGGAACCGAATAAAACATTCCTAATCTCTCCTACGATGTGAAATAACTAGATGACCCCCCGCAGTTTTCCCTGTGTCATGTCAAAGACGCAGACACCGAACAGCAAACAGCTCCCCCTGCTCCTCGCGGGGGTAACAGAACTAGCATCACTACCTCGCGCCAAACAGAACTCGTTAACTTTCCTCTGTAATCTGGAAATCCTAAAGTACCCCGATACAGAGATAAAGGCCGCTGTCATGGAACCGTGCCTACTGAGAATGCAACGGCGACGCCAGCAAAGCATTAAAGACCATAAATACTGATATTTTGGAAACACCGGGTCGTTAATCATGTCAACAAAGACGTCTGGGGAGGTTTTATCGCCCTGTTATTTAAACGCTGGAGAGTTTGTGCCTAATCCGTCACTTTCTCAAATCTCGCATCAAACCGAACCGACTCGCGGGTGCTCTGAATCTAATTAGCGACATTTATAATGGACTCTTGCTAATTCATGACTTTTCCTTGGGCGTATATTATGGATAATATGCAGCAGCATTGAGGAGATAGGAATTTTAGCAGCAGGAGCTGTTCTCTAACGTCCTAAGAGCTGTCGTCTCAGAGCGATTTCGATACAGAACATACGGCAGACTTTGGCTGAATCCTAATTTTGGCCGTTTCTTTCGCCTTCTGGACGACCACCTGAGGTGAAACTTTTGTAATCAATAGGCTACTTGTCAATTACAGGTGACCACCAGATGAGATTAAGATTCCTACCCGCTGTCGTATTTGTGCAAATATATATCCACTCATGCACGCACATACACACGCACGAAGGCACAGTTTATCAATTGCCAGGTGCATTAACACATACATTGGGCCTATCCTTAAATATGTTTTCCTATAGTGCTTGCATTGCACAGTCTCTGTATCCATCTATCCATGTTCACATTCCATAAAAAAACAGCACATGAGGCACACATGAACAGCGGAATATACAAAAAAAGCAGAAGATCTGAACACATGCTCATCAGCTGAGCCAGGGCCCCCCGGGGGGCAGTCCGCGCTGTCTGCATGCTCTAATGAGTGTGTGGAGCGACAGCAAGCACGCGGGTCTGAAGGACCGGCTCTCGGAGAGAGCGCTCAGCCACAGTGCTGCTTCACACGTCTACATACACACTGGTGGGAGTTCAGCCGCGTGGGCCAACCAAACACTTTCCCTGCATTTCTTTCCCTTCAAAGAACTTTATATTTAAACTGGTGAATTCAGCCTCACAAAAATCTTGTTTGTTGTTCATCGTACCTGCCCTGCTCCGTAAAGGCCACGTTTCAGTTCAAGGATAAGACTGCTGTGTTAGGAGTGCTGTGGTATACGCTGAACTACACCACTGTTATAAAAAAGGCAACATTTATTTAAAAAAATGATGAATGGTACAACAAAATGTACAGTGCTAACAAAGGATAAATTATTAAACCTTTTTAGTACGTACATTTGAACTAAAATAAATGATCACTTCAGAAAATTAATTTAGCCACTTGTATAAAACACCCTATATGGCAAAAAAAAAAAAATAGAAGAATATTTCAGGGTCAAGCTTTGCCCAGCAACACAGTTTACAAAGTGCCCGGGAGGCGTTTGACTGCAGATATCAAAGAGTATCAAAGATTCAAAGAATAAAAGTCTGCTGCAGTGAAACGTGACATTTACCATTGCAGAAGATTAAAGGCGCCCTCTTATCAGTGCTGGTTGAACTTTCATCAGAAAATCTGTATAATTGCACATAATGACTATACTAAAAAAAGTATGCATTTTTAATTGATTCATAACTAGTGGCTGTTGTCGACTACGTCAATGTCCCATTTTCTTACAAACAGCCTGATGAAGAAAAATTCACCATTTCTACACAAAAAAGCGCTTGAAGCAGAAATCGCTTACGAGGACAGGTGAAGCTCTGCTGGTCTCAATTTATGTATTCTTGTGTTTCTTCTCCTTCTTTCGTTGTGTGAAAGGAAGACAGCGGGAGTCAAAGGAATTGGCACTCTAGTCCAGGGATCTCTAACCCTGGTTCTGGAGTGCCACATGGTGTGTAGGTTTTTGTTGTTATTCAGCAATTGATTGATCAATTAAAGTAGCTGATTAAAACAGTTAACTCACCGCACCTGGTTTCTTGGGTGAAAATTTTGTTACCAATTTTTTATTTTTATTATTTTAAAAATCCAGTTTTTCTCCCAATTTAGTAGCCAATTACACCTTCTATTTATTTCAATTTACCCTCCCCACACGAGTCTGCTGCTCTTCTCTACGAGGCAAGTTAATTCTCCCAGGGCAGCGAACACGTTCGCAGGGTTTCGAACCACGTTCCTGATAGGCAGCGCGCACTGTATCGGACCAGCCAAAATACAGTGCGTTAGACCACTACGCTATTCGTCACCCTGTTGCCGATTTTAAGGTGAAAATGAAAACCAGCCATACCCTGCGGCCCTCCAGGACCAGCGTTGGGGACCCCTGCTGTAGGGCGCACAACCCTTATGGAGGAGGGAACTGATCGTAGAAAGGTTGTTAATATTGTCTGACAACAATGGGTCACTCCTGCGGAGATATTCCACTGGGGCCGAGGTATGGCAACCACAGGCCTCCAGCTACACCACCCGAAATGCCAAACTGAACTGGCATGGACGCCACTTCCTTAGGGAAGCAGGGCAAAGAGGATCTGCTTGATTTTTCACTGACTAATCCCTTTGCGGCTGTTCCAACAACTCCCAGATGGAGGACATGCGTGCATCCGGGGTGCCCAGTGATCCGTAATCTGTCAATCCACTGTCCGTGAGTCCCGCGGGCCTGGACAGTTAATCTCCTCAGACAGACAGGCAGGCAGGCAGGCAGGGTGCAGGAAAACTGGGTATTCATCCTCCCTTGCGTGACTAAGGTTTATCTCTCTCCCCCTCGTCTCATTTTAAATGACCTATCCCTACTCTTACCAGATACCGGCCGAGGAATGTCTGTCTCGAGTCTCCTTAGCACTTAGACTGCTCTTTTTGTTGACAACTGAACTTAAAAGTGTGCCGGAGTCCTCAAATAACTTACTTCTCGGACACTGCAGACACCAGATTAATTTGGCTCCCCAGGGAGCTTCAGTTCTTTTTTAAATGCATGCTTGCTTTCGAGACATTCCGAGACTCATACTTCACTCACCGTTCCACACATGCATTCCCGGCCACACCGTAAACGGATATGGTCTGTTAAAACAGTTGGTCAATCGGAGAAGGGTAGGCTAGATACACTGCAGAACTTTTAGGGAAGCACTTTTTTTTTAGGGTCCAAATGAGGTGTTGTCATTCATCAAGTTGAGGTCTGGGACACGTCCTGGTTTCTGAAATCTGAGATAATGGCGACTAAAGACTGGACCTTGAGCCAAAATGGCTTCCTCTTCAGTGGCCTAGGAAGTCACATTGAGAAAGTTTGACTTTCCCTGGTCCTTGGTTCAATTGCCATTGAAGAGAGAGAGAATCACCATATTTATGCACCACTGCTGACTACGAGTAATGGAAAAGAAGCAATCATTTCCTTCCACAATGGCTGTTTTTCATTACTCTGTAGTGGAGGTATGAGCTAACTGTTCACAATGGGTTACTTGTTCTTCCTCCTACACATTTCAACGATGCACAATTTTCAGCTCCCTTGATTTAATTCCCTGCAGTCTTTGCCTCAGTTAGAGTTCTGGTGTTCTGCTGCTTCCCCTATTGGATGAACGTCTTGATTGGCTGAGAAGCTCTTACGTGCGCGCCTCTCAACCAATCGGTTCTGTGCCGGCAGGAAGTTGCACCATATTGACAGTCAGAGGCATGTGCCACCATCTCGACCATGCCTCTGGGGTAGTGTGATGTCCAGGAACTTAGTCAGACTTCATTAACCCTGCGGTGTGTAGCAGACACAGGGCTCCCGAATATCACCCAATCCAAAGAGAAAACGCGATGACAGTTCCACTGAATTTCCACGCTCTCCTTCACCTTCTTTAATCAAGAAAAGGCTGTGAGGATAAAGCCAGGACACACTGCACAGATTTTAGGTGGAACAAAAGTTTGTTCTGAAATATACAGGCTGAAAAATCTCAAAGATTCCACAGCACAAGGTCAAGATTCCAACTATGCCATTGCCAAAGTTCAATAAGTCTGTCTAAGCAAAATGTGTATGGGAATACTGCAGTATTGAATACAGTTGTACACTACCTCTTTGTTACCTGTTATATTGGGATAGCTCACAATGCAAGTTTTGCATATTTCAATTGCAGAAGTTAATTTGCTTGATCGTACAATAACTGCCCAAATAAAGGAAACACCAACAAAAAGTGCCTTAATAGAGCGTTGGGTCCATGAGCCACCAGAACAGCTTCAAGGCACCTTGGTATAGATTCCACTGGGGAGATGCAACACTATTCTTCCACGAGAAATCCATCATTTGGTGTTTTGTTGATGGTGATGGAAAACGCTGTCTCAGGCACCGCTCCAGAATCTCCCATAAGTGTTCAATTGGGTTAAGATGTAGTGATTGAGACGACCATGCCATATGGTTTACATCATTTTCATGCTCATCAAAACATTCAGTGATCATTCATGCCCTGTGGATGGGGCATTGTCATCCTGGAAGAGACAACTCCCATCAGGATAGAAATGCTTCACCATAGGATGAAGGTGATCACTCAGAAGGGCTTTGTATTTAATGGTGTTTACCTTGCCCTTGTTGAGTGGGGTTGAATGGACCTAAACCATGCCAGGAAACGCACCCACACCATAAGAGAGCTGCCAGGACCCTTCATTTACTCAAGTGCTTCTTTTATTTTGGCAGTTATCTGATTGCTATTTTAAGGCGGGACTGCGGTAGTTCCTTAATAAAAATGTGTTGCTTTTCAAACTTTGCATCCAATCGCATGCATACTTCTTGTGTCGAATGAAAAAAAGTGCCACGTCTGTCTGTAAACAAAAGGGGAAAAACATCAAAAAAGAGGACACATTTTTTCGGAATACTTTTGCAAATCAAAAACGAGCAAAGCAATGCCAGACATTTTAGCCTCGGTCTCACTCAAGGGCGTGATTGTGGTCAACATGTCGGGCATTTGTTGCTGGCTCTTTGTTTCATATTTTCTTACTGAGCCTTAAGGGTATTTGGCTCCCATAGAGCCTGAATCGTGCACATATTTATGGATTGTTTTGACTACTTTGCAATTGCAAAGAGGGAAAAAGGCTAGTGAACTGGCGTGAACTGGCAAATATTTCAAGAGATTTCAAGAACACAAGAGGTGTTTTCTGTGAGAGCACACCATTTCCGGGAGATGCTATATCATTCGCGAGAGCCCAAGATTTCAAGTCGGGAGAGTCCCTGGGCTGTCTGACACAAGCATATTTTTCCTCAACCTTGAATGCCACCCATTGAAGGCTTTCTCGTTTGTCCTGCCTCCGCCGTGAACTCTGGGTCTCGATTGTTGTGTCTTTTATCTTCAAGCTGCATCTGTGAGCCGGGAGCATTTCCATGCTCAGAACTGCAGTCATAACCGATTCTTGGCCTCTTCCTACAGGAAGCTGGGCCTGAGTAGAATATTACCTCCCCTTCCCCCGCCCTCTCTAAACCTGCCCCGCAGGGGAGCGTTATGTTGACATATCCGTCACCCGCTGCTGGCCGACCATTATGTTGTACAGCGGGACAGCATCACACAGAGATCATGCAGGTTCGTGCGACAGTCCTGTGTTCGTAAAAACACTGCCTCTGGTTAGCTGGGAGGTTGGAGCTACTTGAAATTGGCTGTTACATCTACCCTGCCTTCTAGTATCATTATTTACAATATAACAAATTATACCAAATTAACATTAAATACAGCGGGCACTGGGCATGTTTTCTTGGACTTCCCCTGCCAGGAAGAGGACATATGACGACAAATTTAGGTGGGTGTAACATATTACAAACAAAAGCATACATAGCCTGCAGTGAGGAGCAGAGTGCAAGTTAAACTCATTTATATATTCAAATAGGTTTATTAGCAAACAAGAAATGAACAAAAACGGTTTGTGCGCGTTGCCATAGCAGCACATACACATTTACAATTGGCTGTGGATAGACTGTTTTACAGGTGAATGGAGCATAAAAATAATACTTAAATCTATATTACTAATAAACAATGTATACTCAGCAACTTGCAACAATTAATTAAGTTGCAAGATCTAATTAAATAGGCCAAAAAGATATGTGTTGGGCAACGGTGCCAAACGTTTCCTTGGACCCTTCAACCTTTAAACCGCTGAGTCTGCTTGGCTCTTTCAGCCTGTGCTTTTCATCCATTTGATAGCGAGCTGCGTTGAGGCCATTTCCTTAATGAACTGATGCCGAATCAATTTAATTCATCAACTGTCGAGCGACTAGGCCCAGTGTGGGGACTGTCGGGCAGGTCTGCCAGTTGAATCTAGCGGAGGAACAGATTTCTCAGACTCTCTCTCCCGCTCTCTCAGCTTGGCTCCATGCTACGGCCCCGTCACCACGTTCTGAGGTAACGGAAAGCGGAATGTCTGGCGAGATAAACACTGTGGAATGTCAAGAATAACAGGGGCAAAAGACAGTTTGCCACATGCAGAAAGCGGCGAAGAAACGCTTTCCTGATCGAAACCCGCCCCACCCTCCCCCATGCCCATTAAACCTGAGATTCTTAAAGCCCATTGTCTCATTCCGCTTCCTCCTCGTCTTTTCTTCTCAAGTACTCAGGGGCTTTTTGTTTCCAGTCCACAGACGCTATTGTATTTCCATATCCCATTCAATTTGGTATGACCGTACACCAACTGCGGCTTTCGATCATTTCGCGTCGTCACGGCAAATTGGTCAGAGCCATTTCACAAGGCAGCGAGCGAACGATCGAGCTTGATGGGAATCGCAGACACGGGTCCAGCGATATTCCGCAAATCAGCAGAATATTGTTCCTCTTCACCTCGCCGAGCCATACGCAGTTATGACTTCAGAAAGGTAAGATCGGGTATTTGTGCAGTCCTTGGCAGGCTCAGGTCAAAAAACTCTCATCTCAGAAACGGTGCTGTACAATGCCGGGAACATTTTTCAATCACGGGTTCCATGATTGTTCTACAAAATATGCATTGTGCGTGTGCTTTTTCTTTCCCCCACCTAGAATACAGGGAAAAAGCATAACGACAAACCAGAGACCGACCACACAACCTCCCATTCTTCATTTCTCTCCTCCCATTCTCTTTTGTCTCTCCCGCTACTTATTTCCCCCTCCACTTTATCTCCCTGACCGTCCAAAGCCAAAGTAAATAAAATAAATGTTCAAACAGACCCTGGCAGGCAGCCACGATGCTCCTAATGTGCTTTATCACCCCACATTCATTAAACCGGATTTCTACGGTGGCCTGCTGGCCTCAAAACCTCCACCCAGCTGGCCATTGTTTCCAGATGTAGTGCACCATGTCCCCCTAGATGGGGAGCAAGATGGGGCCTTTTCCTAAACTCTTATGCCTGCCACAGCTCACTCATTTTAGGAAGAGGGTTTTAGGAAGAGGATCCCCGGTTGCCCCGCTGTTAACGGAGAGCTACATAATAACAACACCGCATCCACACAATGTTATCCGAAAGGGACGATTAATCATAAATGACAGTGACAGAAGACCCGGCCTTGACAGCTTCTGCCTTCCACCACTCGGTCTGCGCTCTCACAAAAGAGAATCCTTTCAGAGTAATTGGCAATAGCAGGGCTACGTTTGATTCCAGGACAAAAGCAGAAAAAAGTGAGGATAAATTGACAGATTTTCATTTGGATTTTCATTTGGGGGTCAGTACAGGAGGTCAAAGATCTGTGACAGCTGATCAAAGATTAGTAAGAGACTGTGGTGGGGGAGGGGGTTGTTCAAATTCACAGTGTTCCATTCTGGAATTTTACTGTTCTTTGAGGATGCCATTAGCAGCCCTTCATGATGTCATCAGTTAGAATCCACTAGAATGTTACGGCGTTCATCATAATTATACTCCTCAAAGGGTTGACATTCTCCTATGTGGTGGGGGGGCTCAGCTTTACCGTGCACAGTGCTGGGGTTGGCAAACAAGACACTGGGGGTTCTGCCTGTGATTGCAAGGCCGAACCGGAGGCAGCCATAGTTCTCCATGGAGACCCCCTCAGCTTAGCGCGGGCGGGTGGTTCATTAAATCGGTGGTCAGGTGGAAGACGGGAGGACAAGCGCGTGATCCTGCTCTCGCTGTACCACCGGCTAAGACTTTTATATTATTATATGCACACAGGGAACTATGGTATGGCAATGTGGTAATGCCATATCCTCTCTTTACGGAATAAAGACATCTTATGGAAATTTGACTGGCAGATTTTCCCAGAGCTGCTTGGTCATGTCATTTCTCACACTACTCAGATCCCTGTACCAATACTCAGATCCCTGTGTCTCACTATGATTGAAAAAAATGCTCTTTTTGAGGTTGCTTATTGGCACTTTCTCTCATCAAAAACTCCTGCCTTTGGAGTGCCATCCCATCACTTCTCCCCAGTGCGGTATACTGGGGAGAAGTGAGGAGACATGGAGAACAATGGAACTGCTGGGTCTTCAGCAAGACAGAACAATGGCTCTTTTTGTAATTATAACCTCATTGTATTGGACAGGAGCCCAGTAATTCACTTTGACCATGCAGTAATGCAGGGAGGGGACTCTGACAGCAACGGCCAGATTCGAGTTGGGATCCTAGTCTGTGGGGGGTGACAGGAACGTCCAGATTCAAGTTGGTTGGATTCCAACCTCCAGCGGCGCTTTGTGACATACTCCGGACCACTCTCACCCTGCCCCACGTGGCAGATACACCCCCGCTCTCCCACACCAGAAACGGCACGCACATCGTGCAAAGTCACGGAGGAGCTAGCGGCGGACGGGACACAAAAAGCACAGACGGCTCACACTGCCGTCAGAGCAGCTGTGTTTGTTTTTCAAGTTTCTGCATTTTTTTCCATTACGTGGTGCAGTGGGATCTTTATAGTGGGGGCTTGGTTGGGGGCGGTGGGGGGAAACAAAGATCTCCAAAAGCTGCTGAAGAGAAGTGGTATGTGTTAAAGGCAAACCTCCCCACCCCTCCGGGGGGTGTACTCTCAGGAGAATAACACAAACACCTTTGATTTGGTTGGATGTGAAGAGACATTTTCTTAGCGAGCACGATCCACGGAGTCTCCCTGGAGTTCATTTTTTGAACACTAGACTTTTCACACAAAACTTCAAATTAACTCCAGAGTTCCAATGAGATATTCTGTCCATGGAAAATGCGCTAATCTGTAAGGTTCACTTTTTGACACAACAGTGCCAGGTTCCCCTGATGTTTTTGTTTTAGAACTTTTTTTTCTTTTTCTTACTTTTCCTACTTTTTTTTTTCCCAGTTTTCTCCCAATTTAGTAGCCAATTCAACCCTCTATTTATTTTAATTCGCCCTCCGCTCACGAGCCCACCGCCCATCCTCCAGTTCGAGCCATTATCCCCAAAGCTGGCAATGATCCGCCTCCTCCGAGACAGAACTTCACCCACCTGCTCTTTAGGAACGCCCTTAGTGCTCCTTGGCAAGCTTGTGCCTACTTTCCCTCCCCCCACTCCCTGGGTCGGACAGCCAAGTGCCGCCCCCGATCGGGGCTCCCGGCCAGAGTCGGACTGACGCAGTCGGGTTTCAAACAATGACCGCAATAAGTAACTCACACTTGCAAAGCGCCAGTCAATGCGGTATTAATCTTTTTAAATGAGAAACGCACACGCTCCGACCAGCACTGCAGCACAGTGTAGATTGACACAGCATGTGTGGAATTGTACATTTCCTCAGGAAAATGCCAAGCATGCACGCCCCATATCTGCTCAAACACTACATTGGTTAAGAGCCCTTGTCGTGGAAAGAAGGCTGTTGTTTGTTGTCCTGTAATTGTGCGTCAATGTGCTGTCTGAGACAAATGATAGTTCCCCCGCTTGACGGATGGGCGGATGGATCTTTTCACAATATCACGGAACTGTGAGGCAAGGCTGTGGGGAACTTCTTATGCACACAATAACACTCTTCTGCACAACCGAGAGAGAGAGATTCAACTCAATATCCAAACCAGATGGAGACTTACACTGGGCCGTCTTTACTGTCGGCAGGCCGACTCTGCAGCACTGAGAGAAAATAAAGAAATGAATTTTAAAAATGTAAAAATCAGAGCAAACCAAACCCTCCAACAAGCAATTTCTAGTCGCAACTACGAATGCAGAAGCGGACTCATTTTGCGAGTTTGCAAGTTCCGCCGCACAACAAAACCGAACCAACAAACACTAGCAAGAACAGGGCGCATCGTAATCTGCCAGAAATGTGATGACAAAACAGAAATGTCTTGTGTGGCATTTCCACAAAGCTAAAAACAAGCCTTTTAGCAGTCTTTTATTTGCAGCACTGCTAATATTATTTTATGGCATGGGAGCACCTACAAGTGTTAACGGTGAGTGCTGTAGAACCAGAATGCACCAAAGCCAGCAGAAGTTCAGTTATAACCATAGTGACCAAAGTCACCAAACCAAAGTGAACCACATTCACTGCACATGAGTCTGTGGCCCCTCCTCTTACTCAGAAGTGCAGAGCGCTGAGCTGAAAGTTGGTGTTCAGTTCACACTGAGCCACAGCAGCTTTGTACAGTAGGTATAAAAACTATTCACCCCCTTTGACATTTTTCACATGGGAAAACTGAGACTCGGGAGAAGGTTTCTATTCCAGCAGGACAATGAGCCAAAGCATACAACAAAAGCCACATTGGAGTGGTTGTCCTGGAGTGGCCCAGTCAAAGCCCAGACCTCAATCGTACTGAGAATCTGTGGAAAAATGCGAAAAATGTTGTACAGAAGAATGGGTGAAAATTGCAGCGTTCAGATGTCCAAAGCTGGTAGAGCCTCAGCCAAATAGACTCACAGCTGCAATTGCAGCTAGATGTGCTTCTACCAAGTATTAAGTCAAGGGGGGTGAATACTTATGGAATCAATTATTATCTGTTTTTATTAGTAATTCATTGAACATTATAGAGTATTTTGTGTTGATCAATGGCAAAAACCCCCACTTAAATCCATTTTAATCCCATGAAGTAAGAAAATAAAATGTGAAAAATGACAAAGGGGGTGAATACTTATTATACCCACTGTATACTGAAACCTAAGTAGATATTTGTATGTCTAAGGCAGGGATGACCATATTGGTTTCTGGATTTCATGCAGACTTCTGCTCTTAATTATTGAACTAGCCCAATCAATACATGACCTGACATTTTAGCTCAATTTCTTGTTATGCTGAAAACTATTCTTGTGTCACTATATTAAACATTTGCTGTCATCTAATCTACAAGTTAACCTGCTTTTGTGTATAGCAAATTAGCTAATTGAGGCAGGGTAATTGGTGGAAACAAAACCTGCATACTGTAAGAATATAATATTTAGTACATATAAGAAACATGACATTTGGTGAACACACAGATGAGGTTGGTTTGAGTTTGCGATTGAGGGGATGATGCAACAACAGGGTCTCCCGTCCCATCAGGCCCCCTGCATCTAATCCCCCAGTGTGAATGAATGCAGATGTACCTGTTAAAACTGTATAAAACAACAGTATGAACGAGTGTCTGTTGAACCTTTTGTAACATGCTTGTTTTACCACGGCCGACTGGGCAAATAAACTTTCCTGTCTTCCGTTATGAACTTTGGGTCCGTCTGTTCATCCATATGGAGATCATTTGACTTTGATTCGGTATTTACCAACAACACGCACTGGCCCTCCAGGAATGGAACTGCACACCCCTGGTCTAAAGCACGGTCAGGCTTGGGGAAAGAGTTCTGCCGATAACATGAAGGTTTGCTATACCAATAAACCAATAAACGGGTATATGTTATACGAGAACAGACTGAAATCCCGTATCTGGAAGACCTAGTGAAAAAGAAAGCCAAATTCTAAATTTGAACGTGCCGCCTCACGTCCCAGCGTGTTAAACTCAAATTCTCAGCACGCTAGATTCTGTTAGAATTGTTGAGAACCCTTTGTTCAGGTTCCGGAGTTTTCACGCTTCCCCGCATGCTGTGGTCCTCGAGGAAGTGGCACTGGCGAATAAAGTGGGAGAATGCCTGCTGAGATACCTCCACTGATTGTTTAGACTCGCCAGATACTCCTGCTCCTGTGTTCCTTCTGTCCTCTCTGCTACTTAACTACAGGAGTTCCCAGTGCTATATCACAGTTCATAATCGGTTGCCCCAGTACTGTCCTTGGCCGTGCCGCTTAATGAATTTTCAGAGGATGCATCGCATTGGAATGTTTCGGGTTCAAACGGCCGGCGGCAAAATGTTGACGTTAAGGATCTAGTCATTCGACAGAATCCGCGATGTCTCCATCGCAGCTTCACGCGTACACGTGACAACCAGTCACCGCGGCGCTCACGGGTACACGACTCGCTGCAGTACTGCTGCGGTTACCACGGAAACCACCCAAACTCCTATCGTACTGCGGTTGGGTCCATCTCAGGTTACACGACCGTCGCGCTCTTGTTCAGGCAGCGCTGACGAGGCAGGCCCCTCCTAAATAAATGTAAAATGTACACACCTACACCTTGAATGTCGACGGCTGCAAACACAATTCGCAGAGCCATGCGAGCTTTGATGAAATATGGAGGACAGAAGGCTGCCAGTGGACTGACTAGGATACATGCAATGTCAGCTAAGCAGGGGAAGAGTAGCCAAGGAGACAGGGCGCAAGTTTCCCTTTAAGAGCCGACTGGCCTGATTCCTCATTAAGGGGATTACTCTGGATTCCTCTGCGCATGCTGCCCAACATTTGTTGTTCGACCATCTGGACGACAGGATGAGGTTATTGCTTTGCGCGCTGGCTCGGCGAGAGGCGCGGCTCCTGAGGAAGTGGAGGGGCGATATTAAAAGCGTCTGGTCTCCTAAAGCGGCACTTTCCAATTTGGAGGCTCAGGTGGCCAAAGCGCCAGGTCATCAGGGCCGGACCCCGCCACTTACCCCAGCGCCTCAGCTGCTCTCCTGCTGCCCTGCTGCCCTGCTGTGCTGTGGCCCTACTGACCGCTCAATAGGTGGAAATGTCCGTGGTGAATTTGGCCAAATGATGCTGTGTGACGCTACACTAATAGGCACCATATGCACAACACAACATATGTATTATGAATCATTTTTAATTAAGCCAAATTAAAAAGTTAGCAATTTTGTGCTATTGCTATTTCAAAGAAAATACCTTATTCAACTGAAAGTTCAAAAGTAGCAATATGGGACGTACGGCTCATTTTCATATTGCTATAGCATGAACACAAATGCCTTGAAATAAAAAAACTCAAGCGGGCTGGATTTCTGATGTTAATAAAAATAATTTTTCAGATTTTATCAAATTTTTCTCCCAATTTGGTAGCCAATTACACCCACTTTTTCGAGTCAATCCCCCCTCGTAATGTGAGTTCAGTGCCGTAGCCCTGTGACCGGTAGTAACGAGGGCAAAGTATCGTCTTTTCCGAGACCACTCCTGTACGCAGAGCACACCCTGTCGGCTTCCCCCTCCCAGGGGCGGACAGCCAATTGCCGCCCCCAGAGGCACTCCCAGACAGACAGACAGAGCCGACTCTGGAGTGGCCGGTGGGATCGAACCCCGGTCGCTGTGGCCAGCATCGGACGTTGAAACCACTGGACCACGCGGGAGGCCCAATATAAATAATGTACCACTGTATTGTGCTACAACGTGATTTCATACGTCACGTGACTTTTTTGCCTTGGGAAAGCGCTAGTAGGAGTTAATATTGCTCCTTTAGACTTCATGGGAGGCTTCTGACCGAAGTATTTGCCATGGGCTATGCTGATGAACAGAACCTGTGAAAACAAATGCTTCTCACTGCTCCTTTTGTTACTCGAATGTTTAAGGGTATGATATTTAGCACAGCAAACAGAATGGGTTTTGTTAAGCGTTGGAAAATATGACTATTAATACACATGCTGACCCAGTTCAGGGTGTGTAATGCCAGTGGTGATTAGATTATTACTGTTGGAGTGAGAATCCCTCAAAAGCGGCCTGAAACATGAGTGGGGAAAGCGTGCCGGCAGACGGGAGGTCATTCATTCCCACAGAACGTGGCCTTCGTTACCGCCATCAGGGAAATGAGGACTTTTGTTTTGAAAGAAATGCTAAACTCTAAAAGAGTTTGACCCCCCATCCCCCTCCTCATCCTCCTCACCATGACTAACCCTGATGCTGAATGCAGTTCTCACTTTTTCAATTCGATTAAACTCAAGTTTGCTTCATTGGCATAACAAATGCAGTATTTGTATTTGCCAAAGCATAATACATAAGGAATATATCAGTGAAGAATAATATACCTATACAATTTATGTTTCAAAATGTGATTATGATAGGAAAACAAAAATACATCCATATGTACTGTACATACATACATACATATATATATACACACACACACACACACACACACACACACAGGCATGTACATAAAAGTATGTGTATGTATATACTGTACATATACACATACAAATACCTATATGCACATCAAAATAAATAATTAAATTAGTAAATAATTAATGAAAATAATACAATAAAATAAATATCACAACAAAATTCAGTCCTGCATTGGACATGTAGGACAGGGGTGGCTTTGTGCTTCCTGCAACAGCCCCATGACCTCATGCCAACCAGAGGTGCTTTCAATTTGCAAAAGAGTAAAAGAGAATGTTTGCAAATGTTTTTCCGTTAGCTTTGGGTTTGCTACGAATGTCTACAAACACAGTATAAGTGAGTGGTGTAAAAACACAGTGCGTGCGGTGGACAAAAAAGGCGTCGGATGGTGCTGGCCTGAGGGAGACGTGTTTTGTTCACGTTTGACGCAGTTTGGAATGTTTGTAAAAGCCGTTCAAGTTTCACCGCTCAAAGGGAACAGTTCACCACGGACGTCCTGGGCTGTTTGCTGACAGTTTGTCAGCAGTTTGTTCGCCGTGAGCTCTGACAAACAGGTTCCGAACAAACATCAGCAGGCAACTCCTGCTTCATGTGACCGTGCTGCTACAACAAAGCAAGGGCCTTGACAACAGTATGAGAGAGACACTTGAACACATACAGTAGGAATCCCAGGACAACTCATTACACTTTCACCCATCGGACAGAAAAGTAAATGTAGTCTTTTTCAGCATATTTTTCAGAGTTTACAACTCAACACTTTCTTCCCAAATTACATTTAACCACTTCAATCGGCTGTGGTTGAGTCGGGGGGGGGGAAAAAAAGAAAACACGTCCCCAGTGCCCCAGCGAAAATACCTTCTACCCTCAAATAGAGTCGCAGCTTCCTGCTAATCCCCAGTGAACAGGTGTTGCTATTTAAAGCGCTGAAATCCTCCGCAGTCCACTGCTGGCATCCGAACCATCTCTGCGACTGCTGCACACGCTTCGGTGGAACAATGCCCTTGATCCCAAGCCCTGTGGTATGAGACACAATGAAGCCGGGCCCTGCCACATACAGGCACACGGGCTGCTTTGTTTCCCGCGTGCACGTTGCACAAAAACCATCTTCACGATGGTTCGCCTCGGGTCTTGCCGGGGTCATTTCAAGCCACATAGGGTGATCCCCGGGTGCGGCGGATTCCATTTGGCGTTTAACATTGCAGTAAAAAATAAAATAAAATAAAAAGCAGCTGCCTTTGACGAACAAAGAGACATGCTGTAGGAAACGGTGCTGAATAAAACCTTGGGATTCAGCGTCCAGCGGAAGTGGTTTTCCGCACACCTGGTAGGTTTTTGGACAAGGGGCTTCTCAGGTGAGAAACATTAAAAGGGTGACTCAGCTCTCAGCCGGTGGCTGAAATGCACTGTGGCTTCACAGCCTTGGCTCCGTGCTGATTTTATATCCTCGGCCTGCAGGCCACAAAACACCTCCTGCCTCTCCTGGCATGGGTTTCAGGCCCACTGGAAAGTGGAAGTGAGCCAGGAGATCAGACGTGTGGCCGTCTACGACGTGACGTCATAGACACGTTGGGCCCAGATACGCCAAGGGCCACTGAGGCGGGTCAGAACAGAGGAACAGGCTGTTCCTTGATGCAGCCTCCCTCTCATTGTCAGCACCAGACATAAACCATCTAAAGATGATTGATTGGCTTTTGTTCTCCCCCCCCCCTCAATATCTCTCACTTCAAATCGGTTGAAGCGGTGAATTTTTTGCAACCTCCAACAGTTCTTCCGTATTCGAATGGCTGCCGGCGGCCACGTTCAGATTGACAGACACGATATTGACAGACTGGTGCAACAGCGTGGCCCTCCGTGTCAGACTTTTAGCGCACACGGAGTGACATTGACACCTTGCTGGTCAGCCCCGTTCACTACAGGCCCCTGTACACAGTTTCTTCCACCTTTGACCCTACCGGGCAGAGCTAAATGGAGCAGACGCCAGACAGCTGTAGTGCAAAGAGTGACAAGACGTTAAAATGACTCCAGAGGCATAACAGCCCTGTCCATTCCAAGATTTAGACAAGATGGCAGATATTTAAAGTGCATAATTTAAAGTAGAGAAGAGACACTGCAGCACGCCGTTTACTCGGAAACCATTTCAATATTCATCAGATGTGGTGTGACAATGGCAAGCGCTCAAGATAATAGAAAACTATGCAATTAGCACCAAAGCACCCTGCAATTATTATTGCGAGCGCGTTGATTGCAAGTGGACGATTATTTTCCTCTTCTTTCCTGTACAGCATCAGCCAGTCTTGTTAAAGTGAAGGTGGCCCCTTTGCAAAACATGCACGAGAGATGAGTTTGGCAAGGCCGCCACTAAAGAGGCAGTAGAAACTTCCTCTGATTCTTGTGTGAGGAAACGCTCTTGGCAGAAAGGCAGGCATCCATGGGACCCGGGACGTTTGGCGCTGGAGACCAGACGGAGGGTGCAATCCAACTTTCGAGACAAGGGCAGCAACAAGCCAGAAAGCACTGCAAGTCCCCTCGTTGTAAATGTCCCCCCCCCACGCCACTTCCGGTTGGTCTTAGTTTCAGCATCACAATGTTCACAGGAGGATTAGGGCCAGCTCAGGTGTTCTCTAAACAAGACCCGCAGCGAGAAAAATCTATGTCGTTTGGGGCAAGATCCTGCTTCAAAATGACCTAAAAAACCCGAAATCTACACAAAAAAATACCCCCACCCGCCCTCAGTGGAAGAGTACTGAAAGGACAAATAATGAATAGAAGTAAATATTTCAACAGTCACAGTCGGTTATGTCATTATTAGCAACAAAAAATAAAAAGAGGGCAAGTGTGCTGAGCCTCTCCACTTACACAACGCACACCAATGGCATTCTACATCTACATTTTACCCAGTGCGGTCCTGGCCTGTGTATCTGACACATGCCTGAGGCACATGTAAGCAAGGGGTTTGAAGGAGGGCTAATGTTCTTCAACTTTCTGAAACCTCAGTGCGTGAGACTATGTGAGACTATCGCACTAGAGCAACAAAACAGACACAAACATCTGCACTCTGTCTTCCAGCGTCTCAGTACAGAAGATCCATGGGCCACTAGTTCATTACTCGGATTAAAGAGCCCGCAGGCAATCAGGACCCCAACACTGACTGAAGCAGCTCAGCTTTGTTAACACCACAACGCAACGCTCAAAGAGACCCGAAAGCTTGATTAAAACATCACCGTAGCCACAACAGAACGTTTTCAACGTGTTTTTCTTGTCCCTCTGACACGCGTTGACTTACTGGAGGTGTGCAGACACCCGTCAACAGCGGACATGAGGTGAAAATGGTCCGGAAGCCCGACCGCACATCTGTCAAGCGGCATCCACCTCGTCACTAGCAAGAAACATTTATTTTTAGATCTAGCGCAACGGACAGGAGAAAAAACCCCAAGAGATTTCTTTGTGGCGCACATTTAACGTCCTCGGTTGGTCTGAGCTGCTTTCCAGCCACAGAAGTGCCAGCCTGTCTTTTAATATCATCCCCCAAGCAACAAAGACAGGGTAATTGTTATTGTGAGAGAAACAGGAATTCAAATGAGGGCGTATAGTTACCGGAGGAAAGGCTTCACACACCCAGCGTTGGCAGCGGAACATTAAGTACTTTTGTGCTGCCTCTCCAGCAGCTGAATCACTGATAAAGGCACTGTAGATCACGGCGCAGGCAAAGAGACTACAGAGAGTTAGAGAGGGAGAATGTGACATCAGTCATTCGCATGAGGCGCTCCTGGTGGGACAGAGATGAAGGGGGAAAGGATGTCATTTATTGCAGATCCACGGTGACAAGTCTGTACATCAGCTGGGCAGAAGAACTCAGTGCCTCCCCCTGTCCACCCAAAGTTGATGCGTGGTGAGCGTTCTGGCGCAAGATGGCCGCCGTGCATCACCCAGGTGGGTGCCACACATTGGTAGGGGTTGAGGTGAATTTCTGCCCTTCACTGTAAAGTGCTATATATATGTGAAAATGCAATACATTATTATTATTATTTGCATTATTGCCTCCCTCGTTGTACAGAGGGGTCCAGCCATTTTGAGAACCCCACCACGGAAACGACTGACGTCTTAAAAATGAATTCCAAATGAGCATCGACATGTTAACCACTGTTTGGTGCCCCATATTAGACATAAAAAAGATACGCGGACAAGAACTGAAAGCTGTCATCCCTACCAAAATTGGTCCAAATATGTTTAATGTGTCATAACGTAACGCTAAAGTGCTGCTCTGCAGCCTACGCTGTTTTTTCTTTGTTGCAATGCAACTACGAAAAGTCCTACAGTGGCTAGGTAGAACAATTGCAGGCCTGACACGCATAATCAATTCAACAAAATATAAAAATTAAAAAAGGTCCCTCCCCCTCCATTCCCTTACACGGTCTCCATTGATCAAGAAATGTGAACGCCCTTCCTGTCCTACTTTATCAGCCTCTCTTCGCCTCCTTTCTACAGGAAATTGGTAGTGTGGGCCCCGGTAAGATGTGTTAGAATGCGAGCCCTCCGGGGCCGACGTTAATTAGCCTACCTCCCACAAGGACAAGGACAAGGTTTTTATAAATGGTGGGGAATACTCCAAAGGAGAGATCTCACCCAGACAGACCAGACATTATAAGTCACGGCAGAAATGTAAAAAAATGTTTTAAACACCACGGAGGAATTAGTCAGAGGAGAAAACCGCTTTCCGCTGCAAGCAATCGGCCGTATATTCGTCCCCCTGGGTGTACAAACGCAAGTGCGGCGGCTTTCATTTCCAGAACAGAGCGTTTATTTATGCCCCTATCGGAAAGCCCCCCTCGGGCCTTTTCCTTGTGCTAACACGGGCCCTGACGGAACAGACTCGCTGTGGGATTTCACTTCGCGGTGCTGAGAAATCAACAGCAGCAATCCTTTGGACGGAGAATCGTAAGGGGGAGTGAAGATTGAAGATGGAACTTGGTGGTGCATTTCGCTTCAATCCTGGGGAGGTACTCCGAGCAGCCGAATATAAACAGGGTGTCACCTTGAGTGAGGAACACTTGACAAACAGGCTGGTTAATTCAGATCTCCCTTCCAAAGTAATTAGACATCCTGCCCATTACTCTATACCGCCAGCACCCCCCCCCCCTCCCCAACCCTCACCTCACCCCCACGCACACACACACACACACACACACACACACACACACACACACACACGCACACACGCACGCAGCAAATACAGCCAACGGTTGTACAATGAGGCCTTTTTTCTCTGCCTTCGAGTACGACCATTACAAAACGTTTCATCTGGTCTTCCCACTGCCACACACCAACCGTGCCACAGACAAACCATTGAAAATTGTACCATGTTGGAAAGGTATTTATGTGCCTGGTAGAATTCCGAAACAACTAATTTTTAGAGAGGTTTGGCTTGGAAGAAGCTGGTTCTCTTACTGCACACCAAAGAGACTCGGTCTTTAGATTACAAGCTCCTTTTTCTGAAGGAAGAGATGAGACCAATGGGGTTTCAGCTGCTTATCAGTGACACCCCCACACACACACACACACAAACACACACACTGGCCACTCCATTACAATGCTGTCGTCATCCGAGGCTGGCAAAAACAGATTTGTTTCAACATGGAGTCTCATTTGCCTCGTTTGTGCCATTTGTGTGCCAGTCTGTTCCTCGTCCTCCACAGAGCCCTTTGTGTTGACATCATCACTTTTTGTTACATTTCCCTCGCATTGGCGACATTCCAAGGCCTGGTCCCATGCTCCTGTTACTGTTAGCATTGGCCACCCGACCTCCCACAACAACACAAAACCACACTCGCATATATCACCGTAACACCATACTCTGTTAATTATTTAATTTGATCACCGCAGGTGGTAATTCAACAAGCAGATCCCTCAGGTGAATATGAATCTCCGTCACTTCTCTCTTTTTTTTCCTTTTGTGACAAGTTTATGCAACATTTTCTTAGAAAAATGTCCTGTCACTGCGCTTTTTTACCCAGGCCGCCATTGCAAATAAGAACCTGTTCTTAATGGCTTTGCCTGGCTAAATAAAGGTTAAATAAATTTAAAAAAAAGTCACCGTTTACATTTGGAAACTTCACAAAGGAGTGGTGTTTCAAGATCCTCAATCAAGAAAAAAATGAAAAAACATGCCGCAACAAAAGCCTAACACAATGGCCTTGTGACACAAAGAGCAGAGCACAATGAGAGGGTTAAGTAGACACACAGAGCATTCGCCGGGCGGTGAAGCAACCGTGTCTGCCAAAGGAGGGAGGGAGAAAACAAAGGCGTGAAAAATGTGCTGCGTGCCGTGTAACGGGGCTTGCTTACTGGGCACAGGACTAACTAAAAGGTTTAATTATGCCTTGAAACAGTGGCCCGACTCCAACTAGGACAGATATTTCGACAGCGGGGCCTTTAGGCTGATGGGGAGCAGGACACAGAGAGACTGGGCAGTGGAAGAGGACGGCGAGTACCCTTCCTAAAAGCTGCGTCCGTGGCCTCTCGGGACGGGAAAAGGACGTCACGATTAGCGGCCCTTTGAAATGGAAATCTCCTTCGGCGATGTGTAACCTGGACGCATTTAATTATGAATGTGCGGCAGCGTCACCGTCATGCTTTCGGCGGGGGGGTTAATTACAGGTATAATTACTGAATTGTGATTATTAATGCAGACGCGTCACATATTAGCAGGCTTTCATCACCCCGATTGAGAGCGCGCTCGAGGAGGGGAGGAAGAGAGAGTTAATTGTTCTTCCGTCACGCGCGCGGGCTCGAAGATGAGGAAAAAGACTCCAACGCCGCGGCCCATTAATCATCAGCCAAGAGGCGGACGACACGACCATGTCCAGAATTAAATATGCATAAGGGTAATTTGTATCCTATGAAAATAATACCGCAGATCACAGCAGTGGGTTCAGGGAGTGCGAGCTTGGCCGCGATGGGGAATCAGACCAGGATACATTACTGTGTGGCTGGAGCCTCACGGGCACAATAATACTGTGTTCCTCAGCCCTGACCAGCCTCATTATTCTTCCAACCGGACATCCACGTGTGGAATAAGAAAAAGGGTTCAAGATGCTATGTGGTAATATCATTTTCTTGTCTTTTCTTTTTAAACGAGGGACAGTTTGGCCTTTTTTCTCCCTACTTGGGAGGCAGCCAATTGTGTCTGAGTGGTCTCCCTGGAGTGCGTGCGGTGCCCTGAGGCCCTGACAAAATGCTGCAGGGGAAAACCATTTTTCACTCATTACAGACAGAAATTCTGGAACTGAGACAAATTCTGGAACTGTCCTAAGGTCAGAGAGATCCTGGGTGGGGGCGTTACCTCATATTAATTCAGCAGGACCTACTGTTGTGCTCCTTTTCTATAGCACAAAATGCTATGGGAACCACTAGTTCCAAGAACCACTGGAGAATCAATTTTTTTGGGTTGCAGTTTCCATCAGACTTCCAGAATCTCTAGATGGGAGGAGTTATTGGCTGGCAGTGTAGTGTAATGGTTAGGGAGGTGGGCTTGTAACTAAGAGGTTGCAGGTTCAATTCCCAGGTGGGGCACTGCCATTGTACCCTTGAGCAAGATACTTAACCTGAATTGCTTCAGTAAAATATCCAGCTGTAATGGATTGTATGTAAAGAAATGTAAACTGTGTAAGTCGCTCTGGATAAGAGCGTCTGCTAAATGCCTAAAATGTCAATGTAAAATGTTATTGTCTGAATTGATGAAACGTTTGACGCTGACGTTATTTCAAACGCGTAAATGTCACACTACAGAGAAATGTTTGTCTGGGTACAATGTTCGGCTATTTAAAAATGGCGGTTCTCCTGAGCTTGGCGTGGCGATTCTGTGACGACTGCATTTGACCAATCAAATATTGAGTATTGCTAGCTCCATCCATCCGCTGCTTCTGGTACAATTGGTAACACCTCATGAGCAGGGACTAAGAATAGGAAAAGGGCTATTAGACTGGATAAATTCCCTCCTCTCCCCTCAAAGTCTAACCCCTGGTCTCTATATGATGCCACCACAGATACTTTACACCCACTACTAGATACTCCGCTCCTAGTGTGTTTCCTGTTGTTGCAGGAGTTTCCGGTTGTATATTACAGCACAGAACGTCCATTGCCACACTATTGTAGCCTACTTGGACATGGCAAAAAAAATTGCATTCAAATTCAGGGGTAGGGGGACAGAACTTTAAATGTTATAAATACAGGAGCTGAGTATTTGTTTGAGTCTAAAGAATCTGTGGCGGAGTCCATCTTCTGCCTCGGCCCAGAGAGGAATATCTGCCGGGTCACGAGCAGGTACGGCTCAGAAGGCCTGCTGGGCGCGTGTAGGCGGGGGGCTGTCATTACCATCGCGGTATTCAAAATAAATCTATTTGCGTTTTCCTGGCTGCAGAATCAACCCACTGTGAAGTGTGAGGAGACTAATCAATAAATTATTACTACTGTCACCCTGACAACGGGGGTGGCGATTAATGAAAAGCAACATGTAATATCTAGCCGGCGGAAACAGACGTACGGTTTTTGGTGGCTTGGCTTTGGAGCGACCCCCCCCTTAAAAAAAAAAACCCTCTCTCTCTCCGCTTCTCCTCCTCCTATCATCATCACTGCCGCACTACAAAACTGCCAGGCAGCGGGTGTATAATCGAGCTCTTGTCTTAGCTGGAGTTGCACAGACAGGCTGTGTTTATTCCACGCTCGCTTTATGCTCCAGTTGAACAGAGCGGGCACTTTGCACGACTCGCCGCTCCGCAGCATGGGAGATCACCAGGCCCTCTCGTTTTCTTTTTTCTCCCAGAGATTCTTACCTGTGCAGTCAGCGACAGCCCCCCGGTTATAGCATCCAATGTGGTATCCCACAGCTTCATAGAAATATAAAATGATTATGTTTCACATTGCTTCAAATATCTCAATGATAAAACATAAAAAAATATTTTTTCCAAAAACCAATCCAACCGCATAACTGTTAGCGTAGCGTCTTTCAGTAGAATTCTGCGGTTACTTCAGGACAGCCTATAAACCAGATACGAGATTCCTCATTAATCACAACAGCCCATTTGGAAAAGCTATAATCACCCACAGAAACAGTTATCCCCGTGCACCTCTGCGAGGAACATAGGTAACGTCACATGGAGTCTCCTTCCCTTCGTACCCCATGACAGCACATGACATGACAGCACATCACATGTTATGCTACATCTCATTTGTACAGGCTCGTTTAAATCCCCCCATTAATTTTGTGATTGCGCCTTCTCCGACACCCGCTTTCACACTAATTACGCACACCTCTGTAGGCAAATTAAGTGCCAGGGGTTTCATCGGAACCTGACAGTGAATTAATTGCTTGGACGTTACCTGCTTTTTAAAATAAAAAACGTATATAGGCCGACCTGTACCTCCATGCTGCATGATGGGTGGTCCTTTTACACTCTACTCCAACTCCACAAAGGTTATATATGACTTTCATACATCATACCTTCCCAGAGGACATCACTTCCTACAAATAACAAAATGCTATAGTTTCACAGATAGCAGGAGGTGGGAACACTTGTCTATTAATACCCATCACGTAACCACTTATGTTGTGTGTATTGCTATGCCCCAGATTTTCTTTCTGGGGAGCATTAAATAGCTGAGTCAGGACACGAAATGGGAGAGTTTGCAACCCCAAAATCCCCTTGTCTGACAAATTAGGCTCTTTTTTGTCCCTCTTCTTGGCGTCAGGGGAATTCATAAATACCCATGTGGTAAAGGCAGTTAAATATTTAGTGTGGCTCTTAACGGAATCTGCAGTGGTCCGGGTCAGCTCCGTCAGGTGTGAGTGAGTGCGTTCTATTTCAGTCGACCCGACAGCGCTATTTAACGACGCGCAACGCTCGTCTCTTCAGACAAAACTCTTCCCCCGCCCCGACTCGTCTGTAGAGAATAACCTTCCTACTCTTTCCTTTGTACTCTTTCTCTCCCCGTCTGCTATCTCTCTCGCCGTCTTGTCAGTGGGGAATAGCATTTGTATCTTGGTCAGTAGACAATTGAAATATATTTTGAAAAATGTTGCCTCAAATACGATGCGACATCCAGAACCATCCAGTCTTAATATATTCTCCCCAAATTAAATGCAAAGAGGACAAGGATTATACATTTTATAGGCCTATTCAACTATTTTGTCATTACTTATTTACTAAAGCCTTTGGGCTTTTGCAATAATATTTTGTAAGGGTCTTTAATTTAAGGCAGCCCATTCTTCTGACACCAACTGGAAAGGGCTGGTAAGTGCAATAAGACAGAGATTGGGTGTGTAGCACCAATCAGAAGGTGTCAATTCTGGGCAGTGACACCAGTTGCAATCGCTCACTACAGTCAGCTGTTTCCCATGGAATCCCGAAGCCGCTCGGTCTCCGAGCAACAGAGCTATTTATGTAACCTATTTGAAAGTCATCTTCAATTTCATCCCAACAACTCTTGTCATCTATTAAAACTTCAAGATCCAAAAAGAGCCAAAAATAAATTTTTTAATATTTCGTTCTTCCACGACAAAGATCGAGTGGCCCAATCTTCCGCTTTTTGATGCAATGTGTCTTTAATTCTAAAAAAGCAAATTAAACCAGCATGGAGAACACAGGGCCTTCGTACCCACTGCACATTGCAACAAAAACGCTGCATCTGAACGTTCGTTTAATCTAATGGCGCGTGACAGCTGAGCCCGCTAATATGCAGAGAGGAAAGAGAAAGAGAGAAAGCAGCGGAAACCGAAGGAAAGGCAGAAAGTAAACGACCCTTTTCAACTGTTACACCTCATAATTAACACTCCTCTCCCACAAACAAATGTCTTTATAGCATCGGGTCCATTATTTAATCAGAGCATTGCGTATGACGGTGATATTGAGCATACCAAGTTTTGTACGGGCTATCCGGAGTTTTTAATTAGCAATGTTCCACCACCACCACCCCTCTTTTCTCTATAAAGAGGGTTCATTCTCAGAGCAGGGTCAATGTATGGGCCAGCTGCTTAGCAGACTAGTCAGCAGAAAATAAAAAGAAGCAAGAGGAGTACAATTACTGTTCTCCATGCTATGACTGGCTCCAACTGTAGTCTGATTGATGGCTGTGGAACTGCAGCAATGTTTACCCTATGAAAACTTGGCTTTGGGTTCCAGCTACATCTCACTATGGAGACTCCACTGCCCACAATAGAACAGTCTCACCATAAACTCTTGGAAAAGACACCACCTCTGCTGAAAGTCAGACAAAACAAGAGCCAGCTCAATTAGTTTGGGGCTGAAAGTTGAATAAATGACCTTTTTTGTGCTCGGAAATGAAAAGATTGCACTGAGATGTCCCTTTTCTAGTCCCCCTCGCAGGAAAAGAATCCCTTTATCAACCAACTGTGGACGCTATTCATGACAAAACTGCCATCAACCGCAATGACGTTTTCTCAGAAATGCTGAAAAATGACAGAATTATGCTTCAAACATTCAGTGAACCAAATAAGCCTTGAATAAGCGTTGAATGTCATATTGTTGAATATGACTTTTGGATTGATTAATTATATTTAAGGAATTTCATATTTTTCTTCGCCATGATTCAATGGTTTGATCAGTTCATGTGGAATGAAACTGATATCTCCACTTTAAAACACACTTGGGTGTGTATTATCTGTTTAAACCAATAAACCAGACTACCCATTCACCTAAAGGCCTGTTGGATGAAAACAATCCAACTAATAGAGATAATAATTAATTATTTCATATATGCATATTGTAATTATTCCACATTACATCATGCCCTATCTATCAATCATCCTTTTCTCATGAATTACATTTTTGTTACCATTCCAAATGCATATTAATAGAAATCTCATTAATGGCCTTAGAGGTACTTAAGATAATTATTTGACAAACTTTCAATATCTGATCTTACCATTATTGTTTAACATACACATCCAATCAAAGCTTAACATGAAATTTTAAGCTCTCTTTGTTGGAACTTCCAATAGGCCATTTCTTTCCTGGCTTTTTGTCACTCAGAGACCTATTCTTGGTGCCTTTGAATAAAGAAACAATAACTGCTAGCCAGCAGACGCACTTTGCAATTAAAAGTGAAAGCTGGGCAGACCAAATTGAGTTTCTCTAATGAAGCTTTGGCTACGTGCCCCATTGACAGGCCTGGGGGTAATCGACTCACTGGCCTCTATGTGTACAGAGGTTCACACGCAGCTCTAAAACTGACCATACTGAAGCAACTGGAGGAGATCGTGCTGACAAGGAGACCCCCAAACAGGCTTCCAAATACACACAAGCAAGCACACAACACACACACACGCACACACGTGGATAGCATGAAACAGCTCAAACAAACAAAGGCGCTCACCCTGCCTAACTCCGCTATCGTGCATGCAAAGGCGTTTGTTTTGTAAACCCTCGGTGTCTGTTTTGACTGGTTTTTTTGCAAGTCACTGCAAACCACCAGAGGGGATAACACATCTTCTCCCTTTGTCTTGGTGAGGCTGTATTTAGAGTATGGATTGACTCTGCTTGTGCTGACAACAAGTTTTTTTCTCTCCAACTCCAGAGCCTGGAGCCGTCTGCGGGTCTATTTTCTCCTGTCACCGCCCACACAAAAGAAGAGCACATGTTCACACGTGACCCTTGACCCTCATTATACTTCCCAGAGGACGACTTCATTTTTTGGCAGGGTGTATGGCCTTTCACACCCAAAAAAAAACTTTCAATAGAATTGCAGGGTGCTTTTAGGCTCAAGTCCCACACACGCAGAAAAAAACCCAATAACAAAAAAAATATATATTTAACCAGGGGCCCTCCAAGTGGTGCAACAAGTAAAGGAACTTCTTCTATGTGCAGGTTGTCCGTCAGCCTGGTTCTGGTCAGGAGTCCCATTCAGCGATTGGCTGTCCGCCCCCAGGGGGAGAGTCCCAAAGTTGTGGCGACGACCTCGCAGTATGAGGGGGAGGGGTGTTGGGGGGGTAGTTGAACTAGAAGAGGTTACAATTGGCTGCTAAATTGGGATAAAATTGTAGAAAAAAAAATCTGATAACACATTGCGTTTGCGGTCTCTGGGACTGAGGGACACAACATGAACCCTTTAATGCAGAGATACGCACTTCTGGCAGAAGAAACAGTGGGTATCCCAGCTCCTGTCCCCCTGGAGCGCTTGGATCCTGTAACAACTGGCGATACGGGAAAGAGCTCATTAAAAATTCATGAGTTTGGCCATGAGTTTGATCATTTTTTCACAAACTAAAAGGCTATACCTGCTGACCACCTTGTTTCCCCTCCCCTTCCCTTCATTCCCAATACTGCGATTAGACCTGGCAGCTTCACAGTGTGAGAGAAGAACAACATTTCTCCTTATTCTAAATGTGCAGGAAACAAACATGCATGAGGATGACGACGGGAGGCTGCCACCCTCGCCCTGGCCAGGAAGGCACAAAAATATGACTGGCACATCTTGCACAACACCACAGTAACACCAGCACCTCCAAGCAGACTCAAGTCCCGCCACCCCTACAACAAGGCAGCACAAGAGATGCTCAACTTCACCTCTGAGGACATCTCCAGAGATGCATGGTTGGCAGCAGCTTGGAAGCAGGAGTGGGAGTCGGCCGGGCCCTCCCGAGTCCACCGCTACATTTGGGACCCAGGAGATGGCGCCATTGGAGGAGACGACCTACCACGCCGGCAATGGACCACGCTGAACCGTCTACGGACTGGGGTTGGTCGCTTTGGGTCATCAATGAAGACGTGGGGCTTGGCGGACAGTGCGGCATGCGAGTGCGGTGACCCTGAGCAGACCGCCGACCATATAATCAACATCTGCCCCTTATATGGACCACCCTCGGAAGCCAGCCTCTTCGACCTAGGACCAGAGATGCGGGCATGGCTACGCGACACCGAGTTGGACATCTGACGTTACACGAAAGAAGAAGAAGGATGACATGCTAAGAACAAGAATGTACAGTGGGGTCCAAAAGTCTGAGTCCACTACCAAGATCTGTTTGTTTTCATCGTTCATCGAAAACTAACACAACATTTGGTACTTGTTATTCAAGAATGTCATAAAACACTGATACAAATGTAAAAAAATGTTTGTTTGAGGAAGGATGGTATGAAATATGAAATATCTATCAATATTCTGTTTGCACACCATTGCCTTTCATTTCCTCAAAATGTTGTGACACCTCATTTTTCATTTAAGTTTTAATACATGGACACTCCTAATACATACTGTGAGTTATTTTGGTCTTTTAACAATTAATTCCGGATATTGACACAATTAACACCTCTCTGTGTTCTCGTTGCTACTGCAGGTGCTTTAATCTTGAAAAAGGACATTTCCATTGCTAAAGTTTTTGCAGCTGTTTGTAATTATGTCAGCAGAGCTTAGCGAAGTAGTTAGATTGTTCTCCTGTGTAATTGTTTGATGAACGATGAAAACAAACAGATCTTGGTAGTGGACTCACCGACTTTTGGACCCCACTGTATAACAACGAGAACAGGTCATTCAGCCCAACCTAGGCTCATCATATGAAGCAAAACAATAAATAGAGGTTAGTGTGGCTTAAAAAAGAAGAAACCGGGGAGAGAGGCTAAGCAAGCTGAAGAATAAATCTCAATGAATTGGTAGCTTTCCCCAGAGCGTTGCAACACATGGCCACTAATTTAAGACCCAGACAGCTGGCCGGAGAGCTGTCAACACCCCCTCTTCTGAGACGCCAATGGACCGTGGACCATAGACCTTGGGACCACAAGGGGGAAGGGGATCTTCATTGATTTGTTGTGGTGGCAGTGCTCTTGATTGCAAGAGCTTATTCCAGCATCTGCCTCCGTCTCTGCCTGTGCCTTGGAAGCACGTGCTGCCAGCCGCCTCTGCTTTTCACTCAGCCCAGTGGGAGTTGTAGTTTAACTGCTGTTGTAGTTTTTATTTCCTCTGTCACAAGAACTGAAATGAGAACAGTTGGGCTCACTTCATGCAAGGATACCAGAGAGTGCAGCGGAAGAGCGCAGCCCAGACTGTGTTTATACAGGAAATGAAAACATGACGACCTTGGCTCACCCAGACTGGCAGCAGCTTCTGAGGCTCACTGGGTGGTGACCTACAGGAAGTGGCATCTGAGTCCATGGGAAACTCTCTCGCACTTACAATGGGACGCCTGAACCTAAACGTACATGCGAGCCGGAAGTTTTTGAACAGTCAAAATTTGCTCCCAGGCAGTCCATCCCATCTCCCTGGTTATCGTGCCACACCAAAACAGACCATTTACAGATGGTGTAACTCCTGGTGGTGGGTTATTACTGAGCGGGTGTAAAAGACCACAAAACCCGACTATGCCCAGCCAAAATGGACTTTTCCTTTCACCACTGGGAGCTCAGTTAGGTAAACGTATTAGAGGTTTGTACTTGGTGGGAGAGCAGAGCAGATTCACCATACCCCCCAGGGAGTGTTAAATATATATTTTTTAAAACCTTCCAAGGCCCCTAAAATGTGCTGAATGCACAAACCGAGCCCAGGTGCGAGATAATGCATGCTTCTTAACGTCCTCCCTGTGCAATCACATTTTACACCCTCTTGCTATGAAATACAGGGATGACAAAAAGCAGGTTAAAAATACAAAAATACAATAAGTTGTACCAGAAATACAGAAAACCACACCAAAGGAGTTTAAAAAAGCGTGATTTTTCCATCTTCCATCAGCCTGCTGCTGGCACCCTCAGCCTCTTTACTCCCCACCAAGATGAAGGTCTTGTGGCGAGATGAACTGAACTGTGACCAATGGAGACTTAATAGGGCCAGGCATCAGCACCATGAGAAGGGAGCACACAGGGCAGGTATACAGGCCAGCTACATTTCCACTATCAATTGGAACACTGACATATATATATACAGTATATATCAATATTGATATATATATACCTATATTGATAGGACATTGGTAGAACATTGATTGATAACAAGAATAATGCAACACAACAGTATAAAACAGGTAATTTGGACAACACTCTCAATGAGCATATTTAAGTGTGATCATTCTGAAAGAGTGAGGTGGGAGAGTGCACAAAAATGATGGCACATAAGACTCTACATTTTTGGCGACTGGGTTTTGTGAGAGGGTTTCAGTTAAAAGCCACTATGGTGGCAATGCAAATATAAGTATATAAATATAACTGAATGGATTAGACCAGACCAGTGGAGGGCAATTATTGACACATTATTGTGAATGCAACCCAACATGGCTAAATGGATAAATAAGGGGTGGTGCATCGTCAAGGGAGGGAGGGATTTAGTAGGCTGGGTTGTCGCGTCTCGTCACTAACCAGCAACCTTCGCTGGTCAATGGGGCGCCCACAGTCTGACTGGATAATGCTGAAGTGTCTTCCTCCTACTCATGTCTGCAAGAGTAACTTGTGAACTACAGTGTGAAAAGCAGCGGTGTCTGACATCACAGGTTTTGGAGGAAAGCATGCGCTTGTCTGCGCTCTCTCGGATTGACTGCGGGGGTTGCAGCGAGCGTGGTTTAAGAATAAGATTGGACGTTGCAAATTGGGAGAAAAATGAAAGCATTCAAAAAAGATCTAGTGCTAGCAGTTTATTTACTAACTGCAAAGCTTTCTCATCTGTGTTTTTACAGATAGTTCTGGAAATGTTAAAGGTTATGGGTCAAAGACCACCATGAAGTGCATCCCAGTACTTGCCTACTCCAAACATGAACTGGGATGTGAACTAGGCAGCAGGGTAGTCTGGAGCATGGCAGTATGTGGTCTGAGACACAGCTAGCATGATAACCTGGTCAGGCTCACAGTACTATAAGGTTATGAGCCTGACCAGTGAGGCTACCAATGGCAGAGCAGCGATAGGCCTAGGTTACTCGCCATGGAGACAGCCCTTGCCGTGGAGACGCCACTGCTAAGGAGCAGAGCAGCTGTGACACAGGTGCAAAGACCAGACCATGGAAATGAAAATACATTTCTATTTCCTCATATTAGAGCTATATTTAGTTTTAATGTACTGGAAAGAACACTCTATAGGAACTTAGGGGGGAGGTCAACTTCCTGCTGGTGTTGTGTAGGTGGCCCTCTTTGAATTGAGTTTTGAACTAAACACAAAATTAATACTATAAAAATGACTTTTTTTAGCCAAGGCAAGGGAGCAACATACTGCTGAAACAATCCAGGATATTGTTTGTGGAGTGTTACTTTAAAGAATCATATGCAAAGTTTAAGAATGGTTATGAAAACGTACTATGTGCGCAGCCTGAAAATGTTTTCAAAATATGCTTAACTTGTGTGCAAAATAATTACAAAGGTGAAAAGGTCTTCATTCCTTTTTTGTTCACCTACATGAATGGAAGTGGATATGCTGTAATTACAACCATGTTATCCGCCAATGCTTTAGTACTGACCAGTATCCATGTCTCTTCAAATGTTGGGCTTAGTTTTGGCTCTTTACTGTTAGAGCTTAAAGATCAACACCTGTGGTCCATTAGTAACTTACAAAAATAGATGTGTGAGCAAGAGCTTTGATTGGCCCCTGCAAAGATGTGATCGCAAAGGTCAGAGGAATGAGCAATACCAACTTGAATTATACTGATTTAGTCATGAAATTGAGGCAGTTAACAATTATTATTTAAAAAAATAAAAAAATAAAAATGTCTATTTCACATTACCCTCCTCTGTGTTTTAGTCAGCAACACCCGGATCTGCGACTCAAAGAGCCAGCAGAGTCCATCATAAATAAATGTGCCTTGTTAGTTACAGTTTGTAGCAATAAAAGGGCGGTGGCTAAAGGCCACAGGCTCTTGGAAATTCCCAGACAATTAATGAAGTCCATTTGCTACACGGCTGGAGCAGAATCTCCCCGCAGCACAGAGAAATGCCTGAGCCGAGCGTGCTTTCCCCAGCCTCCTTACTGCTGACTGTAGAGAGGCACAGGTGAGCTCAGACAACAGGCCTTCCACCACACTAAACCCCTTCACGACACAGCTGCAAGCAATCAAGTCTTTCTCAGTTTTCTTGTGAGCAGAAAATGTGGCACAATGGGATTTTTTGAATACCAGGTGATTATATTTATTATGTAGGACCTGAGAATCTCACACCCTTGAACCCTGGTGTGAATATACTGAAGTCAGAATAAGAAAGCACAAAAAGGCTCATTCGTGATATTCTTGTTCTACCCATGGTGGTTCATTTTACCCATATTGGCCAATATAAAAAAACTTTTTTTTAAACTTCTGCCTCTTGACTCCTGAAATACATTTCAGGGACCACTGTGGGCAGGAACAATGACTCCTCCAGCTCACATTCATGCAATTCTTGGCCATGCTGCATCTGCCATCTCTGAGACTTTGCTTTGGGCAGCGGCAGCATTCATGCTTGGCCTGGAGTGAACATTACTCTGTTCTTCAACTGATCCTAAGTGCACATAGGGACCACGCTCGCCTCTTCATCTCCACAAACGAAGTCTCTTTGAAGGTCTTGTCTGAAGCTTTTCATTAACCAAAACATCTCTGTTTAATATTGATACTGGAAACCTGCGCTGTCGTACCAAGATACCGAAGGAAGATATCCAATTTCAGGTTGCGTGTAATGAGCTAGCTACCTGCCAATCACAGGCGCACTCACGGTGTTCATGTCAAGAGTCTCAGTTTCAGTCCCCAAGAGCCAAAATCATGGCACCTTCTTTTTGAGATGCAGTGAAGGGATTTTCTTCGTTTAACTGTCTAACCCTTTTAAATCAAGACTTCAATCAATGTTGCCTTTGAGCTACTAAACCAACCAACTGTTAAAAAGTACCCCTGCAATAATAATAATAATAATAATAATAATAATAATGTGAAATGGCAGCCTTATTGGCAGGATGAGAAAGTTAAATAAGCAGGGGTCGTCGGTATGCAGTGAGGAAATCCCTGAGAAAGTTTTCGCGGCTGTTTACACAGTGCACCGGCACAGTTCTGTCAACCTCTCGAGTTTGTGCACACCAGAGCAGTGATAAAAATGTCCTCTGGAAGTGGTCTGCAGATAAGGCCTGGTGAGCGGCGAGCTCGTTATCTCGGTGCGTCAGGCTTCTTCCCGACCGAGCGCACTCGGCTGTACGCGCTCGCGCTCCCCTCGGCGCTGGCAGCCCACGGGCGCGACCCTTTTCATACGCATGTCAGAACCGTATTGCGTGTCTGCCTCCCCGATACTGATGGAAATGACGGGCAGAGTAGGGATAAATAAACAGGACAGAATTGCTTCACAGAGCGTTGTAAAAAAAAAAAAACGGACCATTTTCTATACTAAGACGTCCAAGGCTAATATCAGGAAACAACTACTGTTATCAGATGTTGCAACACTGATAGTATATCGTTCTTGTGTGGATCCAAGCAAAAAATATCTATAGTAATCATGTTCCAAGACTAATATCATGATAAAGCACTGTTATCTGATGTTGCAACACTTTTCTGTCATCCTTATCTGGGACCACAAAAAGTTAGGCCTACGTCTAGATGAGTTCCCTTCAAAGGTTCCCTATGTTCTCTATGCGGCTTTAAGGTTAAATAGCTGGATTCATGGCCAGAGGGTTGCAGGTTCAAACCCCTGGTGTAAAACTACAGTTGTGCCCTTGGGAAAAGTAGCATGGTATCTGATTTACTCCAGATAGTACATCCAATAATAGTGATAACAAGGGATCGCACTTATATAACACTTTGCATCTCATGATCTCAAAGCCCTTTTGAACAAAAAGGTGGAAACTCAGCTCAGCCACCATCAATGCACAGCACTCACCTGTGTGATGCACAGCAGCCATTTTATGTCAAAATGCTCATCACACATCACAATATACGCCATTTACATCACAACTATATACATGTAAGAAAAATCTGTATGGGAATGTAAGCTATGCAAGTTGCCCTAGATATGATTATAAAGAGTAAGACAGGCACTGTGTAGGATATGGCAGATGCACCATTGTAGAACTAAGGACTAAGTCCAGCAGTGAATTGCAGCCTTTGGCTCAATTACACTAGTGCACTTGTCAAGGTTATCCAAAAAAATATATATAGGAATCCACTTTCAGGAAAATTCATCTCTTTTCCAGGTAATCTGTAAAGAAAACCAGCAATGGGAATAGAGAGGTTGTCTGAAAGGCAGCTATTCACAATCCCTGCCCCCTGGACAGACTGAGCTCCTGTATCTGATAGCAGGGAGGATTCTGGGAAGACTGGAGACTAATGAGCACACCAAATGTTTATCGGCTGGATCAGCATTGGAGATATAGGCACAGTGGCCCTTTGTGCTGCCAGAGAACACCTGCGCAAATCAGAGGGCTCATTTTAGGATGAATCACACCCCCCAGCAACTGATCAGATCAGCTCTGTGCAGCTATTCCATTCTGTCAGACTAAACATATTCTCAGAGAGGCACGGGACTCGGAAGGAGGAAGACAACCTCGCCACTTCGGCCTTGCCCTCCAACAATACCTGCCACGCCTGTGGATGGGTCTGTGGCTCTAGGATAGGCCCGCAACAGTCATCGACGGACACGTTGGGCGGAAGTGTAATATAGTGGTGTAGTATGATGGTTATGGAGCTGGGATTGCAGGTTTGATTCTCAGGTGGGGCACTGCCGTCGTGCTTCACTGGCGGCCTGCTTTACTGATGGGCAGATGGGAAGCCAGGGGCAAGGGCACTGCCCTGTTCGGTCAAGGCCATCGGACACTCAAGGAGGAGGCAGATTGACAGATGTCCCAAGCCTAAGGCAAAAACGTGGCACACGTGGCCAAATATGTGGCACAGGTGGGCAAATGTGTTAAATAAGTGGATTCATGACCAGTCCAACGTTAATATTTTTTTCAAGCAGCAGCAGCCCAAAAAATAGGCAGTGACAAGCTTGACGTTTTCATTATCGAAGAGAATACGGTACTGTGCGTTACAATTGGGATCGTCTGTTGTCGGTTTACCCCACGTTAGGAAATAATTATCTTTAAAAATTGGCTAAGATTAGATGAGGATCTGAAGAGTATTTTATTGACCAATGGATGAATACGCAATTCCCCTTTGGAAAAAAGATTGAGACGGATTAGGCTCAAGTGAACGTGCCTTTCAAAGTCGTAAGTACTTATTACCGGGGGCAGAGGGCGGCTGAGTAAACGCTATTAGCCGCCCTGGCCATTATATAAACTTTCCAATAAATGTCATTGTAAATGTGCAGAGGGATCTTCAGATGCTCATCGATCACCGAGTCCCTTTGATTGCCCCCAACTCCCGAGCTGAGCCAAATCCCGTCACCTGCAATCTGTTCTGATACTATAGACACTTTTCGGATTGCCAGGACCATAAAAAACAAAGATAACGGGGCAGTCCCATGGGCAATCTTGTTGAGAAGATACTACATACAGTTTTTCTCCAGTATCTAAATTGAATTCCCCCACTCAATCTTCCCTCTAAATACCAAGCGACCAATGGCCTCACCTCTGTGAATAACAGGGAAAACATAACTGAGGTGACCTTCATCGGTTCATTACACATGCCAAGAGACAGCTTGTTAAAGAAGTGCCACACCAAGTGCAATGACAGCACAGCCGAAACAGTCCCGAGGGTGTTTTTAGCTCTTATGGTAAGAACTCAATGGAGGCTTTCAATTTTCATAGAGAGCTACGTTAAGGGGCGTGGATGATCTGAAATGACTCCGTTCCCAGTCGCGTTTCCCCTTCGCTGGCGCTCAGACGCTTCTTCTTGTGCGACAGGCATAGAGTTTCGCCACTGACCCCGCGGATAAGCGCTAATTCAATTGCTCTTTCCATGCTTTATTTCCCTCTCATGGCCCGCATCAATCGGCAAGATAGCCGACAGCCATTAAGGGTAATGATACCCCGAGAATGCTTAATTGCATCGAAAAGGTCACGGAGGTTCCGCGGTAAATGTCGCTGTTCTGCTATTCTGAGCGCAGGCGTTGAACCAAATCAAAAAGCACCACCAGCTGCAATGTCATAACAGGTACCTGCTTGTAGGTTATTTGTGATTGGTCTTCACTCCAACTGACCCAGCTGTCAGTGATTTGTTTGTAATCTACCAGAGGGTAACGAGTTGTGATTTATCTGATCTGTAGTCAAAAATGTAGGATGTCTTCTGTGAGCTGTAACGGTCTCAATATGTAACATTCATGTTTTTAAATCAATGGCTTTACTTCAGTGTTTTTGCCATCGTGTTATGTGAAGATATTGAAAGGTGTGTAAAATGAATGTCTTTTGTATTTTTTTTTGTGTTTTTGCTGATGTTTTTTTATGTCTGTATGTTTTGAGGCTACTTGAAAACCAAAATTGCCCCATCCATCCATCCATCCATTGTCAGGAAAATATCATTTTAAGGCAGGAATGGAAGAAATCACAGGGCCACACCCCTAGTGATCCTCCATTGGTCACATCAAACTGTAGAAAGGCCCCGAGGCCCCTTGAAGGATAATATCGTTTTAAGTGAAGAAAATGCCCACCCCTAGTGATCCTCCATTGGTCACATCTGTAGACGAGGGTCTGGCCCAAGAAGCCACTGCACTCCATCCTCTAAAAAAAAGGCTGGCGTGGGGATCAGATGAGAGGAGAAGGCGGTTGGCCACCCCAGGTGACTGGTTTGCCAAAATCTTAATCCCCCCGGCGTGAACCTTGCGCTGCAGGGCCAGGGGATACCCTGCGTCTGACGTCTGGCAGCTGCCACCTCGACCCTCCGATCCAACTCTCCTCCTGTAGACTCCAGCCGTGTGGCCCGGAGAGCAGCTGCCCCCCACCCCACCCCACCTGCTGCTGACCAATCACTGGCCTCTCTCGCAATCCATCCCATTTATTGATGTTTTCTTTGAGACAATTCCCCGCCCCCCCCAAAACCTGGTGCTGACGCAAGACACTCAACAAGTTTTTTTCACACTGACAGCCGTGTGCCAGCTCTCTTTCCAAAAAGTACAGTCCGCTGGCTCTACCGCTCTTCGTTGTGTACACTGGCTATTTATCAGTGATCGCTTCATTACAGCACTCTTACATTCCAGAAGTACTTTGCACCTTATGTTGTGCCATTAAAAACAAATAATAGGAAGTATAAACTGACCAAAACGTAAACCATGAAAGAACAAGGATGAACTCTTTGCACATTCTGAATAGACAATCTGCTTGTGAATACGCTACGCAAACTCGAGATATTGCAAAAATCTGTGAAATGCACAGAGGATAAGGGTTTGGGCTGGACGAAAAAGGTAGAATATAAGCAACAAAATGCAAAATGATCCAATTATGAGGATGGTATTTGAAAAAACATTTAACCCCACAGGTAACTGCCAAAATAAAGGAAACACATGAGTAAATGAAGGGTTCTGGTGGCTCTGTTATGATTTGGGGTGCAATTTCCTGGCATGCTTTAGGTCTACTCAACCCCTGACAGGGCAAGGTAAACGCCAATAAATACAAAGCCATTCTGAGCGATCACCTTCATGGTGAAACAGTTCTATCCTGATGGGAGTGGTCTCTTCCAGGATGACAGTGCCCCCATCCACAAGGCACAAGTGATCACTGAATGGTTTGATTTAAACAATGTAAACCATATGCCGTGGCCGTAACCATCACCACATCTCAACCTAATTGAACACCAATGGAAGATTCTGGAGCAGCGCCTCAGACAGCGTTTTCCACCACCATCAACAAAACACCAAATGATAGAATTGATTGTGGAAGGATTGGTGCTGCATCCCTTCCAATAGAGCTCCAAGTACTTGTAGAATCTACGCCAAGGCACACTGAAGCTGTTCAGGTGGCTCGTGATGGCCCTACACCCTATTAAGACACTGTATGTTGGTGTTACCTTTCATTTGGCAGCTACCTGTATCTTAGGAGTCTTAAGTATAAAGTCTTAAGGAGTGCTTAACTTACAGATCGCGTCTAAGAATAGCATCACACGGTCTCGACATTCGGCAGTGTACAGTGCTGAATAATGCTGTATTTGGCAGAGGATGAGCATGGTTAAGCCCCCATCACAGGAGAGGCAAATAGAGAGAAACGCCCACGCTCAAGTGGGAGTAGCATTAGCATCACAATGGTCATGTTAAGCAAGTGAATAATTACCTATAACCCTAGTTAGCACGTTGGGAAGCAGACGTTTCTGCATTTGACACATTTTCAGATTTTCAGATGAAGATTTTTCCCTTGCCCGATTCAAGTGAAGCTCCATGCGTCCTACACCAGCAGCCACTGAATTTGACAGTGCACCCTAGAGCACTAATTTGCAATAAAAAGCTGTGAGTTGAGCCTGTGTGCTTTGTATTTGATCGCAATTAACTCTGAGTCACTACAAAGGTTATGAAGAATGTAACCACTTCTAAAAAAATAGAATCACATGAAATATGGATCAAATATGAATTGAAGCCATCATTGATATTACACCTGGCATCATCAAAACATATTGTGCACAATAGTGGAAACAGACTACAGTCCATGGATCAGCAGATGTGTGTAACATATGCGCCTGCTAACATTGCAGTACGTTGTGTTATTATTATTAATGCCGTTCTACTGGTAAACTGCAATCATAGAGGGAAAATGACTCTTGGCGTGCATGCAAACAGCTTATTCAAAGTATCAATTGGGGATTCATATGTTCGGAAGGCATTTGGAATGTTTCCTGCATGTAAAAATAGTCATTTTTAAACATTGCATAGCTCGAGTTGCTACTATGGCCAATGTCTAGTTGGCGTTTGCAAAAGGAGCAAAATGCAAACTGGCAAAATTTCCAAACTGGTATGGAAATAAACCTCCAGAGCCAGGCGCTAATACACACCAGTCTAGATTTGCTTACACAAGGACCTTCCCCTGCTGTTGCTGCTCTGCTGCTCGAACATTCACTTCAACACTAGAAATGTTTCTTTCACAGTGAAAGAAGTATCCAAGAACTTCTTTCAGAGTTTACGACGCTACGGGGTTTTTTTCCCTGAGTTTAATAGCCGACATTAAAAACCTGGATATTTCTTATGAGGGCGTAGCCTCAAGCTTGAACAAGAGTAGGGGGGCAATTAATTTAGTTCTGTTATGTGGTGAGCTGATAGGAGGTGAATGCGTGGACAGAAATGGCCTGGGCTTAACCTGCTGTCACAGCTCTGCGAAACAATTTACTGCACCCTTCTTCTTTAATTCATTCCCCTACGCAAGTATTAATCAAGAACGAAGCCAAAGCCTCACAACTGCTAAATTCACGGTCATTTCAAAACTGCGCCAGTCCATCCAAGGTGGGGGAGAAAAACACACATTCCTACTGGGTAGAACTCCACCTTGTCCTACGCTTGGCCACCACTGTGAAATGTACCTTGTGAAATGAAATAGGAGGATCTCTGTCAATCACTGAGCACTCAGTTACACTTTTGTGTAAAAAAAAGAAGAAATTGCCAGAGTGCCTCTTACCTGCGTGTGAAGCACTCAACCATGGCAAATTACCATCAAGTTCTCCCACAATGCCAAACCTGGCACGACTCTGTTGTCAAAGACTCCCACGCTCCGATTCGTTAGACTTGCCAATTAGTTTTGAAGCATTTCAAAATCCCCCCCAACCCCCCCAAAAAATAATTCTGAGACACTAGAAGAAGTGCAGGGAAAGGAGGTTTGACACACGTGCAACTAGTCTAAAGACACGCAGGGATGCAATGGGTCTGTAGAAGTGGAGTGTGAGACTTTAAATGTGGCTGCAGCTTTAAATGAGGCTGCAGAGAGAGAGAGAGAGAGAGCGAGAGAGAGAGAGAGAGAGAGAGAGAGAGAGAGAAAGGGAGACAGAAAGAGAGAGAGAGAGAGAGAGGGAAAGGGAGACAGAAAGAGAGAGAGAGAGAGAGAGGGAAAGGGAGACAGAAAGAGAGAGAGAGAGAGAGAGAGAGAGAGGGAAAGGGAGACAGAAAGAGAGAGCGCTCTGGCCCGAGGCAGCATGGCGTGACGATCACAAGTTGAGTGCGCTTATGGGAAATTTCACCAAGATGTTTTCCTCGGAGAGCAGACTCGTAAGAGTAGCCAGGCCAGAAGAAAGGCCTTGAGAACAAAGCAAGGCAGAGTCAATGACCAGGCCGTCTGTCCCAAGTGACCAAGACAAGCGGAGTGGCGCTGGTGCACAGACAAGCGCGGTTCCACGGAGAGCCTCTCTCCTGCCGTGCTGTGAGCACGCTCACAGCGGCTGGCACGTTTGTAGCCCTCGGCTCTAATGAGCCAGACCGAGTCGGGCCAAAGTAATCACTGTACACCCATGCGTCCGCTCTTCTCCTTCCCTCATTACACTTATGATGTAAAGCATGATTCATTTTCTTACTCAACTGAATAATGTTCAGTTAAGAAATAATGTTCCGTCTTGTACTGAAAGCCCGTAATAAACAACGCGAAGGACCCCCAACTAGGCAGGACTGACAATTTCTGGGGCTAAGTACATTTCGTTTTGTGCAAGTCCAAATGCACAAGGGCACACAAGGTCCTTTCCTGACACACTCTGGAAAAGAGACCAATCGGGAAGACTGAAATAAAGTCTCCGGGAGGCATTGAGGCAGCTTTCTTTGGGAAAATAAACAAGTTTAGGCCAAACTAGGCCCATTCTATTATGAAATGTAAAACATCAACGTTTTTGCTTTGTTTGATTTTTAGAATGGTTCACTTGCCTTCATTTTTGGAGTGGAAATCCTGAAAGTGCTATATTGCCTATATTTTTCTGCAACAGTGTTTACTACACGCAGAAGCTCAAATGGCCTTCAGCTTTCCCCTCCTGTTGACTGATTGGTTCAGCTTGTTAAAGGCTTCTTGCAGATAGCAGACAAACGATGTAAGAATTGGGGGAGATAGCAACGGACTCAAGCCCATTCAGAACAGCAAGGCAGACCGGGTGGATCTTCCAAGCCAACCGTCTGGATACCTATAGTTGGCTCATTATGCAGTGGCTATCCAGTTCCATGTATCCATTTATACAGCTGAACATGTACTAGATCAATACAGATCAGGTCTTTGCTCAAGGGTGCAAGAGCTATGCCCCCACCCCCCCATAAGGACTTGAACCTGCACCCTTCTGATTCCCTAACCACAAAGCAACACTGCCCCCCACCCCCCAGCGAGTAGAACCTTTGGCTGCATTTGAAGAAAAAAAAAAAAAAAAAAATCTTCAAAAAAAATTGATGGATGAGGTCTGGGAAATTCTTCTGGCACCTCTCGGTGACGGCTTGGTCGAATGGTCTAGGAACGTGTGTGCTGATCAAACTCAACCGGTCTGCCAGCTGAATCAATGCAGGGCCATAACAGAGCAATATCGTAGGCTTCCGATCCAAGCCTGCAGCGCAACTCACAAACAAGAACAAGAGCAGCCCTGATGTCAGCCTCGTAATCTCCGCTTATGGGATACATTGTGGTCTCATGTGCTATCTTTAGCGAGGGGAAGAAAAAAATGAAGCTCTTCATGCAAATCTAGCGCCTTGCATGTGGAGTGTAATGGCTGACAGATGTAATCAGGGCGAGAGAGGTCGTAGTGGAGAGAGAGAGCTCATTTGAATTACACCGTATTGCACGCTTCTACAAGGGAACATCATCTCTAGTCAGACTCGTGTGAAAATGACCACATGAAAGAGGGCCTAGCATCTGTCTGGCAGCCTCCGCTCCTGCCCAGCTGAATGGGCCGGTGATTTATGCCACTCAGATTGCCACGTTTAGTTCCCCGCCCCCTCCCTCCCCCTCTTAAACAGGCCATTGGCTACAGCAATGCGGGTCACATTGCATTCTTTATTGGTTATCAGTCTCCTTTCTGTGGGGAGAGGTGTGAGATGGTATTAAAAACCATTTCACAGGACAGGCTTATTAATTTGGCACGCTCACTAAATGGCACAGGGTATAAATTTGGAATTTAAAAAATGCAAGTATAATTATTTTTCATTCAACACGATGTGCTACGCATCCACAGAAGAGTTTTAGCTAATTTTCTGTCTACATGAACAGTGAATTCACCAAGAGCTAGCATCGTTAGCTTCAATGTCTGAAAACAATGGAAATCTATTTCACTGCAGGTAGTATCCTCGAAATTGCATGCCAAAATGATCTCAGCCAATTGTTTTCGGACACTGATGCTAACGATGCTCGCCATTGGTGGACTCGCTGGCCAACATTGAGCTACAGGTAAGCGGTTGAGTTGGCTTGGTTCACCGCCTTCAATTGGAGCCCCGCCTACACGAGATGACGGTTTATCAGAAGACCACTGGTCTATTAGCAAAGCACATCTGTGAAGTTGAGCGGACTTATTTCACATCAGCCTGCCTGACCGTACGGTTAATAGCCTGACGCGCGAGGCTAAATGTAGCCCTACAGAGTGCATAGAAACAGGTGAGCAGCAGTATAAACCTAAGCACCTAAGTTCAGTGAGGGCACTTCAAGAGCCACTGGGCCAAGAAAAACTCCCACACAGACAGACACAGTCGATACTGCATAGAGACCCCACTCTTTCCTCATAAAGATCCCGCAGAGCCAAAAGGCAGAGAGCCGCACTCCTAAACAGACGCCTCTCATGCCCTGAACCTACACGTCCCTATTAGACTGCAATTTACAACTGGGACGAGCCACTTAACAGTAATGAGCTAAGTGCTTCTCCAGGCTGTGGTGAATCGGAGCTATTAGACGAGTTGAATCCGGACAGTCCATCTTGCAGCAGCAACCGAAAGGAAATAAAACTTGTATGCAAGTCGGTAGACCAGGAGTGTATGCGGTAGGGAGAAGCCATTATATCTGAAGGCCTTGCAGGCAGTCCAGGAAAGTTTTTTTAGGAAAAAGTAAACTTCCTGTCCCTGGGGTGCTAATGTGTTCCTTGCCATAGCTAAAAAACAATGAAAGTGTGTATTTGGACAGGGCCGTTTTTTTTGTTTTTTTTTTTTTTTTTTTTACTCTGGTTTTTTTCCATAGAGATGAACCGCTCTCGTTGTGGTAAATCAAATACCCCTCAGAGGAGGCAAACACAGCGCGTGATTGTGTGGGCACCGGTGGTACGTTGTTGGGATTGTAGAACCAGAGGGTGGAGCTGAATCAGCAAAGCGATATATTCTCCTCTACCCACGCAACCATAAAGTCTCTCTACCGCACATGATTCCGAGCGCTGACCTGATAAGGAAAAATGGGAGATCGGGAAAGGACAATCCATAAACTCTGGGAAAAAGGAAAATCCATTTTCCTCTAAACTCGCTAGGTTTTCAATAATAAACACTGCAGTCGTGAACATACACAACGGTAAACCCCGAACAGTCATGCTTGCTTTGGCTCCCCCCCAACATGTATTTTTCACTAAAGATAATGTTCTGATTCACCTGGATAAAAAAGACTAGGTATGAAAGCTTGTTATATATTTTTGAACTGCTTGACTCTTCGGTGCCCACTGAAACTGTTATGATCTATGAGAAGAGGAGGAAAAACCCATTACGCTCGTTTATATTCATTACTCAACCTCTTAACCTCTCGAAAAATCTTGCCCGTAAAAGCATTAAGGGAAAATAGTTACAATTAAAGCATGCAAGTCTGACCTAATCTAACATGTTGGAGATTATGCACTAGGAAAATAAAATGTAGGATTACATTTCCCCTCAAAGAGCTTTTATTTATAATGTGAATCTCTGTTGATTTTGATAAGAAACCTCTACTTTATGCTTTAAATAATTGTATAACAGGATCTACTGTAGGACAGTTTGAGAACTGTGATCTAGCTGCCATACAAGGTCTTTAATATGTGGACACCCAGAGATCCCATGTGGTGCCTGAATCGAATGTACGGTGCACATCTTTATTTGGTCATATAATGCTCTACAATGACAAATTATGGCTCCGTCTTTGCCTTCAGATCTTCTCTTCCCTAACAAAACTGCTTTGTTTGTGTTTTTTCTCTTCTTTTTTTGTTAACTTTGTTGTTCCTTAATGTATCTGTGCTTTGTTTGTTTGTTTTCTTGCTGTGTTTTGTATTGAATTATTTGTATTTTTGCATTCAGACTTGTCATCTTTATCTTCGTTTGCATTTCTTGTTTATTTATTATTATTGTTGTAATTCCTGGATTGTTGTCTTCATGCTAATTTAATGTGGTTTTGGTTTGTTTTTGTTTTGTTTTGCTTTGTGTATTAGTTTTTTTCTCCTCTTCTTTTGTTGATTGTGTTTATTGATGTTTGTCTTTGGGGGAACAAGGTGACCCTAGTTACAACCCTATTGTCTTTTTTTTGTAGTAGTAGTAGCACTTTACTGGAATTGTCATTGTGCTACAAAATAATTGAGGTTGCAAATAAAAGGGAGAAAAAAAGGAAAGAAAAAATATAAAAATAAAATGCTTTTCAACCAGTCACTGCAATACCTGCCTGGTGATCGTCAATGCACAGCCAGTCCAACGCAGACTGTAGGCACTGGCTCGCTGGTCTGCAGTGTAATGTCTGCCACTCTATGTCCAAACCGATAAGGACGTGGGAATGTTTAGACAAAGAGAAAGAAGCTTCTGAATTTTAAACTGATACGTGACAAGTTGCATTGCTACTCCACACTGATATTGATGGAATTATATCACGTCTCGCACCGAAAGCATGGAAGTGAGAACTTCATAGTTTGGACAAATCACCAGTGGCACTTGCAGGGCAGCAGTCTAGTATAGTGGTAAAGGAACCGGACTTGTCGCAAGCTCAAGCCCCACGTGGGTCACTGCAGTTGTACCCTTGAGCAAGGTGCTCGACCTGAATTGCTTCAGCAAATATCCAGCTGTATAAATGGATTGGTATGTAAAGAAATGTAAACTGTGTAACTCGCTCTGGATAAGAGCGTCTGGTAATGCCTAAAATGTAAAAAACATGTAAATGAAAGGGAAGGCCTATCATACAGAGAAGGTCACAACAGCTTGCAGAACAGGAAAGAGAGAGAATGCTGGTTCTAAACAATAAAAACCAACATGCCAGGTTGCCCAGGCCAAGCAACAGTGAAAAATTAATGTCAGTTACTCAGCATAATGTAATTAATTTACCAGAAAGCAGGACATTGGAAACCTACACTGCTTGTATACAATGCTTAAGCAGCACTTAAGCATTTCCAAAAAGGGAGGGTACAGTGTGCTGGCAGACTATCACAAACAGTTAGCACTATCAAACCCCATCCATTTACATGCATATTTTACTTCACTCTGCCTGTTTAAAAAAATATATATATATATATATAATATATATAATGAAAATACAGAACACAGTCATATTTCCACTGCAGAAGTTTCCGGGCTCCGTCAGACTTTAGCATGTTCTGCCGTCGGCTTTGTCCCCTCAATTTCAGGAGCCTGGAATACTGCACGGTAATGAATGCAGATGAATCGGAGGAAGGCGCTAGTCTCGCTCGTTGTTTGACGCATTGGTGCCGAAGCAGCGGCGTACGGTGACAGGAAGTCTCCGGAGCGGTGTGCGAGGGAGGACATCTCCGAGAGGATATTTAATGTGCCCAAACTTTTTTCTTTTGTGGAATCAATGAACAACTTTTTGCACGGAATACCCTTTAGCACAGGGGTGTCCAAGCTTATCTGAAAAGGGCCACGATTGGCTGATTAGTTCAGTCAGGTGTTTTAGTGCTGGGCCGTGCTCACACTGGCCTTTCTCGCATAAGACTGGACACCGCTGCTTTAGCAAATCCTTATGGCTTGGTTTGAATTGATCTCCCCGTAGTTCATTTTCAGCACATCCCTTAGCCGTTGTTACCATTTGGTTTTCAGCGCTCCTGGACGTTGGCATAAATGCTGATGTCAAAATTACAATTTGACACATGACATTTGGCCACTTAGAAAAGTGAAATATTAAACGACCGCTGAGACATGACATGACAAATTCATCATTCCCCGGCCCTCACTTTTGTGTTCATTTTTGTCCTGGACTTTCCCGCTACATACAGTACAGTAAGTGGTTGGAATGGATTCCACTGCGTTAATAATTCATTATTAACCGTAAGACATGCCAGAGGGGAGGTACTACACTAATAACTAATGATTAATTAATTTGCTGCAAATTTGAACTTGTAGTCATGAATAGCTAGACTAGCTATATTCATTGCTGTGGATTAACAATGTAACTGGCCATGACATAAAAATCACAAAACATATGATTTTATTGATCACAAATAGTATACAGCTTATTAGCCAATAACCCATTTCCATTTATAACAAGCATGTCGTTTTAAATGTTTTAGATTTGCTGAAACTCACTTACAAATGCCATCTGGACCAAGTTCATGGATGAAGGCCCCCAAAAAGACATGACAATCTAATCCAATCAATTAAACATTTTCATTGGCTACAGAGTAGTGTGCAACTGTGTGAGTGGCTAAGTGTGTGAACGAGAGTGATTTCACACTTTTTAGTCATCACATCTCAGATATCATACATCAAAATGTATGTAATGTGGTTACCACAGGTGACACTTGAGAAATGAATAATATATACACACACACACACACACGCGCACACACACACACACACACACACACACACACACACACACACACGCACACGCACACACGCACACGCACACGCACACGCACACGCACACGCACACGCACTACTAAAACAGATTGTAAATAGTCTGAGGAATGATACACACAATGATACACATGGGGTGGGCTCATTCACACACTTAGCCACTCACACAAATCTCTCAGGAGATATAAATAAAAGAGAGGTGTTGGGAGAGCGAACCATCTCCAGGAGGTTTTAAACGATTTCGCAGGAGTGCGAAGGAGCCGAGGCTTTAAATTTGGGAGACTCCCGGGACTTCCGGGAGACTTGGACTGTCTGCAGTTACTGAGCTGGCCAAGGTCACCCAAGATGGGAAAGTTCCAGTCGGCAAGGCACCTCACCCACCGCTCAGCAGTGACCCCTCTGGCCAGCTCAGTAACTGCACAGCTCAGCTGGCGGACGGCCAGCCGGAGGGAAATAAAGCAGTGAATGGCTGGAAGCACTTCAGAGGACGCACGTGCTAGCGTGTTCACCCCTGATGGAGGACGTTTACAGTAACGGGACACGGGTACAATTAAAATGGGGTGTTCGAAACGGTGGTGAGAAAAGAAATTGTTTTGGTTGTATGTTGACACCCTTGCACTAAGGCAAATTCCTTGTATATCGTACTTGGCGAATAAATCATTCTGATTCTGATTCTGATTCTGAAAAGTGGGAAACACAAAGTTGTCCTCACATAGGAAAAACAAAAACAACAACAAAAAAAGCTGTCTGACGCGTGGATCATCACAGACCTTGCGGATGTTTTGAAGCACCATCCCCGAGGGACTCTGGGTCTCTTGACCCACAATTAAAGCTACGAGTGAATCCAAACCCTATTTGGAGAGACACAAGCCTCTACAATGGACGCACATGTTCAGGAACGGTGCTCGAAAATAACAAGCAGCCCACTCAGAGAGATCCGTTTAATCCAGCAGACTTCTAAGACCGGCGGGGGGAAAGCACAACAACAACAAAACCAGAACAAAAAGAGCAGACGAACCGAGCCACTGGTTTTTCATTTCCTCCATTGTTGTGGCACTAAATAATGCAAGTCGGAAGAAGTCTGATCACGAGAAAGAATTTGGCTTTGTAGATCTCGGAGGGAAAAAAAAAACAACAAAAAAACACCAGTGCTAGCAAGGAGAATAACAAGACACTCTTAACAGCTCTCTGAGAGCATGTTTCAGCACAACAAGCTTAATATCGGTATAATATCAAACACAGTCTGCAACCCAAGGTGATGAACAGAGAAGGAATATGACCACAGGAGCACTGTGTTCAAGTCTGAAATCACCTGCATTGCTTATTCAATATTTCTCTCAAGAGTATTCAAAGGTCACGTCTGAGCTGGGGCCAAAGTCATTCAAATCACTGGAGTGTCTTCCTGTGCGCTCACTGTAAGTGGGGCTCGTCTAACACACTGCCGAACCCGCTGACCTTATAAGGGATAATTTTTCATTCCGGTCGTGGTCAGGCTCACGCAATCATTCAGGCACGGCGAGGCCAGGCCCAGAGCAGGCACTGCCATCACGCTCCTCTCCAATATTCTATAGCAGGTCGCTGTACAGTAAATCCTCTTTGAGCCCCAGTTTTAAAGCGTGTAAGGAGATTAAAATGACAAAGAGATCTGAAATGGTAACAATAATAACAACGATGACAATCAGAGCGGTGAACAATTTTCCGATGATATTTTGAAGCTGTTGAAAGATTTTTTCCGTCGCCAGCTGCAGCCTCTCCCATTCCATCAGGACGGCAGGGTGAGGGACTGAGCGGCTAGCTCTCGGCATCGGTGCTGTTGGCCAGAGCCACTCCCATCACATGCCATTTGATTCAGGGCCGTCCAGAGCCATCGCCATCATAGAGCAAAATGTGACTTTTCTGCACGCAAACGCACAGCACCGCTCACTACTACAAAGACAAAGATGGAGGCGGGGAGACAGACACTGAGAGAGACACAGAAAGACCACCGCAGCCTTTGGGGTCTCTGGCTTCAAAGGACGACGACCACTCTGATTTTGTTGCCGGGTCGCTCTTTGCAGATAAGAGCCAGAGCATCGGAGTCCTGTTTACCTCCTTTTTGATGTGCCCCACTTTCAAATAAATAAATCGTGACGGATTCCAGCAAAAAGGCCTCCCGCCTCCCGCTTCCCGCGTCTCTCCTCTCCCCTCCCCTCCCCTCCCTCCCAACCCCCACGCGAGTACCACCCAGCCTGCTACAGCTGCACTCCAGCCCCCCTCTCTTAACAACCGGCTCCACTGTGGCAAGGAGGAACTGCAGGCACATTTTCTGTTTCAAGTTATTCTGAGTTTGAGGCCCTCATGCCAAAAAGAAAGAAAAAATGAAGGAAAAAAAAGAAGAAAAAAAAGAGGGTGGAGACAGTCAGGGTGGGGGCGCTAAATCAGTACCACATGTTCTCCGGAGGATTTTCCTCTTCCTCCTCTGCAGCGGCAAGCGGGAACAAGATCCCCCCGGCCCACACCCCTCTACTTCTACCCCCTCCCACCCTGATTCCCGCGCTTTTGGGCCATTAGGGTAGCCCTGAGCGCAGATGGCACCGTTTACCTCAGCACTCTGACCGCAAGGTTGGTCCCTGGTGAAAGTGGGAGGGACGTATGACACTTTCTCCCTTTCATTTTCGGGTCCCAGACCTAAGATACTTTCTGCCCTGTTTGTTGAGTGGGAGGCAGAGAGGGCCATATGAACAAAACAGTATCAAATTTATCATACCTAAAAACAGATACGTGGCAGAGGAGAACCATTCAAATTCTACAGTTGAATGAGACATCTTCGGCTGTGCTGTTTGGAGAGTTGCGGAGGTCTTTTTTCGGAACTTGCCGGAGAGACTCCTCATACGTGACAGAGCAAGACAGATGTCTCTCGGAGTTCCGAATAAAAAAACAACAGTTAGACATAACCAGTCCAGGCCCGCGAGCAGTGCTTACGAGGCCCAGTTGCAGCCAACTTCATGGCATAACTGCAAACTTCTTCAGTGGTACAACATGGGACAATTGTGATACATTATCACAATTTTGTTGTGAAAAAACACAATTTTGTTGTCGTTGTTGCTGCAGATTTTAAATTGGCAAAAGTTTGTGAGGCTGATCAGTATGGCCAGCCACAGCCTGCAGGCATATCTGTCAGCATTATCTTAGCCCAGTTGTCAAGCTGTGACAGGAGGCAAAGACGGAATAAGATTAGATGACCTGGCCTTTCATCCAGTGCCTTCGTTCCCCCATTGACACACAAAAACAGCTCCGGTTGTGCGTTTTGCTGTCACTTCTGCGGACGACCCCCTCCCCCACAACCAACTCAGTCTGCCGTGTGTGTGTGTGTGTGTGTGTGGGGAGTAAGGGGGAGGGGTGAGTTTGGGTGGGGTGGTCACCCATATACTTATCTGAGGGGAGGGAACAGCTGGACAAAGGCGGGCCTTTTTTATGATTAAGGATAGCCGAGATTTACGGCTCAGCTCTGTAACATGTGGCAAGGACAATGACAGATAATGTCTGTTCACTCCTTCTCTGGTAATATGTGTGTGTGGGGGGTGGGTTGTCTATGTATGGGTTTGTGTGTGTGCGTGTGCGTGTGGGGCGTGGTTTGTTTATGTGTGTGTGTGTGTGTGTGTGTGTGTGTGAGAGGGAGAGTTTGTGCATGTTGGGGTTTGGGGGTGGGGGGGTGTTGTTAAACGACATTATCCAAGAGTTACCCGTTACACTGTCAATATGATGTCCCCTGTGAGATTCTCCAATCACGGCACATGGCGTACCCTTGATCTCATTATCTGCGTGAAGCATATGGCTAAAAATACTGCACAAGCCTGTCTGATGACATCCTGTCTGATTTCCATTCATTTTTCCACAAATCCCTCATAATGCAAGTATGAGTCATCTCTCCTTTCCTTTCTAATAAGTGTTGTGCTGCCTAGATAGCATACACCTACATTGTCCTCCCAGCATATGTCTTGCCTGATTAGGAAAGCCAAAAACAAACAAACAAAAAAATCTGCCAACCCGTTTCAGTCACACATCTGACAAGAACAGACACAAGGCCATTGGGGCCTTAAAAAAACTGGAAAGTTTTTCCCAGTGAACTGACCCTCGGGAAAGGACAGCATGAACAGCTCACGGATATCTTCAGTGCAGGGCTACTAGACTCGCTAAGTTCAGGTCCCTGGTGACTTTCCACCATGTTGTTTTTTGTCACGCTGACGCGCGTCTATTCAGCCCTGCGAATGTTACTGGTGCTGGCCTGCCACTCAAGAGCAGGCCCATGGGCGGAGCCAGCAGCGCACACTACATCTAGCGCTGCCGCTTAAAGCGGCGGAGATTAACGCAGGAGGGAGGGAGAAGCATGCCGCCAACCCTAATCACAGCGAACAACAAGCGGAGGTAGGTGGAAAGGGGTGTTTCTCCCCCTCTCCCCTCCCTCAGGAGAATCTCAGCCTTTGACTGCAGGTCAAGCCCGCTTAGGCATCTCTCAATTTAGGGCAGAGGCCAGTCAGCGTGACGGTACACATATGCTACCGCTCTCGCTGTGGCCGGTCGCAAAGCGAGCGCGCAGGACTGGGTCAGGAAGCTTTAGCTTTAGCTCCAGCTCCTTCCAACCCCCGGGTGCCACCTGTGCAAAAGGGGTAAAGGGGTACAAATGGCAGTTAGCAACGCCTTTTCAAACACAGGTAACGTTTTGAGACTTTTGGGCTCAGAAGAACAAGCTGCGTTTTCCTTGAAGAAAGTAAAAAAATCCGGTACACATCCAACAGAGTAGCGTTGAGCAGATGCTTCTTGGGCCTAAATGCAAAAGTGGGGTCTTATCCGAATTATCCCTCTTATTCATCGACACTGTGGAGCAAGAGCATAGGTTTCATTAGACATTGGCAGGGGGGTGTTCAAAGCACACATCAATTTCCAGCCAGCTAGCTAGACAATTAGTTTGCTAGTTAAACATCTGGCCAAGCTCATATTCATTTTGCCATGTATCCCATCATCCTGTTGGTTTGTTCTTTTTTTACTGCTGCGACCTTAACCCTTTACGGTGTGGACAAAAGTGCATAACTTTTTAGGAACGGACAGAAATGATTGAGTGGGACAATTTAACGTTCTCTCAACACGGGGGGGGGGGGGGAACGTCTATGCAGTGGTGTTGGCACGGGCGGCCCTCTGTCCATCAGAGAAGGCGAACAAGGCGCCCTGCGAATGCAAGAGTCGCGACCTGTGATGAGCGCGTGCGGGGGCAAAGTCTGAGGCAGCGTCTTCTGCTCTGATTGGATTAATGCAACACAGCACTTAACCGTTCCCCCGTCCCAGCAGCGCCAAACAATGCACAGTTCAAAAGCCCCAGAGGAAAAAGCGCTCCGAGGCATTTGACAGACCGGTAATATAATGAGAGGTTTTACGAGCCCTCACTGCTGATGATTTGTAACGGCTGGACTCATGAGTCGAGCGGTGAACATTTCAAATGAACTGCGACAAAAAAAAACAAAAAAAAACAAGGAAGCTAATTATGCGGTGGTCCTACGGAAGGTGCACTAGGTTTGATTAAAACAACATGAGCATCCAGGAGGTCAGCGTGCATCAAAACTCCAAGAGTAAAACGGACAACAAGGATTATGATCAAACTCATATTTTAAAAAGTATTGCGCTTTCCCTCTCTGCGGGCAATATAATCAGTGTGGCTTCTATATTAAATTAAATATGAATCACAGATGTGGGAATAGCTTTCAAATCCTGGGTTGGGCCCACTGACCTACAATATATGAGGTCAGTGGTTCGGACCCATTTGGGTAGAAGGAAATGGGGTCACGCAGCCACCAACGTTGATTAATAAAATGTGTTTTTTTAAAGCAACAAACATTTAAATAGCAGTCATTTAAAACGTGTCATTGACTACACGTTGCATTAGGCGGGACAGGGGAGAGGTAAGCACATGTAACGAGGCCTCTTAACTGGACTCTGACCGACCCCCCCACAACAACGGGGGACGAGAAACCGAAGCCAACACCCCTCTCCTCTTTCTCCCTTTCCATTTAAATTAATTGCTTAATTGTGGCGTAGTGGCATGGATGCATTCCAGAGCCGGGAGCTCCACGTGGAAAGCATACAGAAACGACAGAGCCCACCAGAACGAATGTGCACAGAGAAATGACCTAGATACGGAAAAATCCTAAAACACGGGGAGGGGGTTGGGGGAAGGTTGCGCAAACCTGTTCAACTCCAAGGAGGATGAAGATGACTCAACAGGGTATTCATATTTGTGCTGGATGCCCTTCGTTTGTTAACTGTGTCATTTACTTCTTATCATAACTTATCAAATTGTAATGAATGAGAGTGAGTGAGTGAGTGAGTGAGTGAGTATGAGAGAGATGGGCTAAGTGAGTGAGACGGAGAGAGAGAAATGAGGAGAAAAGTGGGGAGGATCACTGTAATGTGTCGTTTTTGTAAGGCCTAGATCATTCTAAAGTGGAAAATGTGGGCTAACAATTAACAATAGAATCCATCAAAATCTGCACGCGCTATTTAGCTCCAGAAACGTACTCCACAGAGGCGCAAGCCACATTCTTACGAGCCTTCTTCTCTCTCCAGTACCGATGAAACAAAGTGGTGCAGAACAAAAACACAACGAAAGAACGAAAACACATTTTTGCTCCAATCTTAGACCCATAGTTATGGTTTCACACCTGACAGTTCTTTCAATAATAAGGACAGAGCCAGTTATCATTTGGTTTAAAGAAATACGATCAACAAATTTGACAGCGTTGCTTGGTTGCGGTTCTGTGGCTGTACCTAATGGTACGTACGTGAGACATTTTATGCAATTAAGGCACAGAGAACCAGTTTGTTCCACGCAACATATGACCCATTTTCCACGACAACCCTTCTCTCGACGTCCCAAAAGAACAGCAGTGATAGTAATATCAATGATATTTATATCAGCCATCACTAGTCTGACACTAGCCTGTCCTGGTACACACAGGTCCGGAAAAAGAAAAGGGTCAAACTACATTGTGAAAACATAGTTGCAATCGTCTCCACTAACCAGCAGACAGTCTGGGGAGGATTATATGAATTTCCTATGGCCGTTCAAAATAACTTTATCAGTCCCTGGGGATAATCAGCATTCATCTTATTTAAAACAGGCTAAGGGCCACAGCTTTTCCAATCCCTATTGGACAAGGAGCTCGGGCGGTAACCATGGCACACAAATCCAGTTATCATTATCTCTTGTGTTACATCGGCTTTTTGGAGAAGCTTAGAGGAGTCACTGCTGCTTTGGTTGAATTAAAATGACACCGCCATACATTCTCTACCTGCATCCCGAACACATAGCAAGTTATAAGCACTCACACACAACTTGTTTTGACAGGCTTATTGCAGTTGGGCTCTCATACAGTGACAGCTGCATATGTACACTGACATTTGTCCATTCGTCAAACGGTGATGTGATTTGGAGGCTACTGAATTGTCACATGTTGTGGTTCAAAACCTATGTCTGATTTACTCACTTTAAAATTACACCAGTACACCCAGAAACCCAAATCATTTATTTATTGTAATTATTTAATTATTAAGGATGCAGTATTAAAGGTCCTGCACAATCATTGAATTTCACATGTAAATTGCCTTAGGGTGTGGCAAAAAAACTTAAATCACTTAAATTACTTACAATCAAATACCTTTTTGCTGATTAAAATGTTCAGAATGGGAGAAATGTGTCTTCTCTCATCTCTGATTATGAGCAAGGCTATAAGGCTATGGGTGGAGAGCTAATATGCACAAGCTCGCCTTATTTGACATGTCTTTTGACCTATGACAGCAAGAAGACGTGACAGTGTACCAAACATTAATAAATTGCAGCCATTTCTCTCGCTCCTCCTCTTTTTTTGGTAAAATGTGAAAGGACACTTTTGTTTTTTGACATCCAGGCATTGCCATGTTAGCTAACACCCATTTCTGTCCGTCATGTTTGAATTTTTATAGATAGCTACATTTGCTGGCTAGTAAACGACGCAAACGTGTCTCCTCTACGAAGTTATGATGCTTACAGGCAGTGATTTTTGGTAAGCTGTCATTGGTGTATTAAAATGAGCTGTGTTTTCTGATGTCACAAATACTCCAATGTCAGCCAATAGGATTTTGAACACCCAAATTATTATTATTATTTTATTTATTTTTTACACAAAGGAGGAGCCTGACACAGCTTTATGGGTATACCCACAACAGTCAGTTCCCAAGCTTTCAACATCCCACTTTCATCTGGTTTCACTACAACATCATCCTATTTGATGAAAACTGTGATTTTGACTGTTCAGGACCTTTAAATCTTTGGACCTTGAACAATGGCTCTTGGATAATCTATGAATTCAGGAAACAGATGTACAAATAAACTGACAAACTGCTCCAGAGGGGGGTGGGAAGAGGATGACATTAAGAAGCCCTGTTGTTGTCTTGTCTCCATTCACCCATACTTCGCTTGGATAATTCTGAAGCTATGATAGCCTCCCGTCTTCATCCCTGGGAAATCTCTTGGCACACTGTGCAACCAGCAGTATCCTTTATAATTTATCACCATAACAACCGCTGTGCTTAGTTCCATCAATGGCTCCTAGAAATCAATCTCTTTCCCTCTCAAAGGTGGGACATTAAGCCAGATGGAAACTGGAATGGTTTGCCTCAGGTGATCTCTTTTGCTTTGTTTTGTTTTTTGGAAGGCCCAAAATGGGTGCTGCAGTATTTTTGGGGGGGTGTGGAGAGAGGGGGCTTGGAGCAAGGTGTCACCGACACAATGGATGGATAGACTGGAATATTTATCAGCAGAGAGCACTGGGCTCAGAGTCCAATCTTCCTCCTGTTCCTGGAGAGATGGGATGAGAGGGAACTGAATTAAGGAGATCATGGGATATGTCGGTCACATGTAGTTGTGTCCTCTGTATGACTGAATGTGCGTGTTCCGTGTCACAGGCATAAGCCCCTCGGACTGTGGGCCGCAGGGAATCCAGGAAAAAATAAAGCTGCGATTTGTGTAAAGGCAAGCGCCTTCCAAAGTTCCTCTTACACGCCTGATGATGCCAATGGCGTGGCGTGGTCACATGCTGACATGTGGCTCGCGGCTATTACTACTCGTGAGGGAAGGTTGACTGCCTGCTCTGTAAACAGTGAACATTTGTGGCCTCACCTACGGAGACCGCGGTGGGTCGGGAGGAGGCACTGTTCAGAATTCCAGAGAGCCTACGCAACCCTGCTGAGAGATTTCAACATTCCTGGACAGTTAGCTACGGAATCAAAGAGCACAGTGATCATTCCAATCTTTCCAATCTGTTGGAGGAATTATACTCAACGCAGTTTACTCCAATGCTGGTCAGAGGCCGAGCCGAGCCAAAGAGGAGTGTGCCCAAGCCAATGAGAATGCATGGTACGAAAGTACAGGCACAGTGAGCAGGGTTCTCTATAAAAGGGGAACTGTGGCAGCGGAGTCCTGCATCACGCCATTGTTGTGGGCGCGTGTTGATGACATCACTGGAGAGATTACGGATGAATTCATGGAAACAATCAAAACAACAGGGCAGTACAGTTTCTATGCCAGGCTCGACTGGCAGGAAAAAAAAGCACAATTTTAGACCGGCCCTTAAATTCCATGCCGTTACCTCAGTTGAAAAACAAGGCTATATTGAAGTCAAGGCTGGATAGTTATTAAGCAGACAGAGTCCCCTCTAAATCAGAATTAGTCAGTCTGAAGCATTCCTCTCTAAGACACCGACTATGCTTAAAACATGGTCATGAAAGATGAGTCTATTAGGCCTAAATGTATCTCCCCTGTTTCCCTTGGCCTTCTTGAAAACAGTATTTTTCCTATTATGAGACAACGCTGACAGACTAACACCACCACCCAAACTATCAGGTTGTGAATAAGAGCAGAGGTGGGGAAAACAAGCCTTCCTCCTAACAGTATGTTGTTGAAATATCAACAGTGATTAACATTGACAGTGTGTTACTGTTCTCCCAACTTTTCAATTGTGACTACACAAAGCCAACTTCATTACATGTACTAAATGCATTTGTTTCTGTTGTTGGCTGAAAGAAGCAAGCTCGTGTAGTGTTGATTTGATAACAAGCTGGTTAGGTACCCCAATAGCAATCTATCTCAGTAACTCACTGGCTAAATAGCTATAGTATGTCCCACAAGCTATGGTTACAATGAACAACAAGAGGAAAAAGTCACCATCTCTCTCTCTTATGGCCACATTGCAGGCAATTTGAACATGAAATGTCAATTCTTGGAGAGCTGGATCTCAGTGCCTGAGAATGTCAAGGACATTTTTTATTTTTTGAGCACTACCTTTGAATGCTTCCTACTCCTTCTCTGTCTCTGTCTCTCTGAATTTACAGAGTTTATTTCAGATGCCACACAAATATTACTTGCCAATCTTGTCTCCCTGGTTTTCCTGCTGTGTCGGTGATGTGAATTTGCAGTAAATTGATGCAGATGCAGTCAGATGAAAGCTTTGAAAGCCAGCAACCTAGACAACGACTTTTTGAAAGATTGAACTTCAAATTCACGGAGAACATATTGTTTGTTTAAAGAAAATACCCTCAGGAACATGATCAGAGAAACCGATCACTGATGCAGTCAGTCTTATTTTAAATTCTCTCGCAGAAAAGAAAAAGAAAATTGACCTCAAGCAACCCCATATTTATGCTGTCAGTGACAGATCTCCGAGCGTCCAATCAATGCCTAACACACACTCTACATCTGTGGGCAAAGTCTGACAGTGAGTGACAGAATTGTGGATCTACAGCTTTGTCATTAACTTCATCATTTCGCTCACCATCTTCCAAAATTAACTGGCATCTGAGGTAGAGGCATATTCAAAGCGGGACTACTGCTAGTTCACACAAAGTCTATTTTGGGATAGAATTTTTTTTAAAACAACAAAACGACTTGTTGCACTTATTGTTGCTAATTTCCTTTAGCACTTGTGTTGTTTATGCTGCTTACTTGAGGAATGATTTGCTTGCAGACTGTAGCGGCAAATGGTTGTTTATCTACTCAAGCCGAATGCACTTTCCGTAAGTCGCTTTGGATAAAAGCATCTGCTAAATAATTGGAAAGGAATGGAATGCAAATGAGTAACTTCCTGAGTGATGACATAATATCACGACACAAGCATGGCAGAGATCGGTCTATGGGAGACACGTGATTGGCAGAGAGGAGTCTTTGGGAGACAGGTGATTGGCAGAGAGCGGTCTTTGGGGGGCACATCATTTGAATAGTTAACTAATGCCTTTCCAGACCAGTATCATCGTTTTCTTGCACAAGCCATTTTGTACAATTCTACAATTGAGTGAATGTTAACACTCTAAAACCTCAACAGCACTTCCCTCACATTAAGCCGTTTTACAGAAACGCACAGAAAACTGGGTCGTGCAGGAAATAACACCCATGTTATACCAGAATAATCCAAATAGGATCTTAGACTAGGCGAGAGCAACAGTCTCCCATCATTTCAACTTCAAAGGTCAAAGGTCATAGCCTTACGTTAGCCCATCTCCTATAGCTTAAGGTTTCTTTAATACAAGCCCCCACAGTTTTAGAACACACTTTATTGCTATAAGGCAATGGTTCTGAAATGCATCGCTGGTTTCTCAATTTAGACAAGAGCTGACTGCTGTCGTAACAACATTGTAGATTAACTACATAAAGTGTGTAAAGGTGCAATGGGAGATAACAGGCATAGCTTCATTAATTTACACTTTGTCGTAAAGGACTAATTCAAATGCCATGATCTGGTCCCTCGGTCCCTGGCCTATTTGAGGCTGGTTTGTCAATAATCTCAATAATACTTATTTTTTCTTCACAATTATTAAAGGGCCAACAGTATGTCTATGGCGGGCCGACAGTTGAATAGCCCTGGTACTGTATTGCTGCATATGCACTTAGTGTAGTGTATGGTAATAATATATAATAATATACGCCATTTAGCAGACGCTTTTATCCAAAGCAACTTACAGTAGTGAATGCATACATTTTCAGTATATGTGGCCCCAGTGGGGATTGAACCCACAACCTAAGCGCTGCCAACGCTGTGCTCTACCAACTGAGCCACAGAGAACCACGGTGTGTGTATTAGTGTATGGGGTGTAGAGATTGCTCTCACCATTGGAGCTCCCTTCGGTATGATGGGACTTTTCAGGTACACGCTGCGATCCGATGTCATACGCAAATACATCAGCTCTCGTCCAAATTTGCTTCAAGTACATATTTGAACTACTTAAACTCTTTCGATGCTGGTAACATTTTAAAACACTCCTGCAGATTCCTGAGAATTTTCAACAAAATACACTACTAGCCAAAATATACAGACATATTAACATGTGACTTTTTGTTCTGAATATTGGTGATGAAAAAAATGGAGGTTTCTTTCAAATGTGTCAGTATTCTGCAGGAATTGTACTGGTGTCTAATGGGTTAAAGGATTTCGAATGAAGTATTTGATCCAGTTCTGCCCACCTTCTCGACTGGCCTACTTGCACATGAAAGCCTGCAGTTGAACACACATGAACGACACGAACATAAAAACTAGCGGATCAGCACAGCGACTGATCTAGACTGCCATCCACAAACGGCCAGGGTTGACTCTCCATCAAGGAGTCTATATATGGGGCTCTTGCCACCTACAACTGCATTTACACTGCTATACAACCACAGGGTGTTATTTGCATACAGTTTCGCATATAATTCCATGACGGGGGTTCCATTCAGAGGTGCACAGAGCATTCAAATGCTCCACATAAAACCACATTTCCATTGGCCTGTCTTAGCTGCAGGTGAAACTGTCCATGCATTTCAGTCACGCTGGTGTCGTAAAGCGGTTTTCCGATGGAAGTCATATTCATAAAGTGCTTAAATGGCTGGGAAAAGAAGCAGTATTTGCTTCATTAATTTGCCAGTGATTTGTGGATGTGCGTCTAACTGAGACCTGGGCTTTTATTTTATCCTTTAATATTTTCAAGATAATCTCCCCAATTTCAATATTTATGTCTACCCCAACCCCCAACGCAACCCCTGAGATGGGACATTAAAGGCTTATAAAAATTCACTTAAGCCTTCCACCGTCTTCATGCGATGCGGGTTAATGACACGCTGGTGGGAGCCAAATAAATGTTTATGATTACTGCCAAAGTAAGCATTGTCAAAAATCTACACTATAGTTAGTTAGATAGTGTTGATATTGGCAGCAGATCCACTTGGATTGCCTAACTTTTGGCTAACTAGCCAACATTGGAAACATTGACAGTACACGATAACAGTGACAACATACTGTAGAATAATGGGATACTACAGGATACTAATAGTGCCGAACCGTCTCAGGGAAATTGAGGATTGATGTGCCGAGTACAGCTCTAGCAAAGTTCTTTCCTTCTTTCTTTCTTTTCTGTACACATCAACCACCGAAAGAACATCAGAACAGTACACATACAGCCCGGCAATGGAAACCAGGCGCGCGATAGCAATCAAAGTGACCACTTCTGTGCAGGAAAAGATCATGATTAAGGCTCTGTCCAGTAAGATGAATACACAGAGGAACCCTTTAGTGGCTAACACAAAAGGCCACCAAGGACTGACAGGAATTATACGGAATCCTTATGAACTATTTGCAGAGCGGTGCAAAGCGGGAACATGGATTTCACAGTTAGGATAGAGTCGATTTTCCACTATTCAATATGAATGAACACCGAGATTGACATAAAAGCTGATTAATTAGGATTGCCACCGAGTCCCCAGAAAAATGAAAAAATGAAAAAATTCCAGTCTTTGTATCTCACTCAATCAAAACTGAACATACTCCTTTCTGATTATCTGTGAATAAGGGGATGTGCAAAATCAGCAGGATATTTCAAAGTATGTTAATTGCATCACAGCACCCTCCCTTGATATGATTAGTTTTGTTAAAACACTTCCATTGTCTACTCTGGGAGAAAGTGTTTGATCTCCAAACAGTCATTTCACACAAATTTTCTAAATCCCCCCAAAAATAATACTGAATAAGCGTTCATAATTGTACTTGCTACTTTTAGCAACAAACTGTTATTTCCTCCTTACAAATAAATGACTTAATTTAACAAGAATGAAAAATAATGTTCTACAAAACAATCAAAAGGTTTAACAGATCACATCCTATACATTTCTAATGAGGAACTGTGGTCATTTTCATTGGATTACATACGTATAGCAAAGCTGGGCTCCAATCTGTCTACAACATCCACAAGCAGGACCTCTCAGTACAGAGCAGACAGTGTGTCAGCCTCTCCATCTGGATATTTTCACATTGACATACTGGAATCTGTGGAAAACACAGAGTGTCACAGGTGGTGCGTGAATGCTCTTCCCAAGCCCTCAGTGATGACTGCGCATTATGTGTAGATTTACATATTGCACAGGGCACTGTGACAACCGCGCATCATGTGCGTATTTACATTTTACACAAACGGCACTGCTAGCCTTTGGACAATTTGAAAATAGTAACTTTATTGCCCCACTGGGAACTCTCTCTGGCCTGGTAACAATATCCAAAAGACTGGGCCTCAATCCACAGCCAACAAACGGTTAAAACGTTATTCCATTACAGCTTAGCTGAAGATATCCATTCATCATTCCACTGATTATTTTGCTGTTTGGTTTAAGTTGAGGAATCCTGGCACCAAGCTGAACGGAGGTTCCTACTTTTGAAAATAAAGAAGTGATGGTCTACAAAGACACCCTCTCAACTCTCTCAACACAGGTCAAATCAAGGTGTTTTGGATGGTTTTGACAATCAAGTGAATTTCTCCCGGTTTGCCCAGGCTGTGCAGATTTGTGTTGGAAGCTGCTGACTCTTAGGCAGGTCATCACTGTTGATACTTTAAGCTTACAAGACACTCAAAACAAGTACAGTCACCTTGAAACATGTTAGCTAATGTCAAACAGCACAGCAGTATGACAGTGAACAGTCTTAACAGACGTTTATAGTGATAGTCACAGTGACAACAGCGAGCTCTGATACTAGCGATTTTGCATGACCTATTCCACCGCAGATGATAAAATATTGATTGCGGAGGTGTCAAGTTTCACTTGAGACTTAGAAGCTCATTGCCAATCAAAATGACTCGTCACAAAGAGTTATAAACTTTACTTGCTAAGTAAAATCCTGAGTGTTGAGCCAGGAGACATGCAAATGTTCTTTGGCAGTATGCCATGGATAAACTGACGTCATGGTCTTCATGCAAAAAAAAGTTGTGGTTGTTTTTCTTTCCATCTTGCCTCCTTAGTGATGCTAAAACCTTGTTGATATAAAAGCTCTCCAACATACAGTACTGCTTACCCTACAATGAACACCCATTTCTCTCTGACAATGATATGAGCAGGGACTAATACACACACACACACACACACACACACACACACACACACACACAGCTCTATATTTCTTGTCAGGGGAAGGTTGTAAAACTCTTCAGTCACTTTTCAAATGAAAAAGTGCAAATAGCAATGTCGATCAATGTAGTCTGGGAAAATGACAACAGTTAACATTGTTAAAAAATAATTTTACAATCTCTATACAGTGCAGAAACGCTGATCGAATTTCAGTTAAATAAAAATTTCTGTTAACCAAAATGGTTAAATAGATCAAAGCTACTGCAGTCGTGCCAATATTCCAAGTAATAAAATAGTCTTCCCCATCTCAAGAGTGAATAATGACAGCTCGCCGGTTTTCATTCGCAGTCGTAGCTCAAGGGCACACAAGTTGCTAACAGATTATGATGTCAATAAATTATGCAATTCATAACTGTGGGAGATCTGCGCGAGTAGAGTTTCGTGAATTGGGTTTTTTTCAAGGAAAGGAAGTGGAACTTTCGAAATTCATGTGTCTTGCATTTAGCCCACTGCACACGCAACTCAAATGAATGGCGAATAAACCGTACAGTAGTAGATATAAACCTTCCAATATCACATCCTATACTTCAGCCCCGGGAAAATATACTTTTCAATGAGATCAGCTATCAAATGAATAAGAATGAGTAAGCCATCAATTGGTGGTACGTACACAAACCATGAGGTTTGGTATTCAGTTTGCTTGGTGAACAGAAATGGACATAGAAAAAACTCGAGTTCCTTTTATAGTAAAACACTTTGTAACTGCCATGGACCGCAAAATTCACCACCCTATCGATTGAAATGTCATAACTGATCCAAATTCGTTGAAATACAAATGTTACGTTCATCACAAAAGCTCAAACTCAAGACAATTTGGTCTCCCACATCCGAACTAAAGTATGGTACATGTTGGCCAAGTATGGCGGCCTACCGTTAGATTGTAATCAATCGCCACTGTAATTAGCTACTTACTTGCAATGTTCAGATATTAGGGGAATGTTTGAACTGGGTGAGCCAAAGAAGAAGGGAAATTGCAACATCAACTCCTTGAAACAACATGCGCTGAATGCAGGTACAATGAATTACAATGGCTTTTCATAACCCAAACTACAAAAGACACAGGCATGTCCAAGAGAATAGTTATTTGCTAAATGTAATGAAACGAAACAATTCCAGTGAGGCATAACCGTCTAGGCCCGGCAAGAGCTGTCAAAAAAGGAGAAAAACTTCTTATAGCAACAACCACCGACTACTAGATTTAGACCATATGTAGATTCGCCTCGAACGAGACACAGCGAACAGTTAGTGTTACTCACTCATTGCACTAGACTTCATATTAACAGAATAAAAATAGCGAAACGTCCAGAAAACTTACGTAAAAACGAAGAATAAAGTGGTGGATCCCACAAGAAGAGTGGCAGCAGTGGATACCGGGATATATTTGGTGGGTTTAAATCTCTTTCCAGCGCTGTTGGGCATTCTGTAATTTCCACATTCCTCAATTATTTATTCCAAAGGGAGACGCATACAAATACGGAGATCCAGTGTGTGATTTTCTACAGACAGCTATTTCGGCAATCCCCAGCTACGAGCAAATGCACACAGATCCAAAGATAGATAGAAATACGGTTCTCCAAAAGCTTGGAAATCCCACCCTACCCTACCGATCCAGTCCAGCGCTGAGGTCACAGCGGCGCTTTAAAGGTGGAGCCTGCACACAGAAGGAGAAAGGAGGATTGTGACGCTCACTTCAAATCTCTAGTTGCAATATCGCCCGTGCTCTCAGTGTGCAGCCTCGGGGAGTCCCGTTTGTACCGTGCGCTGTAGACTAGAGGGAGATTAAATGTGGTTTACACATTATTGTGTCAAATGTAGTGCTATGATTTGCTGTTTTGAAATGCCAAATGGATTTGCCGACCCCTATCGTTAGTGTATTATATCGAGAGCCTACATCACTGATTTTTCAAATCAGCAACTTATTATATATTAAGAATAAAGATGTTAACTTTTTTGAACCGTAACGTAATTTCATGAATGTGTCAATACTTTAAAACTTTAGAATAAAAGCTTTTCTGACATGCTGCTACATTAATCCAAGGGTGAACGATGTGCGACCTCTAGTGGCGTACGTGTAGAACACAATGTATCTTGTGTTGTAGTATTTTTTAAAAGTAATAACACATCAAGTTAAAATAAGCAGGAAAGGACGATATACATTATACAAAATACGCAATTTAATCGCAAATAATCGTGTTTTATTTATTTTGTATTCAATTGATAGCTTGGGGTTCAACCACTTTTCTGTGAAGAATTATTTATATCTCAAAAGACATTAAAACAAGTATGCTAAAGTATTTATCAATTAAAATTCTGGTTATATCGATGTCAGTTATTATGATTATTATGATTATGATTATGATTATTATTATTAGTAGTAGTAGTAGTAGTAGTAGTAATAATAATGAATTTTATTTATATAGCACACTTTAAAATACAGAGAAATGTCAAGGTGCTTTACAACAGATACCATTTAAAAACAACAAAAAGAGAGAAGGGGGGAAAAGAGCAATACAAATACATACAATCTAATTGTCCTGTACACATAATAAAATTAACGATACAGATAATTATTTATTATTTTTAATAGGGACTGAACAGCTGGTATGGGTGTTCATTGTGCGGTTCTGTGCAATTTAAAGTGAAGTTTAGTGGTTTGGAAAAGCAGAGATGAAAAGGTGAGTCTTAAGTTGTCTTGAAAGTGGTGAGAGATAGTAGTAGTCATTTTAGTTGTGGTGGTAGTAGTGGTAGTTGTAGGTTGTAGTAGCAGTACTAGAAGTAGTAGTTGTAATCGTACTATATTTTTGTCATTCGTCAGTTATATGGCAGAATTATAGTTTAATATTTTGTTCAGTCGTACTAATAAACACATGTAAAGTTCCATAATGACACATTGCAGTCTATGAAATTTCTCTCTCGAATTTCGCGTTTCGTAGTACAAGATTTTTGTCCAAGCAGGCTACCATACTTGCAAGCTCTTTACAGTATTTATCAAGACGTTTCTTGAACAACTTTATTTCCAGCATTAGTAAGGGCATAGAGTGGCTTGCGTTCTACCCACACTTAAATCTAGAGCAGGAATGTGAACTGGTCCACAAAATTTGCGGTCCAGTTACCTATCTCAGTTCGAAATCACGACATAGCCCGGAGTCTGTTCGTGTGCGACAACTAACATTTAGGTATCTTGCTGGCAAGGATGTCTTTTAGGAGAGCTGTAAAGCTGGCGTGTGGTATAGCTGGTGGGTCGGCGATATTTGTTGTGTCGGCGGTTGCAGCAGCTAAATCAAGCGGATATTTTGGGGACACAACGCTGAGCGAGCGATTGAAAAGCTGGACTGAATTTGCCGTCCTTCGGGCAGCACAGGCACCGACGTGGGCATCGGGGAACCATACTGTGGCACAAAGTGGGAACGGTTGGGACTTCAACTGGGACAAGTAAGTAACCTGAGCTAACGTTAATTAATTTGCCAAGTTATAATAATTCGGTAAATATTGCTTAACGTTAGCTCACTACATTTCCTCTAGATCTACGTTGCTTACAGACAGTCCCACCAGTCACACTGAGATGACTCTATTGCAGCTTGCTGGCTAGCTGTTTGACCAACTTCAGGAAGTAGGTGTTCGCTTACTACTCGCAAGCAACTAGTGGTTCTCCCTAGGTGTCGGAAGCAAACATGCAGCACTAAGTATAGATTATACTTTAATGTGATGTGAGTACGTATGTCGCAACGTTAAACAAGTGAACATAATTCCCTTAACAGTAATAGGTTTAACTTTTCCCTGGTCTTTAACGAGCAAGAGTAAATAGCGAGTTGGCAAACTATCAGACCAGCATCCTTCCAGTGTAACTAAGTATATTATATCTCTGACTCGTATTCCTCTTATTTTAGGAATTGTTATTAATTTGGGTTATGCCGTCTTTTCAGTGGCGTAAGTATGTAGCTAGTATTTAGTCTCAGTATTCAGTAATATTCGATCAAAGAGGTTTACAGGTTTAGTAGAACCTTTACCACCCGCAGCCTCGTTCGTTTCCGGTGTAAATTGACTACCAATGCAGCCCATCATTGATGTTATGATCTGTTCAGACTAGTCCAACGAAAACGCCGATTAACTTTGAGACCATATCAAAGTCGTCTTGCCTGAATGACAGTCTCGATCCTGGACGAGTTGTTGGTGGTCCTCCCATCTCAAGAAAATAACGTTTCCAACGTAAAAAAACGAGTTTCTCGCATGTACAAAACATATACAGTACACTCTTAAGTAAATGCATACACACTTGTTAGTACCTACCAAGTTATTGAAATAAAAATGATTTGAAATGAGGTCTCAGCCAGCTGGAAAATAACTGAGTGACCAAGGAATGGGAAACATGGTACTGTTGACAAATATACAAATGTGAATACTAGCCAGCTTTTATCTACCTAGCAAGTGGCCAGCTAGTGGCCAATTATGCTGAACTGGTGTGATGTTTGATAACATTATACAGAACATGTCTGCTTCTCTGTGTCACTCCTGTCTTCACTTACAGCAATCTCCAGTCAGCACTGTAGCAAGGGAGCACCAGACATGACCTTGTGTTCTGGGACCCTGGACAGTTTAAGGGGCCAAATAACAGTAACTAACAGAACAATGTCTCTGGAGGAGACCTGGCATTCACTTGAGTAGAATGCTTCCCCTTTCTGACAAACTACCTTTCATTCATGCAGGCGTGACCCGATCTCAGTGTTAAATCGAAAGAAGGAAAGCACCAGCGATGACCCGAGCGCAGAGCTGGAGAATAACAAACCCAAAGCCACGCGAAACATCCTCCTCATCAGGCACTCCCAGTACAACCTGAACGGAAACGGAGACAAGGAGAAGATCCTCACCGCACTAGGTAGTGTATGTGTGGCTTATCAAAGTCAAAGTGTTTTATTTATCAAGTGCACAGTATAACACAAGGTCATTCTGAACAATGAAATTCTTGGGACATGGCAAGCAACAACGGCCTGCTTGTGAAAGAACGGCCAGTGTGACGAGACAGAAGAGGCTGGCAGTGTAGTGTAATGGTTAGGGCGCTGGGCTTGTAACTCAGAGGGCGCAGGTTCAATTCCCAGGTGGGGCACTGCTGTTGTACCCTTGAGCAAGGTACTTAAACCTGAATTGCTTCAGTGAAATATCCAGCTGTATAAATGGATCGTATGTAAAGAAATGTAAACTGTGTAAGTCACTCTGGATAAGAGCATGTGCTGAACGCCTAAAATGTAAATGTAAATGGGAGGAATAACACAGCAGCAGCCTGCAACTGATCTGATTGTGACCCAACCTGCAGGGAGGGAACAAGCTGAATTTACCGGCCAGCGATTGGCTGCCCTGGGGCTGAAGTACGACATCATGGTCCACTCTACCATGACGCGGGCCACAGAAACCGCGAACATCATCAGCACACCTCCCAGGTCAGGATCGTCTCTGTCTCTCTCTCAATCACAGCAGTCATGTTAATGTTATGATACTATGTCGTTCACAAGGTTAATCTTGTTATGTAGCTAGCTAGCTATTGGTCTTTTCAGTGATGTAACTATGAAGTGGAATGACTTATTTGCAGATAATAACCGGTATTTGCTGCCTCCAAAAAGTATCTTTACCCTCTGGTCACCTCTTTATGTATTGATATCAAATGCCTAAATAAAATGATTACTGAACCACTGAAGGCCAGTCCAAGGTGAATGGTGCTCTGTTCCTGGTTGGCCATAGCTGGTATTCTGCTTGTTGTTCCAGGTGTAGAGATGGTGAGCTGTGACCTACTGAGGGAAGGAGCTCCGATTGAGCCGGTCCCCCCTGTGAGTCACTGGAAGCCGGACGCTGCGGTGAGTCATGCCCTCTCTCTGGTAATATTAATTTGGTCTGACCACCAAATGAGAAGCGCATTAATGAGATCATGCGCATCTATGAAACATGGCCTAAAGTCTAACAATTACAGTTTAGGCATTTAGCAGATGCGTTTACCCAGAATGACTTGTACACCTTATTTATTATTTTTTTACATACAATCAATCCATTTATACAGCTGGATAATTACTGAAGCAATTCAGGTACTGTTACTCAAGGGTATAATGGCAGTGCCCCACCTGGGATTTGAACCTGCAACTAGTGAACTACAAGCCCAGTTCCCCTAACCATTATAATACCCTGCCAAAGAAGAGATAGGAACTTTACCAGTATGCTCTCTTTGGTAATATTAATCTCGTCTGACCACCGTATAAGAGCCGTAGTAATGAGGTCCAATCACCAGCTATGAAACTTGCCCTAAACTATAACACGCCCCTTAAGGGTTTTCTTGTAGCTGTAATACAGAGACTTGGATTACAAATGAAAGTTCATGATATAAATGGGAACTATATCAGTATACTAAGGGGCTCTGTGAGTGGTCTGTGCAGAGGACGCCTTGGTCAACAGCATACCTCCTTCCTTGTTTCCGTGAGGGCACAAGTCCTTTGACTCACATGTGGAACACTCTGCTCTCCTCAGCAGTATCATGAAGACGGGGCCCGGATTGAAGCGGCCTTCCGTCGCTACGTTCACCGTGCTGGCGCCAAACAAAAGGAGGACAGCTACGAGATCATTGTTTGTCACGCCAACGTCATTCGCTACTTCGTCTGCAGGTGCGTCAAAACCCCCATTTCTCATTTAAGGACACCGACCGTGGCTTCTGAAATTGTCTTGACCCTCCTCTGGCTCCTTTTATACCAGAGACAGATGCCGTCTAAATGGTAACTAATTGGTGACGTGTTACCGTTCGGTGCACAAGGCAGACCCAACTTTTACCCTCTCCTGTGCAGTCTATACAATTTAATGTAATTGTTATACATTAAAAAAAAATGTTTTGAGTTCGATATAAAAATGAGTTACCAACAGATCGTTTATCATGCTAGCATGAGCCTTTTCCTATGACATCCTTTAGTGGCAGTTTTGAAATAAATGAAATGTAATGGATCAAAACGGATACTTTAACTTCAGTTGAAAAGAGCTTCAATTTTATGACATCCATTTTGATTTAAATGGTGGTAGTTGGAACAGCTCATTCAACAAACACTGCGTCACGTTACCTCTCATAACCTGTAGCCATAGTTTTGATATTGTAGAGTGTGAGTGGTACAGAATAATTTGAAGTGTCTGCAGGAGCGTCACGATCGCTCAGCTCGTTGTTCTGAGTGCACCTCAGGCCTCGCGGTGCGATCTGACTCCAGGCAGACGTGTGCGAGATGCTTGTCCACAGCTGTCCTCTGTAAAGTGTCTGTCTTTCAGGGCCCTGCAGTTTCCCCCGGAGGGCTGGCTGAGGATTTGCCTAAACAACGGGAGCATCACCTGGCTCACCATCCGGCCCAACGGCCGCGTGGCCCTGAGGATGCTGGGAGATTCAGGCTTCATGCCCCCGGACAAGCTCACGCGCACCTGACACTGCCCCATACCCCCCCCCCTTTTTGTGTTTGTGATATTTTTGTAATCGATGTGCAGAAGAATAATGCAATTTTGTGCCATTGTGATCACTCCTGAGCTGTGTGGCTGATCAACTATACAGGGAGATTACAGGAGGTGGCACACCTTTTGACAGTTTTTTGTACAGAAGTGAAACGAAGTGTTCCAGTAAGTGTTTTGTTCTCAGTGCCAGCCCTCAGAAGCGCTCTCTACACAGCGGCTACAGCGACAGCTGCTTGGACAGAGGCCTCTTTTACGTGAATGTAATAGTTTGAATATACTTCAGGGGAAAAAAACGATGGCTGGGAGTTTTTAAACCAAAAGATAAATATTTTGCTTAATTCGAGAAGACGTAGCCGTTTTAAATGCTTTTCGTGCTACATCCTTTTATATGTGATTGTAAACCAAACCGTGCATCTGCCTAATGTTAATGTACAAAAATGGTGTGCTGTAGAACCATGCGGTACAGTCGGCTTTTTGTGTGCTCAAAACGGGCCATTGGCACAATAAACAATGACATGCATTTGTTTCATCCTGTATGTTTTCCAGTGTACAATGGCACTTCACTGATGCGTTTGTGACACTTCACCAGTGTTGCAAATGCATCAGCCAGCAGAGTAGCAATTAAAAGCTACTACAACAGGAGCGAGCAACATAACCACCATGACAGATGACACGCATCAATGATACCAATAAAATGAATCTCTGTATGACAGACCGGTCTGGACAAACCAACGCACTGTAAATCACTTTTATATTACAAACAACATAAATCGTGATTGTCAGGTGGGGACTGTTTCCATTTCAGCTTTCAGTAAACTATAGGGTGTTCATTCTGAAGATGTATACACCATATAATAGGGATGTAGAAGTTGATCCACAAACTAAAATTACATACTTAAATGCCCGATTTAAAACACATTTGCAGGGTGTAAAAATACACACAAAGGCATTGCATGCAATTTAACACCTCTCCGTATTTGCTGGTTTATCTGCAATTAGTGCTCGTGAAAGGTGAAGTGTGGGCTGCTGAAATCTGCACGTTAGCCTTACTGCATGTGTGTCCTGGGAGCTCCAATGTGACACTGAAAACATTGAGGAGAGTATCTAGATAAATCGATGTTAAATACTTAATGCTGCTCATCAAGCTTGGTCACACATGTAGTAAGTGCCCCACTAAATCAACAGCTTGCACAGGTGTATTTTCTTCTCATCCCTGAGATCATTTGTCACAGTCTTATTGGTTACCGTAGTAAATTAATGAGTCAATATTTGTGGGTGGGCCAACCAAAAATGGAATAGAGTAATCTAGATTACTAGATTCAATTTAGTCAATACAGGATACGATAATTTAGGCTTGTATATCATTGTATCACAATAGAATGTACCGTAAGTATATTGTATTAGTTAGAAATTCATAAGGTCATTTATCAGCCTGATTTAAATTGAGTTATTTCCGGTCTTAAAGATGAAGACTCGTTTTTTTCTGCAGCACAACATACAGGCACATTTTTTTTGCCAAAGGAACATCACCAAAACATTTGAAACGAAAGCAAAGGCATTACTGCATGAGGGGGAAATGGACAATGACCACCGAGAAACTTCCAGAAAGCAAAGAGACAGTGTGCACTTATTTATTATGTTGCTCAGTAGTACACCAAATACTTTCTTTGACATATACAGTAATAAAATAGGACTAGAAATGCATGCAGTGAGGAAGCAGGGACAAGAAAAAGAATCAGAACTCAACACTTGACAGCAACTCCAATGCACCACAGTGTTGGCACTACAAAGCATTAAATTAAAAGTAGTAAGGCTGGCATTATGTACGAGTATATATATATATATACATATATATATACACTAAATTGTAAACTTATACAATCTTATTTAGGAGGTATTAAAACACTGCATTTACCAATGCTACTATATTTTATTCAAATTGGGCTACTTAGTCAAAAAATGTCATATGGAACACATGGGTTAGGTCAGTGCCACATTTTTACACTTGTAAAGAGTTTTTTTTGTTTTGTTTGCCACACATTGTCATTCTATAAAAGGCACTAAAAAAGCTGAAAGAAGCAAACTTTCACTACCAACGCAAGTGGAGGGTGTTCACGAATGCCTGCTAACAAAACAGAGTGACCAATGGCTCATAGATATTTTTAAAAAAAGGCAATGCATAAATTATAATACCCAGAACAATGACCTCCCATGTGCTCAGGAACAGGTGAGATGCTGAGGGGGTCTGATGGGTTGTTTATTTCACTGCAGCGACCAGTGTACTTGTTAAAGCTGTAATTAGCAGTGCTGCCAGACATCTGTGATTTTATCTCCCCAAATATTCTTCACAATCTCCAATTGACTCCCATCAAATTTTCAAAACTGTTCCCCCATACCTCCTTTTAGAAATCCCCCATTTACTCCCATACATATTTACACCCCCCCATTCATTTTTATCTCCCCCTAGATTTGGGAGTTAAAGCCAACAATCTGGCAGCCCTGGTCATTAGACAAGTTTCTAAGAGTCAGTTCTGAAGTAGCAAGACTCCCTTCTTAAGCGTCACTCAAATGCAGTAGGCCCCCCCACACTGACTACAGAGCGTTTTTCTGCTAATCTACATCGCCACCTATTATTATTGGCTTTCACATGATAAAAACATTTATTGAGGATGCTAGCTGGTATTTAATATATGAGGTGGTAATGCAACTGTGCTCTATTTTTGTGTCCACCAAACCAGTCTTACCATATATTTTTTTTCCTGCTGTGGAATATGACAAATATTCATGGTGGGGAAGGGGGGGATAAAAAAAAGATTTGAATGGACTCCACAGAACGGGGTGTTTTTCAGGTTGTTGGACAACGGACATCAAGCCAAAAAACGCACTGTTAAGCACATTAAAGAATTGAGGAATATTCCCAACACTGTCGTAAAAGGTATTGTTAAAAAAAAAAGAATAATAATAATTAAAACTCCCACATTCATAAAAGTTGAGTGTTAAACTGGTGTTAGACCGCTGCTCCCCCTGTGGTCACAAGTTTGACTTGAGAGAAATACAATCCTTGTGATCATATGGGACGTTGTGCTCTCCATTTGCCAATTACGATGTCACACAGTCCAAGGCTGAAGGACACATTCGGGCATTGCACAGCCCCCAACCGATCCACAACGCTCAAGACAGCAGCAGATTTGCACTGTTCAGACACTGACACAAAGTGCCACAATATAGGACTATACGGTGCACACATACTTTCTCTTGGATTTTGAGTACCTGCAGTTAAACTACTAAGTCTAATGGTTAACAAAATAATAATTTATGGTTTTAGATTATTATTTTTTCTTCCCACGTACCACTCTGCACAGTCCACTTGCACGCGGGTAACCTTTGTACATCTACTTATGCTACCGCGGTTCCTTGTACTTTCACATTCATGTAGCCATAAATATTAGTAAACATTATTCTTCATCTCATATGAAATAATCTGCTATGTACAGACAGTGTTATTCTCAGTCGTTTTGAACAGACAGGAAGGAGGAAATCAGGGTTTTCCTATGGATGATAGTTTTTCAATTTTGTTGAGGTCTCCAAGGGAGAGACAGTCGTTTGGCAAAAGTGTCAACTCCATCATGAATCAGGACACATGGTTAATTACCTCAATGTCTTACACGTGGTACCAAGACAGAAACAAAAAATAAAAACAAAAACAAAAAAAAAAAACAGAGATATCTACAACAGAAATATACATTTATTGAAGAATGTTTTTAAAATATGACATGGAAGAACCCAATGTATTGTTTTCTGTCTGACTAACAAGCTGCAATGGTAAATGCCTAGCTATGATGAATATACAGTGGCTCTGTATGGAAGCCTGGTCTTGTGGCAAATTCTGATCGGAGGCTGTTCCCTCTTGTCAGAAAATTAAGGCAATTCCTGAACAGAAAAACTAAAATAAAAAAACCTAGAAACAAACTGGCAGTTGTTTTACAGTCATAAGAAAGTTTTTTTGTGCTACTAATGGTGACATACCAAAAACAATTCCTAAAAAATATTTTAATTTTTAAAACCACTTCCTATGTTCTGCTCATACATACTTTGAGAGGTTACATTTTGAGGTTTGACGAGTTTCCACTTCTTTCAAAAATCTTTTGGGGAGATTTAGCTGAATTTTGTTTCATCTTTTTTTTTTTTTTTTTAATGACACAAACCTTGGAAAAGGTATAGCAGGCATTTTTTTGTAACTGAATTAATATTATAACTACTGTAATTTGAACAAAGCCCACACTCGTACATACATCTTAAAGGAAACCTGCTGAAAAATTGGAAACTTACAGCACGAACCATTGTATTGAGAATCCTGAATCGTGACATGTAGTAAGTGCTGTAATATTATCAAAGGAAGAAAAAAAAAAAATTCCTCAGGACACTTGTGCATATTTGAATAGTACATCGGATTGAGCCGTTTTGGAGGTGTGTCATTTCGGGCAGGGGGGGGAGGGGTGCAGTTAGAGGGGGGCGTCGGTGAAGTGCTTGAGGCGGATACGTTGGATGTAGCCAGGGTTTGCGGGACTGTATCGGCTGGGGCTGGTGAGGTCGGGCGAGCATGTGTGCCGGGCGGGGCTAAACCTGCTGGGTGTGGAGAGGAAGCTGCTTCCGGGTGAGCCAGGCGTGAAGGCCTGAGGCCTGGGCCGGCTTTTCGCCACCGCTGGGCTGGGCCAGCTGGAAGACAAGGAGGTGACACCATTATCGTCACTGACACACCACCAGGGCTGGGGCCAATTCCTTTTCAATTCAGGAAATCCATCGAAATTCAGTTCATAAATTGCCATAATGTCCTATGAGGATTTTTCAATTCACTACCGGAATTTCGGTTCATTTCTTGAATTGACTGACTTGAAATGGACTTCACACCAGCTTGGCGACAGGGGAAACAACCCATGGTAAAAAAAAGAAGGGTTCTGCTGCTGACTGTACATTTACATTTTAGGCATTTAGCAGACGTTCTTATCCAGAGCGACTTACACAGTTTACATTTCTTTACATACAATCCATTTATACAGCTGGATATTTTACTGAAGCAATTAAGGTTAAGTACCTTGCTCAAAGGTACAACAGCAGTGTCCCACCTGGGAATTGAGCCTGCAACCTCTGAGTTACAAGCCCAGCTCCCTAACCATTACACTACACTGCCAGCCTGCCAGCCAACTATCATTCTGTAGATAAAAAGTAGAGCAACAGAGAACAAACTGACCCACCTTTGCATCTCAGAGGAAGAATAGGTCTGCACTGTGCTCTTCCACTTGTGAACGCTGGGATATTTCAGTGGGTCAATCTCTATGGCTTCTATTGCTGACAGGACCTCTTTGTCCAACTTGGTTGGGGATTCCCTGGAGGAAGTAAGCATTGTAATAAAATTGTAAAAAAGATTTCAACAACAGCACTTACTTTCAAAGACAAATTTCAAACCGACTTACTGGGCTGGAAATAAATCCTTACCTAGGAAACTTTACTAAAATACTTAACCCAAATAATTAGTAGAGCTGGAGCAGCTCTAAGCTATAAGCTAAAAGCACATTTATACCACGGCTTGGTTAAATACTCGATTCTCGTTGGTCGAGAGGGTGTTGATTATTTTTCAGTAAAACACAGGGAGAAACATAACAATGCTCGGCTATGAAGTACTTCCAGCGAAAGTGGCCTCATCACGGTTCCAAATCAAAACACAAGACGTTCAACATTCCAGTTAAATTCAACATTGGCAAAAAAGTAACAAGTTAACAACAACATAGCTCTATGGCCATTTTGCTTCATTGTATTGGGAGTGTTTCTTTTTGTTGCAAGTAGCAGTGCTATAAGCGGAATAAACCGCTCTGGGCTGTGCAACTGTATGATAATAATTGGCTTTGCCTCAGGGCCGCATCACACAACCCTGTCATGGTGTATTTTCATACAACTGCACACTCCGCCCTGGTTTTTTCCTTACATTATGAACAGGGCAAGAGCTGGCAGACGTTTCCACACCTACGCCACTCTGAGGAAGGTGTTGTAGACATTGAAATGTCAGTCCATTCTTGTCCTGTTCATTAAATGTGCTTATGGCTGAAAAGCTGTGTGCTCCAACTCTCCTAATTCTTTGAGTTTGTCTTTTATGAAGTTGCCCAGGAAGAATGCCTCCTATATATGATTGTCTAGGGCTGTTGAGCACCAATTCTTTCCTCTTTACAACAGCTGGGCTGAATCACGTCTGGTGCTACCGTTTCGATTTAGGATTCCTCAGGATGCCACCCATCCACCCGCGTGGCTGAAATGGATTATCGGTTTCCCCAGACGTTCTAAAAGTACATTTACAGGACGAATAAACAAATAAAAGCTGTATTCCTTTGACTTACCCTTCGATGAAAAGTCCTTTTTTAACATGCGGTAGAGTCCTTAGTATAAAGTCCACTTGTGAGCTCTCTATGGATTTGTAGGAGGAGCTGGAGGACCCCGAGCTGCTCAGATCACGGCCCCCGTGGTCCCAGGACCGGGAGCGGGCGCAGAAGCCCCTCTCCGAGGCCCCGACTCCTGTCCTTTGGTTTCGGGCCTCCAGGGGGCTCTCCTCCGCCAAGTGATACTCCTCCGAGCTCACGCTGGACTCCACCGCCTCCCGTCCGTCTCGCTCCTCTCACCTATTCTCCAGAAGTTTCCGTCCCTGGGCTCCGGGCCCCCCGTCCCGAACGCCTCGTCGTCGTCGTCGTCGTCATCGTTGGCGGCGAGAACCAGGCGGGCCACGCCGGAGACCAGGTCCAGGGAGGCGTCCCGGTGCCTGGGGCCCCCGCTGCCCCTCCTCCTCCTCTCGTCGAGAGCGTGCTGCTCATCGGCGTCCTGCAGGGACATGCGCTCAAACTCCACCATCAGGTTGGAGACGGGCGACAGGAGGCTGGAGGAGGGCGAGCTGCGGGGCGGCCGGTCGCCGTTGTGAGTCCGCTCGCCGTCCGCCGGGGAGCACAGGCCGTTCTTGCCGCTGGCGGCGGCGGCGGCGGAGAGGAGCCCCTTGTCGGCGCGCAGGCGGTCCCGCTCGGCCGCCGTCTCGATGAGGTCGGCGCCGCCGTGACACACGGGCAGGATGTGGAACTCCAGCCCGCCCGACGCCCCCTTCAGGCCGTCCTTGGCGCACACCGCCGTGATGCTGGTGAGTGCGGCGTTCTGCCGGTTCTTCATCTCCTCCAGGGTGATGTCGTCGCCCTCGTCCAGGAAGGCGCCCACCGAGATGGAGTTGCAGAACTTCTTGGGTTTGCCTGCGGCGCAAAACGGAGCACGACTCAACACGACGCCGTCTGGTTTTTCTATCGCCTCTAGAACAGGGGTTGGCAAGGATTTCATGCAGACTTCTGCTCATTTATTCAATTATTTCATTAGCCCAATAATGTGATCTGACATTATAGCTACATTTCTTGTTAAGCTCATGAATGACAGCTAAAGACTGTCGGTTTTATGTCCCTATATAAATCTAACCTATGAGTAAGCCAACATGGGTGTATACAGCTAATTGAGTCAGAATACTTAGTGGAAACAAAGCGGTGCCCTCCAGGGATGGATTTGCCCACCCATGCTCTCGGCTTCCTCCTGCTCTGCTTTTGCTCAATGTCCATTGTGAAGCACTGTGTGAAAACCTCTTTGTAAATGCTGCTCTATTAAAATAAAGGATGATTGATTGATTTGTTCTCTGATCACTCAGAGCATCATAATTACAGAACCCCAAATTGTTTTGGTGCAGGACTGTGTCACACTGCAATGCCAGTGTCTACCTGGAGAGGGAGTTTTGAACCGGTTGCTGGTCTCGTTCTCTCCGGCCTCTTCCCGGGCGCGCTCGCTGAAGTCCTTCTTGTTCAGATACTCCTCCAGTTTCCGCAGCCCCTCCACGGAGGACAGGTCAGTGAAGGCCCCCAGGAAGTCCCAGTACTCAGCCCAGGGGTGCCCCAATTCCCGGGCCAGGTCTCTGTAGGAAGGGGGTCGCCATTAGTGCTTCCTGATCTAGGGCTGGGGGTCAGTTCCATTTTGTTTACTTATTGATTTACTCAATGCTTTTCCCCCTTTCTTCTCCCAATTTGGGAATGCCCAATCATATTCACAAGCTGCGCACATTGGTGCAACCTCCGCTATCAATTTCGGGAGAGAGCAGACAAGCCACCACTTTGTTATTTTTTTCACACCGCAGTCCACATGTTTGCAGACATGAGTCGAAGGGAGACCAGCGGGGGTTGCTGGTGTGCAATGAGATATGGCCTCTGCTGGGAAATTCAGGAAATGAATTGAATTTCTATTCATTTCCTGAATTGACTGCATTGAAAAGGAATTGAAATGGACCCCAACTCTGTCCTACCCCAGCAGCATGTTCTAGTCAATGGCGATGCACAGTAGATTAAACACAAGACAGTTTTTTTTTTTTTTTTTTTGTTCCCCTTCCTCTTCCACGCACCTGCCGACTCTCTCTGCTCCACGGTCAGGATCGGACTTCAGGATATGGTGGAAATGCTCAGCCCGCTCTCTCGGGGGCGTCTTCCATGCCCTGCGGAACTCATCTGCCTGCAAGGGGTGCACAAGCGGAATGTCAATCGTACACATTCGTTTGCAGCACTAGTCTTCTAGAGGTACGGAGACATAAATACAGAAGTGTATCAGAATAATATATGTAAGATTTTGCAGGTTGAGTTCTGACAGCAGAACAAGGGAAATAGGTGGAAATTAGTTCACAGTAAATTCCACACTGATGTTAGGAAGTATGTTTTTAGACAGAGTTGGAAAAGAGTCAATGGGTTGGAACAGCTTGCCAGGTCAAGTTGTAGAGCCAGACACCCTTGGGGTGTTCTTGAGAATTGCTCCAAGCTTGTAGCAATTCTGGATACTCTCTAGATTTTAGGTATATGACAAGCCTGGACTGGCTAAATGGCCTGTTCTCTGCATTATTTATTCTTATTCTCATGTTCTTATATTAGCAGAGAGGAAAAAGTCTGAGATCTTAAGCAAACAATACCTTGGATGGGCTGAGCGGTCCAGCAAAAGCTCTCACTGCCATCACCGGATCCTTTGGACTTCCTGTATGTCTGGGGAGCGAATGGGAAGTGGTGTCCAATGGCTCAGGTGACCAGGCAGCACCAATGACAGGCTGGGAGGAGTTATCTGTGGCCCTCAGTAACGGTACATAAAACCGATCTGTGTCGGGAGATGAGACAATGTCCAGTCATTGCTAAGAACAAGAAACAGTGACTAAAAACAGCAGTATTCAATTTTGTCTTGTGATTACCTTCCAAATAATCCATAATCTTCTGTTTCACCTCTTGAGTTTTATTTTTTCTTTCACAAATCACCTGTTGGGAGTAAATGAACAAACCATGGAGTCACTCCTGGCCAGATAATACACAAGATCGCACACACTCAAAACTAGTGATCCTGAATTGCATCTATACTGAAATTAACATCCAGTCTGACTTGCCTCTGCAGGTGTCTGGTCGTACTTGTTCTTGCAGTTTTTATCGGTGTCTGGATGCGAACAGAGGACATTGACCACTTCCGGGCAGCCAAACTTGCAGGCAAAGTGAAGAGGAGTCTCAAAGCCCTGGGAGAGACCAAACGACACAGTTTAGTGGCAATAATTAACGGGCAACCACGGCGAAACTTTAAAAAGGCCCGTCACAGGTCGACGCTACGGGAGAAGGCTCCGGACGAAGGCAGGCTACCCACCGCCTTGTCGGGGGTGTTGAGGTACAGGTCCACGATGTAGCGGATGCGTTTCCGCAGCATGGACTCCTGGTCATCCGGATACATAAGCCGCATGAACTCTGGGTTCTCTAGGGTGTCCAGCAGCAGCTGGGCGATGCCGGGCTGGTTCTCCTTGCCTGCCACGTGCATGACGTTGTAGCGGCACCCCTCCTGAAAACCCACGGGAAATATTAGCTGGAGGGAATTCCAAAAGAGTCCTTGGATCAATGCTGGGAGCAGATCAAACGATTCCCTCTGCAGATATTGAGATCTATTTATGGAAAATAGCAGCATTGGTATACACATGGCACATCAAAAATATTTTTATGATGCTTGGACCCAGCAACTATTTAGGCATGCTAATAATAAATTATTCAGTTTTAACCATCGACTTAAACTCGACATACAGATATGGATATTTTTTTCCGTATGCCTTTGTAAGCAGTCGAAACGATCTACAGTGCGATTTGGTCTAATCAAAACGAACACATTTTTCTGAATTATCCTCATTAATAAATAATCTGTGTTCAGAAACAAATACATTTTCCACAAAATCTTAGCAAGTAAAAACCATGGGAAGCTTCTCATCCTGGCTGTCATTGCAGTGTGTGCAGATTCAGGACATTCATAGAAGATGATGATCTAGTGAGCCAATGTCTAATACTCCCAGTGAAATGTAAAGGTCTGTTTCAAAAAATTTAAATATATGCATTTATACTCCCATTTCTACCAATGTTTGGCATTATTGAAATACAGGTAACTGCCAAAATAAAGGAAACACCAACATAGTGTCTTAATAGGGTGTTGGGGAACCATGAGCAGTTTCAATGAGCCTTGGCATAGACTCTAGAAGTGTTTGGAACTCTATTGGAGAATGAAGAATGCAACACCATTCTTCCACAAGAAATTCCATCATTTGCCGTTTTGTTGATGGTGGTGGAAAACGCTGTCTCAGGTGCAGCTCCAGAATCTCCAAGTGCTCAATTGGGTTGAGATCTGGTGGCTGAGATGGCCATGGCACATAGTTTACATCGGTTTCATGATCATAATCTCTTTTTATGAGCTCAGTTTCAGCTTCATCTCAAACTGACTCAGCAAAAGGCCTGCGGAAATATCCAGACAAGTTGTACAAGTTGTCCAAATCTATGGTCATTGCGACTGCTGGCAGTGATTGCTACAGTATAGCCCTGCCTTCACAATAAATTCAACCAGCTTATCTGTCATTTAAAAAAAATCATTTTTTTTTTTTTTTTTTAACAAGCAAACATAAAACCCTGAGGAGATGCTTGTGACTGGTGCAGGTCGTAATAGCACGTGACATCAGCAGTCCTGACCGCTCTGAAATGTGACACTGCAGCAGCCTGCATGTGTCATGCATGCACCATCTCCTAACAGAACTCTATTTTGAGAGGCTGAAATCATTTGTAATTTAAAACTGAATGTGGTAACGGGTGTATCCTTTTCTGGCCGACACAATAGAAGCACGCTGTGATTGGCCCTGAGGTGTCACATGTAGGGTGTCAGCCATTCTGGGCCAGATTAGTTGAGCTGTTGGTTTGATAAAATGTAGGTTTTTATAAAAAAGGCCAAATCCTCCCAATTTCAATACCCTGCATCTGTCAATTGAGCGCATCTCCATTTAGATAATTATTACACTAATGGAAATGCTTGAAGTAAAAAAAGCATAAAATGTGGAAATGTGTTAAAGTAAATAGTGTTAGACTGGGTCCCCAGGATAACAGTGATTGGACAAACTGGGCCATCAGGATCACAGTGATTGGACAAACTGGTCATTTTTTCCAGCAACCACATAAGAACATAAGAATATATAATAACGGGAACAGGCCATTTGATTCAGTACATCTAGGCTTGTCATTTATCTACAGTCTACAAAAGTGGTTTTCAATCTCAGTCCCGGGGGCCCACTGTGTATGCTGGTTTTCCTTCCAACCAATCTCTTGATTAAGGTTGTTGAAAACACAAATACCCCAAGGGTGTCTGTCTACTACATGATCTGGCAAGCTGTTCCACATTGACAACTCTCTGTGTAAAAATAAATAAAAATAAATGTAGACAGATATCAGTGCAGAATTTACCTTGAACAAATTTCTACCTGTACCCTCTTGTTCTGCTGACAGGACACAGGCGGAAATTTGTTAAACGTTCTCAAACGTTGTTGTGAAACTCTGCCTCCTTACCTGCACCACGGTAGGGTTGTCCCCAGAGCCGATGAGATAGCGTGGGTTGCTCCAGACCAGCTCGCTGAAGGCCGCCGCATCCCCCTTCTCCACAGCCTTCCTCAGCTTGGCCGTGATGTCTTGTGTTCGAGGGCTCTTGAAGCTGTTGGCCCGCTCCCTGTTGATAGTCTCCGCCTCCAGTGCAGAGGGGCCTTCTGGGATTGCGGGTAGGGGGGTGGGGAAACAACAGACATTCAGGACTCTATTCAATCGAAATGCAAGTTGCAATATGTGACAAATTAAAGCAAGAGCTGCTTTTTTTTAATTTATTTTTGATCCCGTTTTCTCCCAATTTGGTAGCCAATTAGACCCGCTATTTAAGTCAATCCCCCCTAGTCATGTGAGTTCGCTGCCGTAGTCCTGCAACCGGTAGCGACACGCAACCTGACGCCTCTTCTGAGACGGCACTCGCCCAAGTATCAACCGTAATCCGGTATACTGCAGGGCCACTCTTATGCGCAGCGAATCTCATGGTGGCTTCCCTCCCCCCTCTCTCAGGCAGACAGCCAATCGCCACCCCTGGTGGCGCTCCCGGCCAGAGCCGACTCTGGCGAGACAGGGAATTGAACCCTGGTCTCTGTGGCCAGCGTCAGACGTTGTAACCACTGGGCCACGCGGGAGGCCAAGAGCTGCTTTTTAATGTCTTATAGCACAGAGATAGCAGTCATTAGAAATCTTCTTGCTTAAATTTGTTGTTGGACAATTAAGGACAAAGCACTCTGGAGTTACGTTGATGTCGGGCCACCTGACATTACAGAACATGCTGACCAACCTTTTTTGTAAGTTTTGTAAGTTTGGGCTTTTAATTTTTCCTTTTCTCATATGCACGCTGAATTGAAACTGAATTAAGTGGGTAAATCCAATGGGTGCATCCATTGCCACGGATGGTGCGGGTGCGAGCAAACAATTCATTTTCGTTTTCACCTACCCTTTCGTTTTCACCTACCCAATTCGTTTTCACCTACCCTTGTAGAACACGATGCCCGGTCTCCCTGGAGACAGGCATGGCGCGGACTTGCTGGGGGAGGGGTAGTAGTCGCAGATCCCCTTGGCAAACTTCTCGGCGTCCTCTCGGTTTGAGAAGGGTTTGAACCGGGCTCCTTTCATCATCTTTACGGCCTGCAGCGCCTCCTTCTTGTCTACGTACACATGGACCCGATCTGTAGGAGGAAACATCATCAGACCAGGAAGGCTAAAAAGTAGCACCAGACGCACTTTAGCAAAGCTATTATGCAGAGTAATAGAATGGTGCTCAACAGCCAGGACATTAGTATACTCAAATAATCCTAACCTGGGTAACTTTAAAACATTTAAAAAAATAATACTAAATCGAGAAATTAGTATTTGAGCTATTTAGCACATGTAATGAACAGGACAAGACAAGACTGACGTTTCAACGCCTACAACGCCTTCCTCTGAGTTTATCAGACCAGATTAATTAAGCCCCCCTTCCTGTGCAGGGCACCAGTGTTATTTCACACTGTGCCCACAGGAAGAGATGGACGTCATCTCGTACTGGCTCAGATGACCATTCTGTCGGTGTCATGCTCACTAGTGATGAAAATGTATCGTCAAGGTTTAAGTGCTCAATAAAGCCTAGAAGGTTAAACTTCTCAAATGGTTCTGCTTTATTTGGCCCATCTCCATCCCCCCAATAGAGAAAAACATTTCTCTCACCATACAAAAAAAGAAACACAGAGATAGTCAATACAGGGGTGTGGGGAATCATCAAAGAAATGGATTTACATTTACACTGAAGGCATTTAGCAGATGGCCTTATCTTACACAGCTTACATTTCTTTATACAATCCATTTATACAGCTGGATATTTTTTACTGAAGCAATTCAGGTTATGACCCTTGCTCAAGGGTACAACAGCAGTGCCCCACCTGGGAATCAAACTTAAAATCTCGGAGTTCCCTAACCATTGTACTACATTGCTGACAAAAGATTACATATCACAAGAATAATACACAAATTTCCAGTCAATACAGAGAAATAAAAACTCCACGTAAATCAGATAAAAGGGAAAAAGCAAAACATTTACATTTCCTCATTTGGCAGAATTACACAGAAATTCTCAGTTTACCTTTGTGTCCCCCTTTGTGTCAGGCACTCCTGACCCAGAACCAACAAAACTCAAACCCCAAACCCTGGACCCACCCACACCACAAACAGCCTCCCACACTTAACCCACGCGCATCACCATTTTTTATTTCAATGTTTTTTGCCCTAGCCTCATTCTGCTAGTCTATCCCATCTGTTCCCCAAGGTCAACACCCAGTTTCCCAACAACTTCCCACCTTCGCTCCCATCTCAAACCCTAACCCAGCCCTCCGCCCTATCCAGAGCACAATAAAATGATGATACTTTGAGATGTAAAAGAAAACAAACCATTTAGTTCCTCGTATAATTAACTGACATCCCAGCAATGGGAATAGCACTCCTGATGCATATCAGTTTGAGCTTGGTTCCTGGTTTTACTAGAGGCAGGCAAGTGTACTGAGTACACGTTGGTTTCTACTCTGTACAATAACCTGCTTTTAGTCAAACCTGGAATGGCTCAAACTGCTATGCATTGTGGGCGCTACAGCATTTCCATCCATAATATCTGGAGAGTATGCAAGCGTGTTAAGGGAGCAGAGAGGGAGGACAAGCGAAGCTTACCATTTCTGGCCAGCACATCTTCCCACAATGGACACACCCCATAGTACACGGGCGGGGACAGCTTGGGTGCCTTTGAGGGGGTGTGCCCGTCAGGCTGTGAGCTTCCTTCCTCCGCGCCTATGCCACAGGGGGTCCTGGGCTTCTCCGACAAGGCCTCCTCTTCCGGGGGGTTGAGCCCCAGGTTGTAGCCGAATTCCCCTTCCTCGGCGGCCGCCGCCACCTGGAAGTCTGGCACGCCGCCGGCACTGTTCACCCCCCCGTCCGTCTCTGTGGCTCTGCCCTCGCTCCCAAGGATCGCGCGGGCCAGCTTCCGCTCAAAGATGGCCCGGGTGGTGGCAGTGATGGGCCCGCACTTGATGTCCGCTCCGATTATCTCCTCCCGGAGCTGGTCCGCGCTCAACTCCCTCAGCCTGCTCAGAATCGCCTCCATGCTTTAACTACCTGGGCGGTGGGGGAGGGGCTCGGTTAGACTCCAAACAGCACCGCCACTGCTTTTCAAACTGTGAATTAAAAACTGGGCTTTCTGTGAGACAGGACTATGTTAACCTGGACATGAACTACTCTGTAACTAATAATTCCTATTTGATTAACACAGATGCTGTAACAATAACTTAGTCTGATTTTAATTACAAAAATGTAGCAATACTGTATGCTCCCTTTATACAGAAGGTGGCCTGTAACTGAAATGAACATGTGACATATTGGTAGCAGTTTCCTTACACTAAAGTGTAACTGCAATGTTTAACTGTCGAAATGTTTGCTACCAACATATACCAGTATTTCAGCTAAGAAAGAAAAGGACCTCTAAAATCACCAAGCGATCTTTATTCCAAGCTGTAAACGTCTATCACCAATTCATTTCTCTTGCATATTTCTCTCCTGTGAAGTATTTGCTGCAGTAGCAGAACAGTCTGATACAATACGCTTTTACAGCATGCAGCAAATTGCAATTTATATTAAATAAAATCGAAACTTTTCTGATGGCTAGGTCTTGCCAATTTGCTTTCCTTCTAAACCAAGCTCTCTGGCACAAATGATCATGTGTTTTATTTGTATTTTATTTGAATAAATAAAAATCACAATAAATTAAATTACTACTCTTACTCAGCCTTTTTCTAACTATATTTAGCATACAGCAGCCAAACATTTGGACCACAGCAGGCATTTGAAGCTGAACCATGACAAAAAAGCAGCTGGAAACCATATCCTCGTAAATAAATAATGGCAAATTTGACTTTAAATAGTCCAGCAAGCACCGAAAACACAATAATATATTTATATCCTAAAACAATAACATCTATGCCACTCAGAATGGGGTTTGAGAAACTCGAACACTGAAAAGTGTAGCACAAAGCTTTCAAAAATAAAGACAAATGCGTATAGCAAGCAAGCACCTTCCAATAATATAATCGCTTGGAATAAAACATGCTTTAAAACAATGCATTCGATTTCGCAAGTCCCGTAATTTAATAAGGTAAGCCATTGTTAGGATTAGTATGCACTTAATAGAATGGTGTTACGCCTCAATATCGTCCCTTATATAGATTTTATTTTATAATAATCTGATGTTATCTCCACCTCATCATGGTGACGATGCTGGTGTTATCTGAAAACAAGCCCGATGACAACGGACGAATGTCAACGTATCTCCATACTTACCATCCATCGCGGAACAAATGCAAATATATATATATTTTTTCAAACTAAACATTCATTTTATTCCAGATAAGATGCTGAGACAGACACAATGCTCAAGACGGTCTGGAAACGTCTCATTGTTTACATGACATTTCGCGCATGCTCAATCACAAAGGGAGGGCACAACTTCGCAACGACAATTTAACAAAGCAGGGAGGAAGTACAGCAACCTAAAATAACGAACTATGGGAAACATCGCTACCTGGCCAGCTATCAAGCGATTGATATCATTTAAGAATTAACAATGTACGCAAATAATTTGGAATATACCGTGGGATAATTAGCCCCGTTAGGTATATGACAAATATACGCTGTTTCCATGCATAAGCTAGCGAGCGAGCGAGCAAGCTAGTTAGCCAACTTGTACTATAGCAGAAATGTCATGTGCGCCTTGGCTTGGTGGTGTTTGCTTGGGACGCAACGTTAGCTCGCTAGCGACCTGGCTACTGTAACTAGCAACTCCTGCCTGGCACTGTATGGGATAGTTAGCCAGATAACATACATGTAGCTAGCACTGAGGTTATGTGGGAAACGTGATAGCTTGGCTATCTAGTTAGCTGGCTAAATGTATAATGTCTTGCCACATTTCAGTTAGGCTATCCACCCCACCTAGCTACCTAACAAATCAGTGAAGCGGCCTTATAGCTGGTTCGCCCAAGCTACCTGACAGGCGTGTAGCTATAGCTAGTTAGTTAGCACGACAGCGATCTCGCACATATGAACTAGTTAGCAACAAACCAAGTAACGTTAACTAGCTGTCCAACTATACAATCATGTGGCTGGTCAGAAGACAACGCTGTTTATAGGTACATTGTAGCTAGGTAGTAAGCTAAGCAGGCTCAGCAACCAATTAGCTAACTTTACGAATAGAAATTGGGACTGGCGTTATTGATGTCGCTTGATAGCTCGCAATCTACTTGACTTGTCGAATTAGCTAGGGGTCTTGTCCTGAAATGTCAAATCCCAGAGATGTTTGAATTCTGGACATTTTACTTTCACAGAAACAACAAGCTAGCGTAGCTTAGCTCGATATGGTTAGGTTTGATAGCAGCCTTGCAAAAGCACGTTCAATTTGATAGGTAGGTAGCTAGCCATATCGTTAGCCAACGTTATCGTGGAAAGACATATGGGCGCCAAATTTACGGTTTCGTTTTGCAGCGTGCCGTCTATATCTTAGCACGATGTAGCCACCTGATGTAGCTAGCGGAAACAAATCAAAATGCAAGATTAGCTTGCTGGTAATGTCCCCTGATATAAATAGCTGCTAGCTCACGCTAGCAATTCCGCGACGAGTCAACAACAAAGCTAGCTAGCCTGCCTGCACGCATTTACGTAAACGTGAAATAAGATGTAATTTGTAGTTACACATTTGCATTCAAACAGTGCATATCGTATAACATTAACAGGTAGCTCATTTATTCATACTTAGCTACCAACTAGTCAGGTTTTTTTACGTGCCCACCTCCTTTTCCCCCTTCTCCTCCTGCCTTCAACCGCGACGCTTTCAAAATGCACTGAGAAAGGACCCCGGTGTGGCTCTCTAATGCCTGAAAATAGATAGGAAGGCAAACCTTGCATGGACCTATAGTACAATAGGGCATTCCAAATCTTTGCGTGTAGTTTTTGCTGCACAAATAAATATTTCAACTATTTGTAGAAGTGCGCTTCTGTCACGTCTAACCTACCATTAAATATAAATGGCAAGATAATAATTCAATAATTATATTACGATTTGGGATTAACTCTGCGTTGCCACTTTCCCTGTCACACGATGGAAACACTACTATTGAAAAAGTACAGGAATGCTTATTTAGCAAAAATAGTTTATTGCACATAACTTCAAGAAATTAGTTAACCATTTATTAACATGCTCTTATGTTGTTAAATCGTACACGGACTTCTGAGTCAGCCAAAGCCGTTTATGTAGTCAAAACATACATTTAAGAATATTTTTAAATCACCCGTTCAAAGAAATGTTTCTCTGAAAGGTGTGACATACCCATGTAACTACAGTTAACACTAGAACCATAATACAGATAATCCTGACTTGTAATGATTACTCAAACTGGCCAATGAACCAGGGCGAACTATACACTATAAGCAGTTTAATTTGTTAATTTTTTTTTTTTTTTTTTTTTTTACTGTCAGTTACTGTCTGTCAACTGACAGTATCAGGCATATCTTCAGTGTATCTTGAAAGGTTATATCCAAACATGGGTCTCAATTCTTAGAACAAAATAAAGAGGGCCTATACTCCAATACTTCTGTTACATAAACGATATAAAGCTTGATATTTAACTTCCACACAATCATTTAAAACGGGCCTTTATACATGCATTATTTGTATAAAAAGGACAAAACATATATGGTATCACTTTTAAAATGGCATTCAGATTTTTTTTTACAGATCTCTAATTAGAATTCATTCACTTCAGTAGTTAAGTAAAAATCAGGAACCGAACTGGAACAATGCATTTTCATGAGAAAAGCATAAATCATGAATTAATGAAGTAATACTATGAACAGTAACTTAAAGTGAAGGGAAGAAGCAACTATATACACAATTCCTTACTGATTACCAGCCACAGGGAAAGATTTCTGAATTGTACAGGTTACAATGAAAGGTAATGTGGGTGATCCAAACAACATACAACAGAGCAGAGTATGTTTTGATTGTTAACATTTAGACTTGTTTAATGATATTCCTGCAGGTTGCCACCAGATTTAGTTTCGGAGAGAAATAATGCAATGCTCCAAGGTGGCATGAACAGTCCACGATGAGGCAAATGTGACACATTCCTTCATTCAGCTGAAAACATTACGGATTACATTTAAGAATGTCAGTTTTGTCCCTTTACAGTCAGTTCCGACTAAGAACCAAGGTTTCTTTTTCAAACAGGAATGATTGGTTTTGCGGATTAAACAGGCTTGAGAGGGTTTCATTATCAATTCATTATCCATACATTAGAAATTTGAGTTAATTATTGATGGCAGTTTCTGGATTTACTGACTTTCATGATTTTTTTAAATTTAAATTTTTTTATTTTTATTTTTTTAGTGCAGTAGTTCCTCATTCAATATACATGTTTTAAATTCCGTAATATATTTTCAAGTTATGCTGCTGATACCCATTTTCTCCCACCAATTTAATTCCAATCACAGTGTTAACCATAGCTAACCATTATAGTTATAAATAACAGAAAATAGACATTAACAGAGAAGATATTCTGTATATTACTCTTTTTAGATATTTCAAATTTGCAAAGAAAGTTGAGAACACCCTATGCCAAACTATAATGAAGGGTGTACGACACAGTGAATGGGCAGCGCAAGAATTAACAAGGTCTTTGACAGGGGACCATTACATTAAATATAGAAACATAGTAACAAAAACAAAACAAACCAACAAAAATGTAATAAATCAGAGTAGCTCACACTCACAGAAGCAGTAACATTAAGCGTAAAGATCATTTCCTCTCTTTCGGCCAGTTATGCTCTCTGACATTTAACGTGCAACATCAGCAGATCTCTCTCACACAAAACCTAACACTTAGCACTTGTTAGGCCTTGCAGAGATCATCTATTAAAACCTACATTAAGTGTTACACACATCTTGCAAACATTCTTTCAAAACTGTAATACAGAGGTTCATTCAAAACATTGACATTTCCAAAACAGCATACTGGAGATTTCTCTGAACTATTATGGCACTGCCATAACCATTGCTACTACAGTCCAGGCCAAACCACAAACCCTAATTTACTACAGAAATCAAATAAATAAAGATCTTGAGCTGAGTAGCAAGCATAGCACAATGTTTGATGGGCAATATTATTTTAGAAGATAAAGCGGAGCTGCAGTATGAACGATGAAGCACACTGAACATTCGACACTATAACCCTGAAAGGCTGGATGTGCCTAATATACAGGTAACAGCCAAAATACAGGCAACACTCGAGTAAATGAGGGATTGTTTAAATGGGTGCAGTACCATGAGTGTCCATTGGGGGTGTCAGTACCAGTACAGGCAGGGCCCTTTCCAATGACCCCCGACCCCATCCAGTTGTTATTCTCCTAGCCTGGGCCAGGGCTATTTTAGTGTCCCCCCGGTTACCAAAGTGTTGCCTTTATTTTAGCAGTTACCTGGATATTAAAAATATATATATATATACTTTAAAAAAGCACACAGGGATTCCTAAACTCTGGCATGTTGATGATGATGTCATCACATTTCAGACCTTGGGTTACTGGAGCCACAGTGTCCCACAAGCAGCTGGCTGGGACAGCCAGACACGACAGAGCGGCCGAGAGCTGCAGGTGCACTCACTTACAGGCACAGTAGAGTGGAAGAACAGGGCGGAGGTTTGCGGAGAGGGGTAGCTGGGGAGCGTGTGCAAAGATCTACAGTTCCTGTCATGCCAGTCACCCCTGCAAGCATCTACAGCCGTTAAACTGCCCCACCACGACATCTTAACGCGAAGGTGGAAGAAAACTAAAAGAACATTAAAAAAATATATACAACTAAAAAAATAACTAAAATCCGACCAGAAATGGCGAAAAGTGGGGGAAATTCTTGTTCTCAAATTATAGACGCAGTAAAAATATATATGATTAGGGTGTTTTTGAAGCCTTTTTCTTCTATGACTATTCGACGCAAGACAAGAGAAACCCCAAGCCTGCTCCGTGTTTTGATGCAGTTGTCAATTTGAGAGTTGATATTATATTTGATAAATTATAATTAAATAGAAATAAAGGATAACAGATACAAAGAAATATTATCACACCGAAATAAAGTATAAAGCCATGGTAAAAAGTGTTGATTCACCCAAGCATCATCTGTAATGACAGTACAATGCCGAATCTTGGCTGCAGCAGCAGGTAACAAATGGGGGGTTGGGGTGGGGGATGGGGGGGGAAGCTGGAAGTTAAAAAAGTGCCATGGTGGATAAAACTCCACTCTCCCAGACAGTTTGTCAGAGACTGACTGCCCTGCATGTTACGATAGCTCCACCTCCTTCTCAGCTCCAGTGTCCTCTGTACTGGGTGGAGGACCGGAGCCGTTGTCATGGACACCCAGTCTGATAAGCTCCTCCTCTGCATTGGTCCATGAAGCCATAGACTCGTGCACAGTAACCGTGTGCTCCTCCATCTGCTTCTGAAGGCTGTCCATTTCCTGCCTGTTTCGGGATAGAAACACTTCAGTTTGACGACAAAAAGCAAGCAATGGTCTTTAATTAAACCGCTATCATGTTTCTTGGAACAACCAAGTGGATCAATGTAATAAACATATGACGTTGCTTCAATCTTCAGAATACACTAGGAAAGCAAGAAGCTCCAACCAGCGGATATAATGGCATGAGGTGGTTGGTACAGTAAAAAGCAAAAAACAAATAGGGATTGCGCAACAGTTTCATATTTGCAGCCAACAAGTACAATTCAGTATAAACAAAACACTTGTGCAGTGCTTTCCTACAACCTCCTGCAACTATATGGTGAGGTATTAAAGGTGAAAACCAACACAAAAGGGCCATTTGTTTTGCGCAGGCGGCTTACTTTAGCTGACGTAGGCAGTTGTGCAGGTTGTTGAGGGGCTCCTTGTTCACGGAGGCGGAGGGCTTGAGCAGCTCGTCCAGCAGGGAGGCCGGGACGGGGCAGTCCGGGATCTTCACCGGAGTCACCGGGTTCGAGACGTTGGTGTCGCCCTTCAGCTCCATGCGCTGTGGTTCAGAGAGCCACGTTAGGATGTGCAGCGCTCTCAACAGTGCTCGCGTAAAACAAGTCTCACATTCGCATTCCTACGAGCCCAATGAACGGCTGCTCTATGAGAAAATGCTTTGTTGGTTGGACGCACAGTATGAAGGAATCGTACAGGTAACTTCCAAAATAAAGGAAACACCAACATTAATAGTCTTAGTAGGGCATTGGGCCACCAGGGCCGTCAGAACAGCTTCAATGCCTCTTGGCATAGATTCTACAAGTGTCTGGAACTCTATTGGAGGGAAGCAACACCATTCTTCCATGAGAAATTCCATAATTTGGTGTTTTGTTGATGGTGGTGGAGAACGGTGTCTCAGGCACCGCTTCAGAATCTCCCATAAGTGTTCAATTTCTAGATCTGATAACTGAGAGGGCCAAGACACATGGTTTACATTGTTTTCATGCTCTTCAAACCATTCAGTGACCACTCGTGCCCTGTGGATGGGGGCATTGTCATCCTGGAAGAGACCACTCCCATCAGGATGGAAATGCTTCACCACATGATGAAGCTGATCACTGTGAGAATGGCTTTGTATTTATTGCCGTTTACCTTCCCCTCCAAGGAGCTGAGTGGACCTAAACCATGCAAATAAATGCAGCCCACACCATAACAGAGCCGCCAGGACCCTTCATTTGCTCAAGTGTTCCCTGTATTTTGGCAGTTACCTGTACGTCCACACTGATTCAACGGTCTGTGTGAGGGCCTCTGACATGGTATCAGGGTGGCACATATAATGCCACTTTGCTTAGGGTTCATTTTCAAATGCTTACTGACATTATCCCAAGTAAATGTACAATTAATTTTAGGTTAGACAGGCAAAAAGACTGAATTGAGAAGGTGAACGATTGATCATTTTTAAGCCAAAGATCCTAGATGTCTGATTGACATCACTGTTCATTTCCACATTCCTCAGACTTGATCGACTGAAAGTTCCCATCAAGAGACAGCTAAGATTAGGGAAGCTGTGTTGTCATGGAGAGTCGCTGGGTCCTCCTGCACGAGTCTGGCACAGACGTGGGCAGCTCACCTTCCTCAGTCGGTTCTGTTTGAGGTCCTGTTTGAGCTGCTGGTTCTGCTGCAGGAGTGTCTTCATGCTGTTGCGCAGCTCGACCACCTTGGCCTGCAGCATGAACTTGTCCTTCCTGGTGCCGCCCACCTCCTCCTGCACCACCTCCAGCTCAGCCTTGATCCCCTGGAGACACGCGGACACCGCCACCATTTCAACACAAACTCCCGCACGTCTAGCTCCAATGCAATCCGTGTTCAGCCCTTCCAGTAAACATGGCTTTCACATGGTGACAGTCAGCAGAAATCAAGAAACACATTATGCAAATCAATGCAACCTTGCTGCTGTACGCTTGAGCGAGATACTTAACCTGAATTGCTTCAGCAAATATCCAACTGTATTCATGGATTGCATATAAAAAATAATAAGTAAACTAAGTTGCTCTGGATAATGGCATCCACCAAGCAAATAATTTTACTCCTGTTACTCTTGTAAATATATAGGTCAATTATTGACTTTAGTTTAATTACAGTAATATCTGCAACAAAACAGCACCACATTAAAATTGAAATGAAAGATGAATTAAAGGACAGATGCGGTTCATGCAGTGTCGTCACCTGTAGAGCTGTCTGCAGGCTCTCTAGCTCCCTCTGGCTGCACTGCTCTGCCATCTCCAGCTGCTGCTTCTGGGCCTCGATTTCCCTTTGCCTCTGCTCCACCTCCCACTTGAGGTCTTCCACCTGCATCAGACACAGGCCGTCACTCTCCACCAGGCCCCGCCCCAACCAGCCAAGGCCCGTGCCCGGGACACAGCCAGTCCCGCCCCCTTCGGACAGCGTACCTCCTGGTTGGTGAGAGGCTTTTTACTGAGCTGCTCCTCCAGCTGCTTATGCAGGATCTGCAACTGGGCGTGAGCCTCCGCTAGCTCCTCCTGGAACTGGGACACCTCATGGGAGTGCTTCTCATCCTGGGCCCTGAGAGAGAGAAGGAGAGAGAGAGGGAGAGGGAGCAGAAGTGAGGGAGAAGGAGAAAGAGGGAGGGAGGAAGAGAAAAGATGGGGATAGAGAGGGAGAGATGGGATTGAGGGAGAGAACGAGAGAGATATGTCACACCGCATTCAGGGAGGTAAGGATTCACACAGCAATCATGGTACCTGAGTAAAGCAAGTAAAGCACTCTTGGTACCTGATTTCAAAGGTACCTGATTTCATAATGAAACCACAGCGATTCTGTACTTTCAAATTAATAAAAAAATAGGTATTTTATATTCGCAATCAAGAATAGAAATTACATAAACCCATCCACTGAATCCAAATGAAAATCAAACTAACACAGATGCGTACAAAAAGGCCTTTGTTAAACCAGTGAAGCTGCTTGTCTTATGGAGATCCGCACAGGCTCGGACACTGGGCTTGTAATGCGACCGAGTTGTGGGAGATGACGGCCGTGCTCAGAGGGACTCACTGGAGTTTGTGGGCCTCGCTCTGCAGGGCTTTGAACAGTTCCTCCTTGGCCTGCAGGTCCTTCTTGATCTCGGTCAGCTCCAGCATGGCCGCCCTGTAGTGGCGGCGGTTGTGAGCTGCTTCCGCCTTGGCTGCAGCCACCTATAGGACCCGCACACAGGGCTCAGTACTCTGTACTCAGGACACAAGCTCATTTGTATATATTGATTCAGCTGAAAATCAAGATTCTATTTTTTCACAATGTCGTATCGATACACTGACTGAAAGTATCATCTATATTCCTGTAATATGGGAACTGCAATAACGTTACAGGGGTTGACACTTTATATATGCTGCTCTGTTATGACATAATTACACATATTGTTCAGTCTGTGTATGTTTACTTAAACTGTTGAACCTGAAGGTGTAGAAGATCCTTCCATCCGATTAATATAATATAATATATGCCATTTAGCAGATGCTTTTATCCAAAGCAATTTCCAGTAGTGAATGCATACATTTTTCAGTATATGTGGTCCCAGGGGGAATTGAACCCACAACCTAACCTAATCTCACCTGCAAACAACTACTTAAAAATATGTTGTTTAAAAAAATATATTTTCTAAATCTGCCAATATAAAGTGTCCCAATATTGCCCGCACCGTTTCACAGGGATAAGATCAAATCTCATACTGCCCTTTAAATAGATTTCCTATTATATAACAGTACAATACAATGGTCTGGTAAGTGTTCAAATTATTCTTTGACACGGAGCCAATTCCTTTATTTTCACCTGCTCTTTGAGATCCCTGACTTTGACCTTCTCCTTTTCCAAAGCTGCCTGCAGCGTTTGAATCAGCTGCTTCATCTGCTGGTCTTCCTCCTCTTTCCGCTTCAACACAGCCTGAACCTGGAAGGAAAGGATCAAGAAACAATGTGTGATATCACCCCTGTACCCCCTGTCAGCACTTGCACTTATCAGCTCCGATCTGCTAAATTGCTGCATTCTAAATGCTCAAATCTGGAAAAACTGCATTTTCATAGTATGCACCGTAGGCGTGGTATTGTCCGACCTGCAGAAAGACTGAAATTAGATGCACTAGCATGACTAAGCACCATTAAATACCTTGTTCAGAATACTGTGCTAGAGGAGTGGAATTGTTTTACATCATAGGACACCATGTTTTGTAGGCCTGAACAATGGAGGTGGTATTGCGCTGGTATTTTCTTTTGTATTAATGTGCCGTTTGTGTCTGTTTTTAACATGAAACTTTATGTATTGTTATTTTGTTGCTGCAATCGTGGCCAGGTCTCCCTTGAAAAAGACAGCTCTATCTCAAGGCACTTCCTGGTTAAATAACACTTACATATATTACACATTGAATGAAAATCAAAATCCTCTTGAATGAAAGGGTAACCAAGACTGCCCATTGATAACAGTGATATTGGGGACAGGGTATCCAGTGGCTAATGGTGACACAAACTGGAAATGGCACTGTTGTGAGGAAGACTTGTTGACTACTTGGGTAAAGGGTCCTGTGAGCCAGAGGTCCCCACAACAGTCAGGACAGTCAAGTCACTGTCCATATTTGGCCACTGACTGAAAAACCCACCAGTTCAAACAGCACCTTGGCTCAACAGACAACTATTCCCTCAAACTCTTATTCTGGGTTCAATATCCTTGGTTTCACCTATGCTACATTTAGCACTATATACTTAAATCCTTTATGCTACTTAAGCACTATACCCTCAAACTCCCTCTTGCACCCAAGGTTATACTGCGTAATGATGCATGCTATCGGTTGTGAAACTAATGTTTTGGAATGGTTACTGCTCTTCACCCAACCTTTTTCGTACGCACTTTGTAAGTGGAAAAGAGCGCCTGCCAAATGACTAAATGTGAATGCAGGCCACACCTGGAGGTTGAGCTGCACCAGGTCCGCTTCCCTCTTGGCCAGCGCAGTCTCCAGAATGTTGGAATGCTCCCGCAGTGCATTGTGGGACTGCCCGAGACCGGCTAATTTCCCTTTCTCGTGTTCAAGCTCCAAGGAGAGCTTCTTGTTGACCTCCTCCAGGCGCCGGATCCTCTTCTTGAAGCACCGCGCCTCCTGAAGCTGTGAACAAATGGAGGGGTCATATTTTAGGCCCTCAAACATTGAGCACCAAACGGTCCCAACCTTTAGCTTCTATTTGATCTAAGCTGTTACAAGCATGAAATTCATTGCATTAAGTGTTTATAGCCAAAGACTAATTTCCAAAACCTGTCCCCCTACCCCTCCCCCCAAAAAAGCAGAAAAGTATTTATCAAAAAGTATAAACAAACAGAATACAACAAAACACGTGTAAAAACATTAGGAAAAGTACATGCAAAATAGGAATGGTCCCAGGTGGTCCGAGGTCTCTTCTTACCTCATCCTCCAGCTCCATGACCTTCTCCTGATACTCCTCCAGCTCTGTGCTGGTGAGGGAGATGACCTCCTGTAGCTCCTTCTCCAGCATGGTCTTGCTCTTACTGACTGCCCGAAGTTCTGTCTGCAGGGCCTCTATTCTATCCTGGAACAGTCAGGAAGCGCACACACACACACAACTCACCAACACGCCATTATCCTCACAAGCCAGGCCTTTTTATACCCTTGCGTATGTAGCGCCTGGCTGTAAAAGCACTGCGTTGCAAGGAGGGGCCCTGTTGATCTCCGCTGTCAAAGACTTAATACGACGAATCACGATCGCGCACAATCGTGGATGAACTTTCGGGAAGTAATACACAGGAGGAGGTGGCCGTGGAGTGCTCCGACAGCCAACCAATGAAGCGCACTTCAGGAATCCTGAAGCAGAACTACCTTTTGACCCTTTCAAGCGGAGGGCTTGCCGTCAAAGAACGAAACTGACACACCATTATACCCTTGGTCACTCATACTGCAGGTTAAGCTAGGGGCCGTGCTGTAATTAAAGCAGGGCTCCCTGATCGACTGGGCCTCTAACCTGCAGGGCCTGGGTGTTCCCTCCATCGGAGACCTGGGCCTTGAGTTTGCTCAGCTCCGCCTCCGCAGTCTCTTTGCTGGCCAGGGCCTCTTGAAGCCTGCGGCTCAGGATCCCCACAGCGTTCTCGTAGGCCTTGTGCTTGGCCTTCATCTCCTTCTGCGCGCTGGTCAGGTCCGTCCCCAGTCGCTTCATTCTCACCTTCTGCTCCGAGATGGCCCTGAGAGAGGGGACGCATCACAAAATACCGTTGTCAAAAAAAAGGTTCAAAGGTTGGCATAGTTAACCTACATTAGTACTTTAGTGATGTTGCAATTACCCTCTCTGGTCTGGGAGTGTTGTTAGCTAGGAATACATCACTGTTGCTCATATAACTCATGTGGAAGTTAGTTCTGGATAAGAGCGTCTGCTAATAAATGTAATGTAATGTGACCGTCTGGTACAAATAACCACCCGCGATTTTTTGCTGTAATTCAGGCATAGTCATTACGAAATAGGATGGGCAGTCTCTATGGAGATGGTGCTGGGTTTATAAATTGGTTCGGAGACGTGACTCACTTTTTGGCCTCTTCCTGCATTTGCTCCACCTGTTTCCTCAGTCCCTCATTCTCCTCTGTCACGGCAGCTAGCTGGCTCTGGTCAAACTGCAGCGACTGTGAGGGAAATGTTAAACCAAGGGCTTATCCACAGGCTTGGTGCTACACCTTGCAACTACAGATAACTTGCAAAACTCAACACTACTAGTCGCGAACACTACTAGTACAGTACAGAACATTTTTAATGAGCATTTTGTGAGCTGACATGTCCTAGAGCAGCGGTTTTTAGCCTCGGTCGTGGGGGCCCACTGTGCTGGTTTTAGTTCCAGCCATGTTTGCAATTACCTACGTATAGCAAGCTGTTAATTGTTTTTAATGCCTTTTTAATGCCTCATCAGGGATGATTTGCAATCCAAATGCCACATTGTGTCAGAAACAGATATTTATGTTAAAGAATGAATATTCTACATTCATTTAAAGACTGGTTAGTCAGTCAGATTAGCTCTCGGACAACTATTGGTTTTATCTTCTGTAAATTTGAAAGATTACATTTTTAATTGATTGATAGACTCACAACTGAAATTGTTTAAATTAAATGGTCAAAATATGGACACCTGGTTACTGAGACTAACCAATTTGATGGAAAATGAAGAGTTCAAAGACAAAGAATATGGTAATGGGTCAAACCTGCATTGTGTCAAAATCGGTTTCAGCACAAAATGATGGACCCTAAACATGTTTTCAACAACCTTGAGATTGGTTGGAATTGGGATTGGTTGGAATGAAAACCAGTATACACAGTGGGGCTCCAGGACCGAGGTTGAAAACCCCAATCATAGGACAGTGGTTCCCAAGCCTCTGGGACCCCCAGCCGGTCCATGGATTTGCTAAATTCCATCACCAGCACACGTCATTCAAAGAATCTACACTCGTTAAGCATTTAACTAGTTGACCACTGGCCTAGAGACCTGAAATGAACAATTAAGCATGGGAAATTTAGAATATGTCGGTTTTATTTTTGCACAATGTAAAACTTCACACCAAAAACTTCACACCAAAAGGAGCAGAAAATGCTATTGATACAAAGCTTAGTCTAAAAATTATGATGAATTCCCCAAATGCCTGGTTACAGCAAAGGTAGCCTCGCAAAGCAGGAGCCCTGTCGATTCCCCCCAGTCAACGATTTAATATGTCAAATTACAATCTCTGAAGAGGTGGGGCTTGACCGGGTGCCCTAACAGCCAGCCAATGAAAAGTACTTCAGAAATCCTGAAGCAGAAATTGAAAGCTATCCCGTTTTTACCAATAAATCGTATAAAATTGGGAAAGCCGAGGGCTGAGAAGAATGAGACTACAGCAACAGGTGACTAGAGGCTGCATGACTACCTGCACCAGGACCAGGAGGTACGCACCTGAATCTGGGTGTCCAGCTGGTCTCTCTCCCTCTGCACGGACTGGAGATGGGCCTCCAGCTGGTTCATCTGCTGTTGTACCCGGGAGACCTCCTTCTGCAGCCTGCCCTGCTCCAGCTCAGCCGCCGCCTTCTCCCCCTGGGCGCTCAGCAGCTCCTCCTTCAGCCCCTTCACTTCCGACACCAGCCGCTTCTTGGTGGCCTTCAGCTCGCTGATCAGCTGGTCTTTGGAGCTGGCGTCCCGCCGGTAGGCCTCCACCATTACCTGCAGACAAAACAAACAAAGGCAGACATGCATTAGACAAAGGAGTGTTGGTCAACGTTCGCCAACATAATCAAAACTTTTTTCCTGATTGCCAGGAAAGTTCTTTAACATTGTTTAACGGTCTGAAAAGATTGCGTGTGGTGAACAAAATTGCCTACCAAAGAGGAAGACAGCCAGAGTACAAGTAAGTCAACAATCATTTTGCTGTTATGATTAATTTTAATAAATGTAATATTTGTATTTATTTATTTTTTTAAACAACATGCAGATTTATCCAGTGAAAAAAATCGCTCCCTTTCTTCACACATCCATTTGAATTAAATCAAGGTAATCCGTGAACAAAATAGAATGTTCAATTTGAAATCGTTAAACTGTAAATGTCACAAGCTAAAATTAGTTTGCAGTGAACGTCCATCTTGTTGAACTCACATCTGGTTTGGTGCCTCCCTCAGGCATTTTTAACAGCGAGATGAAAACGAAGGACCCTCGATGACGGCCACATACCTTTTGCTGCATGAACTGCTCTTTCAACTTCTGAGCCTGTTTCTTCAAGGTACTGTTGTCCTGTTGCATGGTTTCAATCTTGAAGAGAAATAACAGGCATGCTTCATTGCAGTTCATACAAAAGTGAACAACCTAGACAAGGGGTGCACAACTCCATCCCTGGAGGGCTGGTGTGTATGCTGGTATTTGTTCCAACAAATTACTATGTGCAGTCTGTAGTTGTATCATGACTTTATCAAAAAATGTCAGACCAAATAAAAAAAGATTGGATCAATTAAGAGCAGAATTTAGAATTAAGTCCCAAAACAGACTGGCCCTGGACAGTAGAGGTACAACCGGTGTATAAACCAGGTGTGGTCAATCCCATTCCTTGAGGGCCAGTGTGTATGCAGGTTGTTTCCACCAATTAGCCTGGCTCAATTAGCGAATTAGCTGTACACACCAACGCTGGTTCACTCTTGGATTAAGCCCCAGTAAAAGGTTTCACATCGGGGACACAAGACCAGTTTTCAGCTGTCATTCACAAGCTTATCAAGAAATGTAGCCAAAACATCAGATCAAGTAAATGCTATATCTAATTAAATCATTAAGAGCAGAGAAGTTGGTACGAAATCCCAAAACGGATTGGCCCTCATTGTGCACCCCCTGACCTGAACACAACAGGTGTACAAACTGTACAAATATCAAAAACAGGTCTACGGCCATACAAACTCTGCGTAGCAGAGAACCCACCTGAGAGGCCTTGACCTGAACCTCCTGCCGGAGCTGCTCCAGGACGTCGGATGCGACCAGGACGTCCTCGCCCAGCCGATGCGCTCCCTCGTCCAGCTCCTCCTTGTCCGCCCGGGCAGCCTGCAGTGCCACCTCCAGGACGATCTTCTCGTTCTGCAGGTACTGCAGGGCGTCGTCCTTGGCAGCGGCGGTGTCCGTTTGCAGCTCGGCCAGCTGGGCCTCCAGCTCCAGGTAGCGCGCCTCCAGCTGGTTGAGGGACTGCTCTTTGGTGTACAGCGTCTCCTGGGCGCTGGTCAGCTGCCTCATCAGGTCCAGGTGCTCCTGCTGAAGAGCCTCCAGCTGGATGTCCTTCTGGGACAGGGTCAGCTTCACCTGCACAGGGGGCGAGGGGTGGGGTTAGGACCAGTCGCTGCACGACTACTTTTCTCCAAATTTGAAGAATGCCAACCCCTTCATTGATTGGAATTGTTACTTGCGTTAGTGTCACCCTATTTTTACAATTAATTAATTAATTAATTTTATTTTTAAATAGGCCATTTCATTTTGTAGCTATAACTCTTAGTTTAAATTAAGTGAAAATCTTTTTTTTTTTTTTAAGTTGTCAGTAATCTGCAAGAATTATACTGGTGTCTAAAGCGTTAAAGTATTTCAAATCATTATTTGACCCAGGTCTGAGATGCTTAAGAATCTCATCAAATTATGGAGGGGAAAAAAGTTCCTCCCCGTTGGCAGGTAGCCAGCGGTCCTCCCCACACCGCAGGTCTTACCTGCTCCAGCTCCCTCTCCAGAGAGGTGGCCGCGTTGGCCAGCTTCTGCAGGTGTTCCCGCTCCTCCTCAAACTCCTGCAGCTTGTGCTGAAGGTCGTCCTCCACCATGGACTTGGCGTCCTGGATCTGGTGATACGCGGCCTCCTGGTCCAGCATGTCAGCCTGGAGCCCACAGTAAGGTAGAGAGGGGGAGGTCACTCACGAGCACAAAGGCAGCTGGAAAATTCTCACATTCGGCAGGGACTTACGGTAGAACCTGAGATACGAACGCATCGGGAGGTAGGCCGGGATTCTGAAAATGTTCGTATGGGGAAGCGAACTTTGAAAGTGATGTAAAAGTACACCAATCAAACAAATGCAAATCCTTCATTGATTGGAATCGTTATTTACATCCTATTATATTATATTTTTTTTTAAATAGGTTATTTTCAATTTATAGCTATAAACCTTCATTTAAATTAACCAAAGACGTAACTGGGGTAATCAGGATTAGAACATTCATTCGTTTTCTTGCATGTTGGCTTCCGAAAGATAAATCTCCCTTTCAGTGGCCTGCCATCTTTTGCGTACTGTTGTATTTTGTTCTGGCCCTATTGCATATCAAACACTGCTGAGTTTCCCATATTTAATTATTTACCAATAATGCTAAGACATGCCCCTTTGTCTAATTGTGATAACACTTTCAGGGTTTTTTCGGAAAGTGGAAAGTGCTAATAAAGGGCTCGATACTACTTCGTTTCATACCACGTTCGGTCGACTGGTCAGTCCGTAACTCTGAGGTTCGTATCTCTGAGGTTCTACTGTGTTCGAGGAAAGGAAAGCCGCACACCTCAATGCTCTGGAGCTGCACAGCGATGCGCTCCTTCTCTTTGATGGAGCGATGTTGGGTCTCTGTGAGCTGGTGGGACAGGGTCACGTTCTCCAGCTTGAGGTGCTCCAGCGCTCCAATCTGAGTCATCTGGCCAGCCTGGACACAACGACAAAAAAAACATGCCATTATATCAAAATAAAATGCTGGCTGTTCATTCTTATCATGTTATTCATCGATTCAGCACCAGTAAGTTTTAGTCAAAGCTTTGAGACTTTACCCAGAGCATCGCCCACTATGCGTGTAATCTACAACCGCAAACACAAAGAGCTGTTACCACGGTAACAGGAATGTTAAACTGCAGGAAAACGCAGGCATGAGTCGAAAACCTACACGCTACCTGCCTGCAGGGGCCCCGCCCTTACCTGCATGTTGGCCATTTCGCTCTGCAGTCGAACCCGAGCCTCCTGGGCTAGGGAGAGCTGCTGCTGGTACCACTCCCGGACCTGCTGCAGCGAGACGATCTCGGCCTGCGCGGTCTTCAGACGGGCCTGCAGGGTGCTGCGGTCCAGCTGGACCTGCTGGAGCTGGTTCTGGAGCCCGCCCATCTGATCGCGCATTTCCTGGACTGCAGAGAGCAGAGGCCCCAGCACAGTCAATCACCTCCCTCTTATTCCCCTTGCACAGGGCTGACAGACTGACATGCTGGAGGGCTGCAGCATCTGAAAGCTTTTGTTTGTTTCCTTTCAATCAGCAGCCACCTTAGGCCTTTAAAACAAAGTTTGTGGAGTTTGTGACATTTTAGCCAATCAATGAAACGCACTGAAAACCAGCGGACACAGCGGCCCTGCAGGGCTGCAGTCTGACACTGACACCAGTGTCCACTCACCAGACTTGTCCCTGGACGCCGCCGTTTGCTGCATCTCCTCCACCTTTCCCATGAGCCTCTGGTACTGCTCCTCGGCCACCTGCAGGTCAGTGCCCAGGGACACCAGGCTGGCGTTCTTGCTCTCCAGGCTGCCCTGGAGCTCCACCATGTCGCGTTCCAGCTGGGAGCAGCTTTGGCGCAGGGTGCCCACCTCGGAGGTGAGGGAGGTCTGTTTCTCCTGGCTGGCCTGGGCCTGCTCCACCTGGGCCCGCAGCTGGGCGTTGACTGTGGCCAGCTGAGCCTGGAGCTCAGTCTTCTCCTTCAGAGCCTGGAAGAGAGGGAGATGAGTTTGGTGAGGAGTACCCCAAAGCCCCATTCCTGAGCCCTCTATATCAGTAGCATGAGTGGGACAAGTTAGCGGCCTGCCCTCCACAAGTGGGCTCCCGTTTTGGGAATGGAGGGGATGACAGCAGAACAGAGAGAACGGAACAGAGTGGTAGTTTCAAGCTCCAGCTAATTAAATGCATCACAATCTCAACACCTTTTTATGAATATGGCTTCAAAAAACTTTCAAAGTTTGCTTTCTGATATCCAGTTATCACTCAGTGATATTATAACGCACAATTCCTGGGAGCTGGGGAAATCACAGCTTGTATGACCGGGCAGGCATGTGGTGACGTTAGGCCATCCCAGGGCATGGAACCGTCTATGGCTCGGACGCACAGTGCTACAGGATAGAGAGGTCGTGGAGGGACACCACTGTTGAGCAAAGGGATTTGTTGTGATGTTCAGTGTGGAGACATGGGATTCCTTGTGGTCTTTTGGGGAAGAGGGTGTTTATATTGTCTTTTTGATGCCTTTGGATTTTAATGCTTATACTGAGGTATGTATTTTTGCTTTTTCTGATTTTGTATTCTACCCTATCCGGCCTCCTGGAATGACAAAGATAAATAAAAAATTGGTCACAAAAAGAGAGAAATGGTAGTAACCTGATTGGCCTCTGACGACAGGGACTCCAACTGGCCCTCCAGCCTCATCTTCTCCTTCAGCACCTGCAGCATGTCATCATGGGCCATCACAGAGCTTCCCATGGACACGCTTCAGTCAACACAGAGCAGACAGGAGAGGCATTAGCACACTTTGGCACGTTGCAGCACAAACCATCAAAGGCCGAGGCACGATTCAATCCCACCGAGGAAAGGTGGCAGTGTTCACACCAGACCTTTCTCAAATATACATCTGATGCTGGTGGGGGGGGGGGAAACAGTCCCTGCAGATCCCTGAGAGGCTTCAACAAACCTTGTTGCTCACCAAAACATACAAACAAGTTTGGGAATTAACTCTTGTGCAGCACCTACAATTAAGTGTTGAAATGCAGGTCCGGGGACGTATGTATAAATCTTGTGAGAATTACTCCCAAGAATGACGTTGAGCAAGTTTAAAAAGTTATGTGTATAAGTGGCTTTATACACACGGCGCCTGGTGCACACTGGGCGCGGTCGCGGTACCGACGCACCTGCTGGAGAAGCTGTCCCTGCGGCTCCGGGGCTCTCCGTTCCCGTCCTGCTCCGCCTGCAGCAGGTGCTGCTCGTCCGTGGCGGCCTGCAGCACCTCGTGCAGGAAGGGGAACTGTCCCACCGCCTCGGCGGCGATCTCCCTGCCGTCCACGGTGTACGGCGCCCGGGACCCGCCCACCACTGCCGCCAGCGTCCCGTAGGTCCCCGCCGAGACGCTGCTGTACGACGAGCTGTCGCTGTCGTTCCCGTCCGGCCTGGCGCCCGACTCGCTGCCGTCCACCTCCGACACGCTGTCGCCGAGCAGCAGGGACGACTCGGTCCGCTCGGCTGCGTTCGACGCCACGCTGACCTCTGACACGGTGGACGACATGCTCCGGCTGGCCTGCATCGACGCCCCGGAGGAGGAGTGGGCGACGGCCCCGGAGCTCCCCGCCCCGCTCTCAGCGTCGGGGGTCTTGTAGTCGGCCAGGGAGTGGATCTTGCTGGAGCGGGACGTCCTGGAGGAGGACTTCTTCTCCCTGGGGGCCGGGATGCCCAGGCTGCCCAGCTTGGGCCCCCTGGGGACGCTGGTCCGCAGGAAGGAGTACTCCTTGGTCATGGACACCGTGCTGGCCCGGGGCAGCATCTCCGGGTGCAGCATCAGCTCCGGGTCCAGTGTGCTGAAGGCACGGCTTTTCGGGGTGGAGTGACGAGACTGCAAGAAATCACACAGCCAGGGGCTGGGGGTCAATTCCATCTCAATTCAGGTCAGGAATTGAAAAATAAGGCCCATTAAGCTCTATGAGGATTTATTTAAATTAATTTACCAGAAATGACCAGTTCTACATGCATTCAACATTAAAACTGGACAAACTCAATTTACCCTGTATGAGGGTACTCTTGATAAGACTTTCCGTGAATGCAAATTATAGCTAGAATTGTTTGTTTTAATGTGTTGCAATTGATTTGCTGCAACATTGTAAAAGGGCCTTTGCATCCATGCTATAAAAATCGTATAAAAATATTATTATATTATTATTCCTATTCCTCAGCAAAACTCAGTTTGGGGTTAGGCCTCACTGCTCTGAATGAGGGTTTAGTGAGGTTTAGGTGACGGTTTGCTGAGGGTGGGCCCTGCCAGGTATGTCAGAGATGCGCTCACTCTCTCCTGGTGTCTCTGCACCCGGTACTGTTTTAGCTGCTCCTCCAGCCGCCGGCGGGCTGCCAGCCGAATCTGCTCCTCGTTCTCCATCTCCAGAGACGGCTCCTGGGAGGCTGCAGGGACAACAGATTTACCACAGGCAGATCTTCACCACCCTCACGATGGGGCCAGGCGAACGGGGACTTGGACATTTGTCATACAAGCTGTAGTTCCAAGCTCCAGCCAATTAAATGCATCACAATCTCAACACAACACTCTTATGAATATGGTTCAAAAATATCTATTTCTACTTCACTCTCTATCATCTTGTCATTCGTCCATTCTGCAATACTGAAATACACAGTTACCAGGAGATGGGGAAATCACAGCTTGTATGACAAGGCAGGCATGTGGTGATGTTAGATCATCCCAGTGTGGTTAATAGAGATGCTGCATGCCTCCCAGTGTTGGAACGGCCATGGGGTGAGTAAGACCCTGGCCATACATTTAGAGTTTAGAGATGGAGTCATATAGACCCTGGGCATACATTTAGAGCTTAGAGTTAATACTGAATCACACAAATTATATAGGCCATGCAAAGAAAATAGTTTAAATATATATATATATATATAGAGACATATAATATATGTATATATATGTATATATATATACACACAAAACTCCAAAAGACATCCCAGTTTTTGGTTTGGTTAGTGCAAAATGGCCATGCCATGAATACACTGCACTGTATTGAATGCATGAACATCGTTTCACCTGATTTGAATTAAATACTGCTAAGACACAAAATGTCTTCAGTAGTCACCAAATGCAGTCTGGCTCAAGAAACGCAAGGGCTTATGTGGCCAGTCAGCAGGGTCCTGATTGGCAAACTGTTGGGAAACTCAATCCTGCCATCAGAGAATCTATTTTGAGGTAATGAAGAGTCCCAATCGTTTGCCCATTCCCAAAACATGGTCACTTTAGAAGTGCCCTATAATACACAGAATTATGGCCTGAAATGGTTGCAGGTGCATTTCCCGCCAACAACGGCTGACTGCCATGTACCATTTTAAAAGACCCTGTGCAAAGATTTTTAGCATTATAATTTTTCAATTATTAAATCAATAAAAAGAAATCCATATCGTGGATCCAACTGCACGGTCAGACATTTGGTATATCTGAAAAAATAGTGTGTGTATGGGAATGTCCAAACCCTGACATTGTTTTAGTAGGCACAATTATATAGCTTGTAGGTGTGCTCAAATTGCCTCAAACTGTCATAAGTATAGCAATTGCAAGAAGTTTCACCAGGAGAAAGGCTACTCTGTGCCCTTTTCCCAGGGACATTTATATTTAGGCAATTAAAAAAGATATATATTTAATACAATTTTATTGATGGTTCGTGGAGACTGGACACTATCAAGAGGACGGATCATGCCAGTTTCTCAATTTGTTTCACATTTAAAGAGAACTTCAACAGACTTCCTCAGCCAGTTTCACACATACAGTGTTCAGGTCTATTTCAAAATTGGTGAGAAAAGCCTGTTGTTGTGGGTATAGAATAGCACTGCCTTACTACACCTGTAGCCAGGAATACAGACTAACCCAGGTAGTTATTTCAATTGGATTCATCACCCCATCTTAGAGGGTGTATTTAATTTATGCAAGCCAGTGGACTCTTTGAGACTGTGTTGATATTAGAATGTAAGATTTTACTATTATTATAATTCTTTTTACAAATTTACAATTTTCTTTGAATTATAAAGGAAATAATCTCAATAATATAATAATATTAATATATATTATATAATATATTAATATAATTATTATTCTATTAATAATAATATAATCTTGTACCAAATGAATAAGGAAAACATAAATAAATATTTAATTATTTGGCATTCTATTTAAATACATTTAATCATGTCAGGGGGCACAGTCAAGGGTAATAGCAGAGGGCCAAATTTAAACAGGTTCAGCTACTCAGCTATATATTAGTATTTTCTTGAAAAAAGGTACATTTAAAAATATTTAAATATTTGAAATATCAAAAAATATAATCTTGCTGAACTAAATACTAAATATGAAGCTTCAGATAGTTTTGCTTTAAGGCCATGACATGGATCGTTTACATTCAGAATTGACAAAAATCTGAATAACATAATACATTTCTCACATGACTCTTGTTCACCCACACAACTGATTGCACTGGTGCCCAAGTTATTGCAGAAACATCCAGATGTGCATTATTTTGCATTGTCAACGAATAACACGGCATGAGAATCATCACCCACCACTCCTGACTTTACTTACATATTCTATAAACTACTGTACCCTCGGCATTAATTCTAGCCTTCAAGTTCTACACTGGCCACACTACTAAAGTGAAGGGAGATGTACGTGACAACATTCTACTGACCAATAGGTTTCGGTTCATCAGTTTCAGTGTACTACCTAAGAAACCTGTGTAATCTTACCTTAAATAAATGAATTGGTTTTGCAGAATGTCACAAATCTAACATTTCATAATACATTCCAATTAATCTTAGAGTACCTTGGGTAGTTATGGGAAGAAATAAAACTGAGGGGACGTTTGAATGTACAGAAAATAAGTGAACTGTGCCTTGTTGGGGCCATTTATATATATATGTAGGTGATTGATGCATTTTCAATCCCTTTCCTTTAAAAAAAAGTTGCACACAACTTTACGGTGTGCCGATACATACAATGGAGATACCAAATAGGACATATCCGGAATCTCTGCAGAAAACGGTTGTTTACCGTACAATGTTTGTTTGCAAACATTGACTTGGCCGGGTTTACACTTTAAATGTTAACGAATGATAAACCGCTGACAGATGTACATTTTAAGTGCCTCATATACAGTCAGTTATACCAGAAAACAAGGACAGAGCATAGATGTTAATAGGAGCCCATTTCCCACGAGAGCACCCCCAATTAAAACAGTTCACGGGCCAAGGAACAAGATACCACACAATTAAACCAGGTGCACGGCCACAAAAGAGGATTCCGACTGCAGCTAAGCCTCTTGGCAGTGTTAGCACAGGCAAGGGCATCTAGAAAGAGAGGGGGTTACATCAGCCTCTGTAGCAAAATCGCAAACCGGGGAGGGGGTTCAAATATAAGGCGGGGGGAGGGGGTTCAAATACAGGGCGGGGGGGAAAGGGGGTTCAAATACAGGGCGGGGGGGGAGGGGGTTCAAATACAGGGCGGGGCGGGGGGGGGGGAGGTTGGGGGGGTGGGAGGTTGGGGGAGAGGGGAGGACTAGCTGCATGTATGCTTACACAAGTCAGTCTCCTGCATAGGTATGCTTAGTTTGAGCGACTGCAATGCATCACCCTTGTGTACAGAGCTCTCAGCATTAGCTCCCTGAGACTTCGCTAGGAGGTGATGGAAAGCTGCCACACCTGGAGACGGCTCTTTGGTCTGTGGGCTAACAGAGTGGCCGGAGCCGTGGGGAGGGGACAGCGGCGGTGGTGGCGGCGGCAGTGACGACAACAGGGGGCCGTTCACACAGCCGTCACCCTCGGCGCCGGGGCCCACCGCCACTCTGTCTCCATTTGGCACCGCGTCAGCTTTGACAGGACCTGTCGAAAGAGCGAGGCAAAACAACAACAAAAAGAGAGACGAGGATGGAGTCAGTGATGTGCGGCAGGCGGGCGGGCAGGCAGGCAGGCAGGCAAAAGAGGCAGGCGGTCTCCAGAAAAGGCAGTGGGGGGTTAAGTTTCGCCGTGGAACTAGAGAGAGGCGTACAGTGGAAATGAAAGGCAGGGCCTCGCCTGTTCGTCTTATTGCAAGGTTTTTTTTTAGTATGACACTCTTGAGAAACAGGTCAAACAGCCCAGTCGAGCTGGTACGGCCCCTTAAATCTGGAGGGGGTGGAAGCAGCCACTACATTTGCGCTACTTTGCACCATTCTTCACAAGAAACATATTGGAAACAGCCCTTCCAAGATTCAATGTTTCCGCTTAAGAAATGATCAATGGCAGTACAGGCTACATTACAAGGCAGGGCCTAACCCTCATATATATATATATATTATGGAGAGGGATGTTGGCAGTTAAGTGGCCCAAGGAGAATGGCCAAATGGTACAGTCACTCAGTGCTCAGACATTTCCCACACAGCTGAAGCCTTTGGTACATTTAGGATGACTAAGACTGCAATGTGGCATTTGTACTCTCTCCAGACGTGCTGGACAAAACTCTCCACGTCTCACAGTGAGAAAATCACAGGTCAATCTAAGTAATTTTTGCCAGCTGAGGACTCAGTGAGAGTGTCTGAAAATATGCAAGTTGTCTCAGGCATTTCAAACATGTTGTGATTTCAACATCTAGAGAGGAATCAAGGGATCTTCAGGCAGAGCTTAAACAGTTGCTTCATTTGGAACCTCGCAATGGAATTGCCTATGACTATAAACACAAAAGTGCATGGCATCATTTACGACAGCTCCAATAAAATAACAGCTTGTTAACGTGGCACAAACCTCCGCCAGCGCTTACTTTGACAGCGAGGCGGCATGACGCATTTGCACAAGGCAAACTGCGCTCTTGTTTTCACCAGATCAAAACGCTTAATAGAAAGAGGCCCCGCAGAATCCGTCACGTAATTGCAAGTCACGAATTGAATTCCGATCAGCACAGCCTTTTGTTTACAAATCACCGCTATGACATTAACCCTGACTTGGGCAGAGAGAAATCTCTAATGAGATGCGCCAATCCCAATGCCCCTTTAGGAAAGGTGGAACATTACACGGGCACAACCACTTCCTCGACTAGCAAAACTTTATTTCAGGAGAGGAATCGCGCACACACCTGCTCGGCATTTTACAAATGGTTCCTCCCGACTTGCTATACGGGCCATGTTTCACCTGGCTCTAAGCCGTCCCCTTGTCCGCGGAGCAATGTTCAGGCTTACCATTAACCGCGTCCCCAGCAGCTGTTGTCTCGCCCGCTGCTCCTTGTTTCAGCGGCTCCGCCCCATTCACGGCAGGATCGGCGATGCACTCTTTGGTCTGGGGCAGCGACTCTGGCTGACGAGCTTCAATTTCCATTGTGGCCGCTGCAGCTGTGCCACTCCGTCTTTCAGTCACAAAACACTATTTCAGACAGTGCTATGCTGGTGCCCATGCACTGGAGGTTGGGTTGTTGGGGCGGGGACAGAGTGTACTTGTGTTCAGACCATTTTCACAGTGCTGAGCTTCAGGTCGCAGGAAGACTAGATGGAAACCGTTCACTCCGGCTGCAAAGACATTGCCCAGTCTTCACTAGAAAACAAAATAAAAACCCATTTTAAAAACACATACTTTTTGTTACCCATTCTTCATGCACAAAATGTCTCCTGGTCCCAAATAGATTATCCTCACAGCTCTGAAAAGTATGAGCTGCACTTCAATTTCTTGCCCTGGATTCTTTCTGCAAGAGTAGATAAACACATCTTTAAATTTCTCACTCTCAGCTAAATCCTCCGGAGGTTTTTTCAAGCAAGATGAACAAAGAGTGATAAGGGCTTTGGAGTTAATGGTTGAGGTCGTTCATGTACATTAAATCCAATCTTACCCCAAGCTACCCTGTTAAAAACAGGCTACCAGTTTTTGAAAGTGAGAAAGGTGTCTCTCCGCTGACTGGCAATGGCTCCAGTGTAGTACTGTGCGACCTAAGGATGTGGAGAATAGCCAAATAGCTTGCGGACAAATACATTGGAGGAGTGCACGCGCTTCAGCTGCACTACTGGTTCAGGTGGCACAGTGGTGACTTGAGGCACAAATGCTCATTTGAAAATTGGACAGAATGTTTTAACGGTTTAAAACAAATCAACAAAGAGCACACAGAGCACACAGAGCACTTCCAAAAACATTTCAGCCTAACAGAGCACAAGGCTGATTTATGGATAAGAGCCACTTACTGTTTTTCACAGCATGGCTAACATGCCAACTAAGCAACTCCGATTAAAATATGGTATAACAATTAAGCATACTAAAATGACTCATTTGACTACAGTGGTAGACGTAGACTGAAGTAGATTGGGAAACAAAATGCTGACAGGCAGTATGACAATAAACAAGAGTCGATGTATACATGATTAATAGTTCCTTAAATAGACAACTTCATCTGAAATGAGTGGGCAATTTTGGAAAAAAACAACCACAATTACTTTAATACCCTTGTATTTAACCACCATGGCGTCGCTTGGTCAAGTCTAGGGCTGAAAAGATCCGCGTTCGTTGTTGATATGCTGAAGGCAGACATTTGATTTGATCAATATCGAACGTAGATTTATGCACACTAAAAAGTTACGGCAAGGATGGGTCCGTGGTCTGAATGACGAACCATCGCGAAGAAATCGACCAGAGGCCTTGACTGTTTACCACGACGCGAAAACGCCCTAACGCAAACAGTCACGAAGACCATTTTGGCCAGACCCCAAAACACTGCTTAAGAATACAGTCATCCCCTTTACGATTTCTTAATCAATTTTGAAAGCTAACATAATTAACTAGATAACGCTGGATAAAAACTGACGTCGCTATAGAGGCTACGGGGTTTCACCTCCAGAACATATGAAGATAGCTAGATAGTACGTAAAAACATAGCGAACGTCAGCCACACGGCTAGCCAGCCCAGAAGGAAATACATTTGCCCACGATCAGATTTAACTGGTTTGCTTAGCTAGCTGGCAAATCCTCAAAGACTTACCATCCTACACACCTACATGACAGCGTTTTGTGCACTCTACCAGCAATTAGGCTATATCGCTGTATACATAGCTATATTTAAATTGCTTGCTAACTAGCCACCCAACACACAAGACGTAAAATAATAATTCAGCAAACATGTACAATTGCCAAAGTCACATCGGTTTAGCCAACTTACTAGTTAGCCAAAAAGATTTAACGTTACCGTTACTCGCTACCTCGAACTTCAACCAGCTAGTACATATCCCTGACATTAACACGGGAAAATACAGTTATGATGCCAAGTGACACTGCAATGTAATGACGTTAACTGAAACCCTGTTGTGACAATGTTAATGTGAACGGTTTACACAGAAAGATGGTTCGCCAACTAGCATGTTAGTTGGAGTGAACCTTGTTGACCTGATAACATCCGCCACACTGGTATGTTTCACCAGTCAGGTGAAAATTGACAGTTGCTCTCCGTTTGGACGTCGGTTAACATTAGTTAAACTGACAAACTAGCGGCTCTGGCTATAACAAGATAGTATAGCCAACAACCTAGTTAATGCTATATTCATATTTTACGAAGTAATTAATTACTCGTTAAGTGGTTACCCTGCAAATTGCAAACGTCAACATGACATACCCCACTTCGTGATGTTAGCGTCATGGCTAGCAAGCTAACCCTCCTCAGCTCAACTGAATTTCATGCAACCAGAAAGCTAACAGCTAGCTATCGAGCTAGACATCGAGTTTACTTCAGTTACATATGCATTTCATAGATGTCCATCACACACATTCAAAATAAATTCACCCATATGAAATGGCAACGGATAAAATGTGCAACTACTGCTAAAAAACGACCAACCTTTCAAACGACAGTACTCTTCTTGACTAGCCTCTACGTGGCTATTTGTATTCCGGACTTATATCGTTCCGGTCTGAAACAAGGAACTAAACAACAGCTGACTACATTCCTAATAATATTACACTCTCTGAATTCTTATATATAAATCTAAATATAAACATACAATCTTAATTAAAATGTATACTACTTGTATCACGTTTCACATCGTTTTTTTTAGGAATTCGTTGATCCGAGACTTTAAATAAAAGATATATTCACTTTCCTAACTAACGATACCATAAACGTAGCCCGAGCTTTTTTTCTTAACGTACGTGCATGACGTTCTCTCGCGGAGATTTCTGGGAAATATGCCTTTTCCGGCCTTAAGTCAACTGCATATGACATGAAAGCCCTGTCGGCAAGCCTGTGGCGTTTTCGTGGCATGCTTTTGAAGTATTCTAATTCAATAATCAGTACATTTGTACTCGTGAGAACTACCCTAGCTATAATTATAGCCCAGAAAAAAAATCCGGTTTAAACATAAAACAGCGCTAATTCAGAATTCATGCGTTTTTGCATTTTACAGCATACCTTGATGTATGTTTTATGAAAGTGTGTGGTCGTTGTGGCTATTTATGTGCGGAACCCTGTGATCGGTGATCTTGGTATGGGGTATTCCCCACGTCAGAGCGTAATTTGGCGGATGGCATACCGGGCATCCAAAATATATGCCGTCGCTAAAAAGGGAGGGGGAGATAAAAATACAATACGTATAGACTTGTCATTTAGCAATACGCAACAGTACCATTTTGGGCAATTTCGAAAATGCACACCTGTACAGCCGTTGATGATATAGGGGATGTCTCGTCAACATTGGGTCCGATAGTTTAAGTGGATGCTCACCGGTCAGCAAATATAAAGGCTGTTTTCAAATGAGCTGTCAAACAGTCAATGACAATGACAAAATTAACAACTGGGCCCGTTTCACTTTCTCCTCATCGAATACTCAATTTTACTTACACACTATTTGTTGAAAATTCCCTCTATAGGTGTGTATGATTTGTACAATTACAATGAGAGGAAATTACAATGTAACATGTAGCAAAAAAAAAAGGATAAAAATACTGTGGAACAAAGTATTCACTGTCATCTCATGACAACCAAAACAATATTTTTTTCAGGCCTGGGAGAGGCTGGAAACACACACTCAGAGATTACTCACATGCACCAAAAACAATGTCACAGAACGCCTCCCTGAGGCCCCTGCCAGGTCTCTGCTGCCCAAAATTTAAATCCAATGCGCCGATACTGATGTGGTAACATAAGCTGAGGGTCGGGTACACTGCCCAGATTGTCTATTAAACTTACTCCAGTCATTTTTTTCAGTGTGCATTTGGCAGAATATATATTCTGGGGAAAAAACATCAGTGCTTGTTGACATTCTGGGACTGGGACTCAAAAAGATTTTAAAAAATGCATTATGTAATACTATTGTTACCTTGTTTTGGTATATTTTGCATGTACTCATTACAAACACACATTTGTTAGACCATACCCTTTTGATAGCCAGTCCTGTTTTGTGGGGTCTTAGGGAGGGCCATAACACAATAAGCAAGTCATAAATTAAAATGAGTTTGAAGTCATTCATCTAATTCTGCCATATTTAAGATAAAGAATGTTTGTGAATGTCAGGGACAGTGCTCTTTTGCAAATGTGTTTGTCCGACCACATAGCAAAGAGAACATTAGAAACAGATTTGCACAAGGCTGTGTTTTGACTACATTCAACATGCAAGTGATACAATTTGATATTGTTATGTGACTCATTCTGAACAATATTTAATTAAGGCAAGGACCAGATAGAGAACTTTTTAGCTTGTTGCAGTATTTTCCAGCACTGTAGCATTTGCATTGCATTGTGTGTGTTTGACTCTGCTTTATTTGAATTATTTTCACCCATTGACATACAGCATTTTCTGTTTCAAATTCAAACTAGGGATGTTGTACTGCCTGAAATATAGGTCAACTTTAAACCTTTGTTATTGTTGGTTTGCCGGGTGGCACATCCAGCTAAAGCAATAGTACAGAACTTAATCCTGGCAGTGCCAGTTCTGACTAATGGGAATTATTAGGCATAATTGCCATAGCAACTCCCAGAGAGGCAGGGCTTCTGTCAGCAGGATCTCACCAGCCTCATTGCGGTCTCATCAATCAGGTGTCTGCATTCTACCTGCACCAGTTGCACAAAAAGGGCAGTTTGTGAAGCAATTTAGCTGCATAGCTCAGCTGGTGGACTACAGAGTGAAAATAACCAGTGGCTGAACAGTTGGCTTCTCGGTTGATGTTTGTAGGGGAGCGAATCCACAGCTTTGACTGTTGCAGGTAGCTCATTCCACCACTGGGGGGTGCCAGTGAGGACAAGACGTGAGTTTGGGATGGGCAGCCACTAGGGTGGCCATACGTCTGGCATTATGCCGGACAGTCCGGTTTGCAAGCGCTCTGTCCTCCGTCCGGCACGATCCCCTGGCGGACGCTCATTTGTCCTCCTTTTGAAGTCTAGACTAGAAAAACACGAAATTCTTCATTAAATCATGTTTGACGATTCGAACGTGCTTCTTATTGGTTTATGTATTTGTCAAATAACGAATCGCTTCTGTCATTGGTCTAATAAATGTCAACAAATACCATATGGCGTTCTTACGTACACTATGGGCGCGAGAGGCAAGCAACGCGATTTTTCTTTAAGGCAAGGCAAGGCAAGGCAAGTTTATTTGTATAGCACATTTCATACACAACGGCAATTCAAGGTGCTTTACATAAGGCACAAAAATACATTTAAAGGCATAAAAGAACATAAAAAATACAACAAATAAAATAGAAAAATAAAGTAAAATATGCATAAGAAAGATAAAAGTCAAAGTGCAAATATGGTTTTGCGCTATCGGAGCTTGTTCTGTGCTATTGTAGCCAGACCTGCAAAATCCCGGAAGACTTCATAGAAACCCAGAGTGGTCAAAAGAGCACGGATTTATTTCTAAAAGCAGAAAAGACTCTTATGATGCCTTCTGTACAATGTGTTGGTGTGAGGTGGACGTCAGCAGCCAAGGAAATGGTTCTATCGAACTACATGCTACCTCAGACAAGCCTAGGAAAATGCCAGGAAGGGCCAGAAGTACCAAAAGTAGACCATCCAGCTATTGTGAGTACACATTTTCAATCTCAGTTAGTCTGTATATGTTATGGCTTTTAAATTGGTCATATACTTACATGTTAAATTGCCTCTGCCTGAAGTGTCCTCCATTCTGGGGTTTTGTAAATGGTCACCCTAACCTAGAGGGTTGAAGTCAGAACTACCAGACAAACCAGAGGTTGCTGATTTGGGAGCTTGTGCAGGCGTGTTAAGTCTGACAGATTGAAGAGAAGGAAGAGCTCTGCCCTTGAATGTATAGTAGGGTACCACCTTGGCCTTGAAATTGATGTGTGTTGGATTTGGAAGTCAATGGACTGTGTTGTGCACAGGTGAGTAATGGGCATCCTTTGGAATCAAACATTGTTGTTAATGAGTTGATACTGTCTGGTAGCATAGGCATGGGTAGGGCGGCTGGCAGGGAGCAGAGGGTGTCTAAGCTGGAGAGGACAAGGGACTGAACTAGGTGCTGAAATGTCTGAGCGATCACAAGAGGACAATTATTCATTAATATGACTATATGAACAGCTTTTTTAGAACACATTTTATTTGACCACCTTTTCATATAAAAATACAGTATGTGGAAAATTACACTGATGAGAGCAATTACAAATGTACTTTCCGTTAATAAAGTTGCTGCAAATACTGATTTTGGTAAGCACTTTGAGTCTATAAATGTAACAAATGCATTAAATAATGTATTATTATTTATTAATTTTGCAGGATGCTTTTCCAGAGAGACTCACCGGAACATCACGGCATGATACCACAAAGCACATATTATAAGAGCTCAGAGAACAAGGGCACAAATACAGAATATTAAGTAACACCTTAAGTAACACAGTAAAATTGGAGTTGAACAGAATCAATGAAATTAGACATTCAGTTACACAGAAGCATATGCTTAATTTCAATCGCAAATATTTTCCCAAATTACGTAGCAAAATTCCTAGTATAGAACGACGAGAGCAACCATCATTCTAACTTATGTCACACTGGCTTTCGTACAGATGCACACAGTGAAGGGGTGTACTTTAGTCAGGAGTGGTGAGTCACACCGTTTGAAGGTGGCAGGAAAGCACCCAGAGGAGAGGGAGGCATTTAAAACTTAAAGAGACAAAGAAGAGGAGATAAGGAGGGACTGCTTGACACTTGGGAGAGAGAAGGGACAGGGATCCAGACAACAGGTGTTTGGATTGTTAGACAGCAGCAGATCGTGGGGGGGGCAGGGAGAGGGGAGCAAGAGAGAAATGTAGAAAATAAGGGAAGCATAGGGAGATTGACAGGCTGTGTAGTGGAGAGACTTGAAGAGACACCTGATGTCTGCAAACTTGTCCCTGGGGAAAACTGTTAAGTCATCAGCAGTGAGCTGGGGGTAAGAGAGGGTAGGAGGTGTTTTTAATTGGCAAAATTACACTTGTGATGGATGTGGAGAGGGCAAAGACTGGTAAAGGGGTCAGGTCTCTATGGATCACACATTGACCCTGCCTGTGTGAGAGAGCCACGGACAGGTGGAGTTTGATCATGCTGGTTGATGGCAGGCAGTGTGGTATAATGGTTAGGGAACTGGGCTTGAATGTTAAGGTTGCAGGTTCAATGTGGTGGGAGACTGCTGTTGTACAAGAAATCATACAATTTTCTTCTAATTAGCTATCTTAAAATGCAATGCTAAATTCTTCATTGATCTGTAAACTCATTGTATAGCACTGCTGGTCTGGAAAATCAAATCATACTCTTCCAAATTTCTTAAAACAATCGTTCATTGATCTTTAAACTCATTAAGTCTTAAAAAGAGCAGTAATTGTTTTTCCGCCAAAAAGGTTTGTCTCAAGATTATTTAGCTCACATAAGTTATGCAGAAATGAAAAATAGTTTGGTTTAATTTATAATCGGATACAGTCAATGGGGGACAAATGCACCAGAAACAGATGAGGGCAATTCTGTATGCCCCCTCCCCCAAGCAAAAGCCCTGTGTCTGAATGGAACAACACTAGTCACTCAACAATTTCCAGATGCTTTGCAAGTGCTAACCTTGAAATCGACTGTTGAATTATTGCTTTGACACAAGTTGTCGGTGGCAGAAAAGATGGAGTAGGCAAATAAGAATTGGAAATACAATGAGGATTAAAGCCTGAAGGAAACAACTGACCTTATGCTAAAAATGTGGCAGCAAAATTAAAATATCTGGAACTTGATTGTTGCTTGGAGAAAAAGCAAAACAAAACAAAATAGAGAGCCTGTGAAAGCAGAATTTGGAAGAGAGGAAAAGTACAATAGAAGACAGGACGTCCTGTGCTCACGCGTTGGGTTTTCCCAATGTTCATCCGAATTTTGTACCTCTCATGAATAAAAAATGATCAATATTTTCATAGCGGGGAAAAAAAGTGTTAATGTTGAAAATAGTGGCATCTGCTGGTGAAATCGGGAAGTTCATGGTCATATTAGGAAGATTCATAAATCCAGGCAGGATAGGACCAAAGCCTGGACCGAAAGCTATGCGAAATATTATTTCAGTGGTTAAAAAGTAATAATTAAAAATTGTAAATGAAACAATTATTTAAATATTCCAACGTATAGAAACAGAAAGAAAATGACAGAAGATGGATATTTCAATTTAGTGCAAGACGGAGCCCTTGTTAAATGGGCACCAAGGCAATTTTCTGTTAACTTTTTATCCACCCAGGAACTCTCAGCCAATAACATCTCTGCTCACCTATCATACATTAATTTAAAATGACAATGAAATATTTTATTCTGGACTTGAAGGTGTAGGTTACATTTGAGTCTATCTCAGTAGCCTTAGGCTATCCTTGACTCAGTTACCAATACATGTAAGTGATATTAGATTGCATACTATGTATTACATTATACATGCATATTATATTGCATTATATAATATTTGATTATTAAGGGCAAGTTATCCAGATCCAGAGCCATCTTATGTACTGTAGCCTATTTACAGATCTGGGTCATTTTGCTGTAGCAATTCATATGTGCAATTCATATGCCTTGTTCAAGCATACAACATACATTTCCTTGTCATGAATTCTATTAAACTCAACATTGCTGGCCAATGATAATTATATCTGCTATTAAAACATTGACAGATTTATTCCATCAGTAATGCATTTCTCATCAGTCATCAGTCAATTTTAATCCAAGATTCTCAGTTACAGTGGCTTACATTCCTGGTCTGCTGGGATAAGCAGTGGATGCCAAAAGAGCAGCATGTAAGTTTAAAAAGCTGGCATTTAAAAATATAAAAATATAACAGAATTGTTACGACCCCAAATGGGTCTAGGGGTATGAAAGGGGAAGTAACATATAAACATAAATATTGTGGAGAACTGGTGGGGGACAAAAACAGGATTCAGAAAACAATAAGGGTATGTGTCTGTGTTTAATACACAAGAGGGTGTGAGCCAGGGCTATATCCCAGTGTTATAGGTATGGTATGCAGCTGCCGACAACGATGTCTATCGCTGTATTGCTGCACTGACCTCATGCGCTAACTATGATTGTTCCTACCATGTATTAATGCACATCTTGTAAGTTGCTCTGGATAAGAGCGTCTACTAAATGCTTAAAATGTCAATGTAAAATAAAATGATATACAATATTTACAAATGTATACCGACGGCAATACTAAGATGCACACACACACAAGGGGAAACGGAACAAGAGCAGTGCCAAAGATATGTAACAATAAAACCAAAAACAAGTCAAGCTACCCTGGTTTCTGTTTTCAGTCGTCTAAGAAAATGATCACTAAATAAAAGCTAGCGATCTTGCTGACCTACCTTACCTACCAAAACCAAAATACAGGGGGTGGCATTCGCCCCTAACCTAGTGTGCCTGGACAAGAGTACAGAACCTACGTGCGCACAATGAAAATGATATCTTACCTGTTCTCTTTTCTGCAGAAGGAACACAACTACCCAAGGCAAGGACTTTACACAAAGGGGAAAAAGCAAGGGTGGCAATGTACAAGGAGAAACAGACAGAGATGCAAAGTTCTGTCACAAGTCAAGCTTTGTTTTGGGACGAGGAAGTCAAGCGCTTCTAGAATTTCAATGCATTTCATTTAGAAACTATTAATTTGAAGCCACGACTAATATAAAAGAGGTGGATAATTGAGATGCTTTCACATAAAGGTTGATCAGACACTCAAGCTATTAGGCAGTGTCCCAAAAGACAGACTGGAGGCTTTCTTTGTCTCTCAGGGTACACTGTACACCAATTATTGTGGTTGCAAGGAAATATCACAATTCCATGCCTTCTTGATGTTGGTTGTATGCCCCCTTCTGACCTTTCTCACCCATTTGTATTTGCCCATTGTACTATGCTCTTGCGACTACTTTCCACACGGGTCACGCGATACTACAGGAGAGCTAGCATCAATAAGAGGAGAGGCACCTCAGGTATTAGTGACAGAGGTGCCTCTGGTAGCCTGTAGGTTTCTGATGATTGGGTTACAATTATAACCTAAAGAACCCTAGCAGACTCAAACCCACCCTGTCCCAGTGGGACAAATCTAATTTTGTCCCAATGTGGTCACGCCAATGAGACTTACTTTTGAAGAAAGGAAAAACTAAGATTATTCACCTAAAATAAAATGCTTGTATTTTAAATTCATTAAAAGATCAATCTCTGAAACATATTTAAAAAACGTTTTTGTGAGGCTTACCAATCTGTAGTGAAGTACCATTCTGTTACTATGGAGCAGGAAAAGTTCAGTCCTCAACAAAAACAGCTGGCGCCACCTGGTGGACACAATAAAAACCAATAATTCAGCCACATTTGGTTTAGTAGTTTACAGGTTACCATACTACATGCATACCACCGCAAAAATAGATTTCTACCAATAGAGACAATATTTTATTTATTATTAGTCACTATAAGGTGCATGGGTACTTACGACATTTTTCATTCTTTAAAGTGGGAAATACAAAAATTTGTGAAGGGTGTCGTTTTGTTTTAACATATAATCACCTCTGTATTAGCTATACAACTTTTCTAAACTCTGGGGGCGTTACGTGATTTTGGGAAAACGGGAGTGTATTCCAAAGAGTGTTTAACAAAAATAATAATAGAAATTACAAATGAATTGTGTAATTAATTGTATGGGTCTGATAAATAATAAGAAATGGTAGAAAGAATGCCTTTAGAAACAATTTTTTTTTAAAGCAGAAAAGGCGAGTTTATTTACTGACACCTTCAGTGTTTTAACGAGTCAATGTCAGAGTTTGAGACTCCTAGCTGAGTCTCTGTAAGTGATACACTACAGCCCTGGACGATTTGTTTGTGTGTGTATTCTGTTACCGTATCGGATCTTAATACTCTGTTTGAGACACCGTTATTATAATGTATTCAAACAAAAAATAGATTAAAGTATTGTTTACACAAAAAGTTCATAACATGTATCATTACAAAAATATATAAATATTATACAATTCATATATATTAATTACATATTTGTATCCATTCGAGTATGTTAATATATCAGCTGCATAGCTTAGATAATTGGGGAATTGCGGTTCAATATAAAAGTATAACATCTTATCTTATTTAACCTCAAAACATAATTTCCAGTTTACCTTTTATTTCCACAGAATTGGCAGTATTCTTCATCGAAACCAATGTTATGATTGCTAATCAACCAATGTATAAAATAACAAAGACAAGGTTTCTCTTTGGCACACAGGATGCCTTATGGGTTTACCAATAAAGCTATTAAAGTCAAAACACAAAAACAATATTATTAACGGTTTAGTGAACAGTTTGTTCTGTACCGCAAAGTTAAGCTAATTACCATCACTTGTAAATAGTATCTAAATCGTATTAGGCTACCTGCACACGCCACTGATTACTTCAACAACTACAATTTTCCATATTTTACCATTATGACACTTCAGACAGGGATTAGCTTCACATCCCGAAACACAAAGCCTAGCCTATTTGTGCAATTTCAAAACAAGTGATACGTTTGTTGCTTGAAAGTGAAACCGATGTAGACGCGAACTGTTCATTGACAGTAATAGCCTACAGTAACTAACAAGACAACTTCAACCACAAATATCACAATTGAGAATAAAAACTTTCCAAAGGCTAGAATGTTTTAGACGTTAATTTCATTAACCTTTCCCTCTGAATTATTGGCTCGTGTGTGTCTTTATCAGGGCAATCACTTACTAGGCGATATCAAAACAGCCATACATGTATCTTATCCGTGAATAAATAAATCCAATCCGCAAATCAGAATCTGACAATCTTTGGATTAGTCGGTTAAATACGAATAAATCATATAATAATGGCACGCGTCCAAGTTTTCTCTAAATATATAACGTTAACCATACAATCGCGAGCATAGTGCTAGAAATAATTGCATTCTGTGAGGCCATTCCTCAGATGAAGTGATGAACGCGCTTGGCCCAGCCTCCGCCGCACAGTTTTGCGTGCGGGTCCACGACCTATGAAAGCGCGCTCTCGGGGTTTCAGGTGAATGGGGAGTGAGGACGAGAGTGAGTTACGGTCCTGCACGCACCATCGAAAAGGGAGAAATGGAGAAAATTGTTCAAAATACCCCGAACCTGGCCACAAGTTTTCATGACAGCGTATCTTCTGTGGGTGACGGGAGCTACTGCACAGAAAGTAAGTGATGGGAAGCTGATATATATTGTTTAACACTTAATTTTGCTTAATTTTCGTGGAAAAAGCTAAATGGATTTTTGCCTCGGTTAGTTTAGTCTGCTGAGCTTCGAATACTGCGTTCACCCAGAAAACTTAATTGAGTAAAAGCGATTTGCGTGATCTCTGTAGTTTTGTGTGCTGTTGACTGTAGCACAACATTTAAAGGAATTTACTTTCAGATTGCAGTGCTTTTTGAATTCGTGGCATGTTTATACTGGTATTGACATTGTATTCCCACGCACCGCTTGTCAAACGACAAGCTCCGTATTGCGCAGCACAACTTTTCAGTGCTTCGTGAACTTCAGAGCCAGATGACGCTGTTTTGCTCGCATTTGTTTAAAAGTTTCCGTGTTTCTTGTTACTAAGTGGATTAAAGTATACGGCAGGGAGGTTGATACACAGAAATGCTTTCTATGAAATGGCGAGTCAGCGATTTACTGTAAATGCAACAACGCGCTCTTTATGTAGCCTCGATATTACCTAAAGATTACGTAGTCCTCTAACATCTTAGCTTTGACATGTCAAACGTTCAAACCGGTCAGGTCGGCTCTGGCTTCAAAGACGAACAGCACAGAGCCGCATTATCTTTCTTGCTCTGTCCGCTTCAGAGAACCTAAAATTACGTTTTAAAATTGGGCTTGATATGAACTTTACTATTTAGCCTAATGAACTGGTCGACACAGATGTTCACAATGTATGTTTTAACAGCGGTATGTTTTATGCTCCGTATATCTGTCAATTCACAACAGAGCATTTTTAACATTGAACTGACAGCCCCAGTCCAAACAAACAAACAAACAAACAAACACCTCTGATTCATCCTCGTGGACGTGAGTCTATATTAGTGAAGCTCGTGCGTGCACTCGGTGTTTTTCAAACGGTCGCGTGGTATCCTAGGCTGCCCCTTCTCCAGCTCGCATGAGATTTTTGTCTGGTATGCAGACCGTTCAAATTGGAAACATATTGGGCAGATCTGGCCCACCTCTGATTAATCTCCACTGTTTGTGGGAAACATCAACTCGCGAAAACGGATTCGAGCACAACAGCCGTCGCGAGATTCATTTAGCTTCTGCTGCGTGTCTGCCGCAGGCGGGGGTGGCAGAGTGGGCATAAAGCGGCCATGCCCTGACCCTCTCCAGAGTCCAGCTTTATGGTGGAGCAGCCACATTGCAATACAGGCAGAAAGGTGTCACTGTAATTACTGGTGAGTGCAGGCCATGATTCTGCAAAATAGTTGGATGGAATTAACAAAAAGATGAAATGGGAGGGCTGGGCCCAGTGTAAGATTTGAGAAAGAGGGCTTTGCCTGCGTATTAGTAAATTGATATTGATAGTACGTGTTCAAGGTTGCACCTCCAAGTGTTTTGTAAGAAGGAGCCAAGTGGCTCTCCACAACTTCCCTTATGAATGAATGGTCTGGCACGCCTTTGGTCCAAATCTTCTCTCTTAATGTTTTAACCAATACTATCCCTGTGAGACTTGATCAGAAGTCACTGAGGAAGATACACACATACAAGAGCCGGACCAACGATCGGCAGTCACAGTGAGTGGTTTCCCACAGTGCTCTGATTCTTGTCCTTTACTCTGTGGTCTTGACCCCAGTTGCTCTGGAGCATCTGGATAACTTTGTTAACTTTCCTGGCCTAGGCTTCCTGCAATCTGATTGGTGCCCACAGATTTCTGCTAGTGGATTTGTTTGGCTTAAGCGGTTTATCATTTCACACAGCCCCACTCTATTGTGTGATCCGTCAGAGGTAGTAACTGACCATTGGTTTATTAGCAAAGCACGTCCCCCGGAATTTGAACAGCGTTATACCACATTGGAGTGAGAAGTTAATGAGGCTCATAGTTACGAGCCTGACAAGTGAAGCTACTGAGCCTCTAATAAGCAGACAGTGTTTGCCGTCACAATCACCATACAGCATCCATCTATGATTGTCTTTGGAGTCACCTCTGAGCAGATCCACCAATCTCTATATTATCAGGATGGGCTGTTTGTGGACATTATTAATGGACAATGTAGCTTGATTAGATAAGGGCGTGTGTGCGAAATAAAGATCAGAGGATCTCGAGTGGTGCAACTGGTAAAGCCACTTGTTCTAAGTGCAGGTTGCCCGTTGCCAGCCCAGCTCTGGCTGGGAATCCGCTTCAGGGGTTGCGCGATTGGCTGTATTGGCTGGCGGCGTTTGAGGGAGGGAAGTTGGCATGAGGTCGCCGCATGTAAGTGGCCCTGTGTGTGTGTCGAAGCTACGGTCAACGGTTTCATCAAGGAGACGGTTCAGTACATCTTTGTTACTGCCGGTCCCAGAGTTGCAATGGCGAACTCGCAGTATGAGGGGAGGGAAATTGAACTAGAAGAGGGTTCAATTGGCCACCAAATTGGAAGAAAATTGGGGGGGGGGCAGGGAATAAAAATAAATAAAGATCAGAGGATCTGCCCGTTGCGTGATGTAAACTGGTGGCTGGAGAACAAGCAGGGTGTAAAATGGCTGTGTTATCTGTGTTGCTTCAGGGCATTGACCCCCATGATTTACTGAGATAAATGAGAACCGAAATATTTACCCCGTGAATGTGTGGGTTTGGCTGCCAGCGCCGTGTTTTTCTGAATGGCTCCTCGGCGGAAATGCTCGAGAATGCATTCCGTTTAATTATTTGCAGTTCTCAGCAATCTGGGGGAAGGCGTCTCCTAATCTAATCACAATTTACAGGTGATTACCAGATTCCTTTCAGAAAGGCACGCTTTTAAACGATCATGTTCGCACGGCCAGTCTTTGGCGCCCGCCGCTAAAGTCCATTACTGAGGCGCTTCTGGGGTGCGTGCGATTGTCATTCGGGCGACGCGGAGACGGACGCATGCGCACACGGCAGGCCTCTTCAGGGGAAAGGGGGTTAGGAAGTGTAGGTGGCGTGTCACATGACCTGCTCACCTACATAGAGGGAAGAGAGTGAAAAATAGGGGGTTTCTTTCCGTGACATTTCTGTGATTTTACGAACTAGGAATAGCTCTGGTCCCACAAGCTTTCAAGGCTCAAACTGGGGCTCATTCATACCGACGGGGAGGGGGTGTGCTGGGCGATTCTTAGAAATCGGCAACAAAAGCCTGGCATATATGGAATTGTCAGTGTCCCCAGCTTTAGTCTGTGTGTGCATAGGGTGGTCATTATCTGCCTGAGGGGGCACTCTAAATGATGGCTTTGTCTCCTTTTGTATTAAGTTGATTTTTGGAACTGGATAAACAAGCTTGGAATTCATCGCATCGAATGGAGAAAAAAGAAACAGAGAGAGAGCACCCAAGTCCAAAAAATGTGCAACCCAGTGATCTTTGCGAACAACGCAACATTTGAGCTGATGTTAGAGTTGAAATGTTAGCAGCATTTATATGATTTCGTATCACACAAGGCAACTCTCAAAATTGTGATTGACCAAATCCACCAAAATGGCACCAAAAATGAGTGGAGCTGCAATTAGTTGTCAATCACTGGCTTGTTTTGAACCAATCAAACGTTGTTGCTCTTCACAAGAAAACACAATGATTGGCTCAAGTGAACTGAGTTCAGTGAGTTCCTGGTCGCATATGGTAGCTCCACCAAAAACGGTATCATGACACCAAAAGACATAGTCACCCATCACTAGGCTCATGCATTAGGACTTATCCTGTCACTGTAAGAGATGGATGGTGAAACTTATGGTACAGAGCTGACACCGCCATGACAGCCTTGCTGTACCGCTTGTACGTGTCACTCAGCTGCTGTGGGATTATGCACGGAGAATGCCTTGGCCGGATCGCATTCCAAAATGTGGAAAGCATTACGACGAAATAGTCCAAACCGCCATGGAGATAACGTCGCCCGCGTCTCACTAAACATGTCACCATAGATGTCCTCAATTACTACAGCTTTATAAGGTGGAGTGAGAACTATGTTAATTAGAGTGTGCAGCCCATTTGGAATCCCACCCCGCCACCGGGGCCAGACCCGAGTGCTAAAATCGGGGGGAGGGGGAATGCGATTCCCGATGAGGAAGCCGAACAATCCAGTGTCTTCTCCTCGGCCACAGAAATGCGAAAACTGGGGGAATCGCAGACCAAGAAGGCTGTAAAAGAACACCACGCTCCAACGGGATGCCTGAGACTGGCCAGTCACAGAGTGGGACCAGATGGAGACTGCAGTAATCATATACTATCATAATAACCTTGGGAAGAAGAGGCTCTCCCCAATCAGGGGTGGGGGCGCGGGGGTGTGGGGTGCAAAAGAACCAGTTCCCCCCAGCCGAATGGTGGCAGGAGGCCAGTTGTTTGTAAATTCAGCCTGACTGAACTGGTGGGCATGGGACACCCACACAAACGCATAGGGAGGTTGACATCATGGGGAAGATATGTGATAAGTTGTGGGCTCGTGAATCCGAGCCTTCTGCAGCTGTGGAGAGACCGGGTTCAAGGACCCCTTCACTCTTAAAGAAGAAGCGTCCCCTTTCTGCACCCCCTAGGCACACACATCCCCCCACACCCCCCACCCCGATCACCCAGAGCAGACCTCACACTGGCAGGTGAGTTGGAGTCTGGAACGGCGGCAGCCAGCAAACAGACTGGCCCGAAGGTATCATCCAATAAGATGGACCCCCCACATATGGTCCTCTCCAACAGGCTTGGATCGCCTGCAGGGCGATTGCACTTTTTTTCTTTTCTTTTTTTCCCCCACAAGCAGCAAATAGCCCCGTGAAGATCCCTGCCCCCGTTCAGAGAGGCTTGCCTGGGCTGTTTATGAGCGAGGCGGAGGGTGTTTGTGCATTTGAGTGTCTGAGTGTGTGGCAACACTTGGGAGGCCCAGGCCTCCAGTTGCAGGGGGTTTAGCAGTAGTGTCGTCAGCTCGTATAACAACTCGCAAACCTGCCGCGGAGAGTGCACAAGACAGAATGAAAAAGCACGGCCACCCTTCGCGGCCTCTCCTCTCCCTTTTAGGTGGAAGGGGCGTGTAGTCTAAATCCAATCGATTAAATTAACCCGGCGTTACTGACCCGAATGTTTTGGTTCGCTGTTCTCAGTGAAATCTTTGTTTTATCTGATCGAGTGATCAGGGATACAAAAGTGCGACTCTGGCCACGGTGAGCATCTCTGCATAGAAATGCAGAGTCATTGTGCGCCGAGGAGATAAAATGACAACGTAATCAAGGCCAGAACAAACTTCACAGCGCAAAAAAAAGAGAAAAAAATCAACAAAACAAAAAGGAGATGATTGTATCTTGATTGTGGACCCTTATCTAAAGGATCCAGTCCTCGCAGCCTCTCAGAACGAAAAAGGCCTAGAACAATTCCGGGCTTTGTTCTTCAGTCTGGTGCTCCTTTATCTACAAGAATTATTTATCTCGGTGATCTACGTCTGTCAGACAAGGGGGGCGGGTGCAAGGCCCCTCGTGGTCTTATGTAAACTTGTGCTGGCTGACACTTATTAGCATCACTTCATTAAAATGTTATCTCCCGTTTTGGCCATGAAGTGGCGCACCAAATGACGCTGTGGCCCATTGTTCCCCATGAGAAAAGCTATCCTTGGTTAATTGCCGGGCCTGTTAGCGTAAGCGCTTGATGTAAGAGAACTGGGATGTTTGGCATTATAAGAATGTCCCATTTCCATTATACAGTGGCGCTCATTCGTGTGTAGTCTACCATGCACAACGCTGTGCCAGGGCGAACAGATGCCCCAGTCTTGTGGCGGAATCATAATTACGGCCCAGCTCTCCGAGGAATATATTCACCACGCAATTGCGTGAAGAAAAAAAAAAAAAAGAAAGAAGAGAAATGTGAAAAAGAAGCTCTCCCAATTCTGCATTCATCTAATAACCGGAATGCCCGTTCTCACATGGGTCACGCATGTGTTGACGACGTACCCAATTCTGATTTTTTTATTATCACATTTTTAAAAGATTTTTTTATTATTACAATTCACCTTTGTTGAACATGATTTGAGGAGATACTCATTTCTTAATGACCTTGATTCTGATTCTTCAAAGCCCCTATGGTGCATCAGTGAGGAGAGAATTAGAGTCTTGCCCCAAAAGCCTGCCAGCTCCACGTTACGCCCCAACCGCCATATGCCCCCCCCCACGCTCTGTGATTGGGCGCTTTACAGCTTGGAGAGCCTGATTTGGGCCCAATTCCCTGTTGTGAAGTTATTGTCCTCATTCTATAGCATATTGCATAATACTGCGGCGCAAAACCCAAAATCGGCTTACTCTCCAACCCCCCCGAGACCGGCATTTGACCCGTTCAAATGTCAGCCTCCTAATTATTTCTGTTGTGGCACATGAATTCTGATAAGCCTGAGAGTGTTTGCTATTTTGCTCAAGGCTGTGTACTAATGTGCCCTCCAACCAGTAAACACAGGGCCTCCCTGCAAAATATACATGGTAATTTGGTTGCAAATACATTATCCATCCATAATTGGAGAATATGCATACAAATTGAAAGGGGAAGGCCTAAACTCCCCGCATCAGGAGCAGAACATGACCTCAGACTTAAAGAAGCTTGTTGTTTTTCTTTTATTTATTTTTTATTACATTTTTGGGACAACTTTCCCCTGCTGCTGTTTTTCCCTGTTATTCCCCAATTATGAACGTGCGGTTGTAATTTTCAGTGCAACCCACTGCTGCAACCCCCCTGGGCAGTTTGGCAGAGATCGTTTTAGCTCTACTGAAAGTTTCACACTAAAATAAACCAACCAAATATGGTCCTCCAGCCATGGCCATACAGAAGCCGAATCTTATGAATGGTACCTGGCCTGTAAATGTAAAATGAATTGGGGGGGAAAAAATGTTTATGTAAATGGTAATCATTTGCAAATATCTTGCGTGTGCTTTTGATTTAAATAAAGTCCTTACAATGTAATTGATCTTGCTACGAGCACATGCGGTTGTTCATAACCCGACTTGTGCATAGCGACCATTTGAAATGTTTGCCCAGTAACACAACCTTGCTGTTTTGTTCCATTATGACATCACACTTTATTACACACACATTATTTATACGCGTAGAAAACACCCTTATCCCGAGAGACTTGCACAGCTTACATTTTAACATGCTATCCATTTATACAGCTGGATATTTACTGAAGCAATTCAGGTTAAGTACCTTCCCCGAGGGTGCAATGGCATTGCTCAACTTGGATTTGAACCTGCAACCTTGAAGTCGCAACCCCAATTCCCTAACCATTATACTACACTATTCCTATTTTTACATAGACTGTGGCTCCCTGGAATAGTTAGATGAGCAAATGTTTGCCAACAGTAATATAATTGTTTGCTCTTGTATATAGAAAACAGCTGGGAGTTTAACTTGAACTAGGTGACTGTCTCTGTGAGGTTGTGACTGTTTTGCTCTGCCTACATACAATATATCAATACATTGATTATATGGAATAATTGTGCTTGGTTATTAGTGGTTAAAAAGTGTTTGGTTATTAATCATTCTGTGTTGTTTGTGTTCTCCATTTTAAATTATAGGTGACCCACCCTGTTATTATATTGCATATATTGCATGGAAATGGTTGTAGATCAACTATATTGGGAGTAGTTATTTCATTATGAAGGATTGATATATAACATTGTTACTATGGTTATATATTAGTGTTAAGTGCTCTGGCACTAAAATGACCAATTTCTCACAATTTGGGCCAGTTATTAAAAGGCTCATCCCATCACTGCAGTGTACCTCATGAATTTGGCAGAGCACAGACACACATGCGCTCTCCTCAAATGCGCCTCTTGCTTATCGTTGCTTCCTTTCACTTTGCAGTCCCTCAGCTGAGCTACAGTCATGGTGTGTCAGAGGAGTACACTTCATGTGCAGCTGGGGCAGGTGGACTGCAGGTGCCCGATTGACCAGAGGAGGTGCTTATGTGCATTGAGACAGTGATAACCCTGCTGGCTGACACCCTTCCTCCAGGGCGAGGCTACGGGCCAATCATGTGCTGCTCTTCAGGGCTGCTGGCCCACGATAGGCACTGGCACGGTCAGGACTTGGTACCAGACCGTGGGGCACAACACTATGGTGAAAAACCAAGACCAAGAGCCATCTGACATCCCACAAAACCGCATTTTCCTTTGCGGATTGTTCATTCCATTAAAACACGGCTGTGTGTGCGTCTACTGCACCAAACCACTACTACACCCACTCTGTGCAAGTGTTAAAAAGGGATGAGAGTGGCAACCTCAGAGTAACTCATTTTATGACAAAACCTGTTACCTTTGTTCATTTATTTGTAAACCTTCAAGCTTTAAAATGTATCTTCATGAACTACACATTTTGTTCCATCTACACCAACCCCACACCCCCACCAACTAGAAGCCCAGAGCGGGTTCTGTCTGACGGTCCTCTTACCTGTCTGGCCTCTCTCTCTCTCTCCTCCTGTGTGCGCTTGGCATTCCCACAGTCCGAAGCCAGTGCCGTCGGGAAAGGCTAATAAGCTCCTCGCGGAGGTTCTGCCGCGGAGAGGTCCGCCATGGCGGCAGACATCTGACTCCGATTAGCGTCCGAGGGTCCCCTCCGTCCTGCACACCTGGGAAGCATTAAGGGCCGTGTTTGAAGAAATACCTCCCTGGGGTTGCCAAAGCGGCCAAATGTGGGACCTTTTGATACGCCGACAAGGGAGGAGGGTTGAATAGTTCAGGGGTGCGCATGTTTTTTGAGGCAATTTGGATTCAAGCGCATTTGTTTTTAACAAAATGTTATTGTCTCTTATGGACGTAGGCGTATGTCAGTTTGCAACCGTTTTTTAAATCTGGGTTTCTACCTTTCAGTGAACATATAGAACATCTCCCATGTTTGCAACAGATTTCGGACAAGTGCGTGTCTTTTACAAGGCACCTAGGGGTTGTTCTGGAAAGCTATTGGTAATTTACTTAGCAGTCATCATTTAATATGCACATCCAATATCTAAAATTTATATTTAACTTTTTCTGGAGTACATTAATAGGCATTTGAAACTCACACTAAGACAGCAGGTTCCCGATGAGAATAAGGCAATAGGGAGTGGCTTGAAATGACCTATAGTTGTATACAGTTATATTAAGAACAGCATAGAGCTGAACTGATGCATAAATTGTGTATTTTAAAAGCAAACGGAAGATGCACTTTTTGCATTGAGCCTCTCTGCACTGCACTCCCCTTAATTCACGAGGAAAATGTTTTGTAACCGGAGTAGTCTGAAATACCAGCATGATCATGTCAGGAACATTGGAAATAAAAGCCTACCGGCGTCTGGTGCCGGGATAAAACAAGAGGGACCCGGTCGGAAGAATGCTTTGAAAATCAAATCAAAAAAGCAAGACATGCAGGCAATGTGTCTCCAATTAGATTTTGTTGATTTGCAACCAAAGAGAATTTGATTTCATTCTCAAAGTGTGGAGCGCGCGAGGGGCGTGAAGGTTCGTGTCGGCCCGACCGCAGCACCAAGCTTCCATCTCCTGTTATTTTGGCATCTCCAGTGCCGCCTCACGTCCCATTGTTTTCGGCCGCTCGCGTTTGAACCCCACAACATTCGGGACATTTTTTACTGTGCCACCAGGAGGATCGTGTTGCGTGGACTTTGAGTCCAAGAACATTTGACACACATATCCAAGCCAGGGAGAGATCTCTATCGCGCCGTTGGCGCTGCTCGACTTCTGTGTTTTTTTCTCCCCTTTTTTCTCATCGGAGCGATTAATATTAGCGCAGTTGTGTTGACACAGGCTGTCTCGCGCTGAAGTGGGGCCAAGTTTAGACCACTTGCGAGGCTGCTGTGACTTGACTTATGGAAACATTCATTCAGCGAGTAGTAAACACACTTAATGTGATTTCAAATACTACCTTCTTAACAACAGCGACCACCATCTGTCTAGGCAGGGCCGCGGTCTCTGGTTCATTGCTGGAGATGGATTTCCCTTTCTGGGGCCTTGCTGAGGTATGTGTTTATACCAGAGGCAAGGAAATTGTTTGGAGGCCACTTGTTTTGCACAGTCTTACTTCAAAGTCTTGTAATAATTTCCACACATGAGCGATATTGGCCGACTGGATTTGAACTCATTTTTTGCTGAGAATGTCAGAGCACGTGACAAACAACGAGACCTTAACCGTTTGGACAATCCTCTTTTTATTTGAATGTTTCTTTTCTCTGCGAATACCCGCAAGTAATAATAAGTCTGTTTTGTTGAAACGATATGGCGTGCTACACACACACACACACATATGATCCTGTCTGTGAAGGCACTACGCTGAACGGGGTGCATAAAAGTGCATTTTAATCAAGTGGCGACTCTTTCTGCTTGCCAGGTGTACTTTGAGTGTGGAGCGGTGGTGGACGTTGTGGATGTCCAAGGCCTCATCTTGTCCCCCGGATTCCCGTACAACTACTCCTCGGGGACGCACTGCGTGTGGCAGTTCTTTGTGCCCGTGGGTTACCGGATAATCATGGAGATGTTTGACTTTGACGTGTTTGAGAGCCACGACGGCGTGGGCACGTATGCGGCCGAGGGCGGGGCGGAGGAGGCGGTTTACGACGGCGCCTCGCCCACCCCGAGGGCCCTCGCCATGGATTATGCGGAATCCCCCAAGGGGACCGCCCAGCATGCACCTCAAAAGGACGAGGTCAAACAGGTGGTGGTGCAGGAGCAGTCCACCAAAATGGAGATGGCTAAGGTCTCCAATTCGGCCAAGTGGTCTGCCGAATCCTTCCCCGCCCCGGCCTCGCCCCCACCGCTGCCCCCACAACCCCAGATACTGGGCGGGCCACCCTTGAGTGAAAAGAAGAACTCCATCTCCAATCAGGCCTTCAGAGGGGACGGGGACCCCGACTCTAGGGCGGCCCTCAACTGGCCCGACTACCAGGCTGTCCCGACCCCGACGTCGGACCCGGACGCCACAAGCGCCGAGACCCAGCAACCCATGGTGGACGCCTGCCCCCACGACGTGCTCTACATCTCTGATCTCATCACCTTCTCCTCCCGCTTCTGCGGCTCCAACAGGCCCATGGGCCGGGAGCTGGTGTTTGGCTCGTCGGAGGAGATGGTCGAGGTCATCATGGAGCTGATCACCACCACGCACTGGGGCCGTGGCTTCGCCCTGCTGTTCCACTACCACAACCGCACCGAGCTCGGCGATCAGCGGCTCCACACACCCTCCGCCACCGGCAAGATGGACGCCCTGCTGGCCGCCGTGTGTGGAGCCGCCTTCTTCGCCATGGTCCTCACCATCGCGCTGTGTGCCATCTTCAGGTAAAATATGGAAAATATATTGCACCACTGTTTTTATGCTCCCAAAAAGTGTTTTAATGAACAATGTTTTGACCCAAACAGGTCTTCATCAGGTATGACAACCAAAACATGTGAGAGCGTGGGGATACATATAGACTAGAATCTGGGAAGATCCATAATTAGACCCTAGGTAGGTGATAGGTGAATAGGTGATAGGTGAATCACATACATGATAGTGATTTAAACACATGATAAGAAATATTAGAGGCATCTGAGACATCACTGTCATGAAGTCTATACAAAATACAATGGTAGATAACCAGACTACCAGGTAGTTAAAAAGCAATATAGTATATTAAAATGCATAAGTACAAAAGAATAAGACATTTTAATACAATCTAGCAAATGGTATGAAAGAACATCATAATTATCTTGTATGAAAGCATTTTTTTCCCGAATGTTAAAAATGAAAAATGATGTTGGTCAAGGACGTATCCTGGACATCTTCAGGTAACCATGTCTGTTTGCAAACACATTCTACACCTGGGCTGCAGGGATGGGGGCTATATCAGTCTCTGGATTTCAGGCTCTTAGTTATTTGATTAACACAATCATTTCTCGATAAGCACACAAGTGATAGCTGAGGACTATCTAATCGACCAGCGAACCTGGCATTGGTGTAATACAGCCAATTAGCTAATTGAGCCAGGGTATTTGGTGGCAACAAAACCCTGTGCACACAACCTGCATCCCACCGCTGTTCTACACAAAGACGTCCCTCGCCTTTTGCCTCGATGGAACGTATCCAGAAATGTCTGAATGCGCCTCTTTCCAGCAGCCACTCTGGGCACACTCAACCAGTATATTTTTGAAATTCAAGAGATTGACAGATGTCTTGACCATCACAAATGTAAACTGTGCACAGCCAATGTCAGCTCCTGATCTCTTGGGTCCCCCTCATCTGTCGATATGGCAAAACTGTCTCTCTCTCTCTCTCTCTCTCTCTCTCTCTCTCTCTCTCTCTCTCTCTCTCTCTCTCTCTCTCTCTCTCTCTCTCTCTCTCTCTCTCTCTCTCTCTCTCTCTCTCTCTCTCTCTCTCTCTCTCTCTCTCTCTCTCTCTCTCTCTCTCTCTCTCTCTCTCTCTCTCTCTCTCTCTCTCTCTCTCTCTCTCTCTCTCTCTCTCTCTCCGTACCGTCTTTGATGCCGGCGAACAAAGACCCAGAGAGTGAATGAGATATTGATATGCATTAGTTTGTCTTCCGGCCGCTTGTGGGTTGCTGTTGACTCAGCTGGAGCCCGTGCTCCCTGATCTGGGTTTTCACCCTGTGGCCTTGATGTTCTGTTGGCCATTGAAAGGCTGCAGCACCTGGCATCAATTCCAGCGGACAGGAAAAAAAGCAAAAAAAGCACAGTTACACAAAAGCGAGTGAGAGAAAAGGAGAGGAAAACAAGAAGAGAGAACCCCCGGCTGTAGTCCGCTGTCCCGGCAGAGATGCTATTGTAATTGTTTAATAGAAGGAACGCAACGTTCATCAAAGGGTGTGATTTACAAGCAGTTTCTTTTGTCAGTCCCGCGGGGAGAATTTCCAACACTAACACAAGACGATGGTATCAGCTTGGGAGGGTGCAACCCAATCCGTTTGGAGTGCCATATACAAATGAGCCATTTATCAGAATGTTCCAGGGCTAATCTGATTGCAGCCCCTTCTGCCGGGGTCCAGCATCTCCAGGCGACCCCACCCCCAAAGAAAACCTCTTTTCCACTGTTAGTGACTTGGGGGACTCTCTTGAACAAAAAGGGTTTTGTATTTTCATGGCCTGTCCTGCAATATATGTTTTTCTTTTTTTTTTGGAAGACAATAAATAACATGGTTGCTGAGAAGTATTACTTTACAGTGAAGGCATAAACAGAGCCCGTGTCCCTGCGAGCGAACTGGCCCAGAATTAGATCGAACCGTATTATTACTTTCTGTGTTCGAGGGGGTGGTTATGTGGCCGTTGTTATGGTCGCCTCATTGCTAAATTTGGTTTAAAAAAGGGGGATATTTGAAACAGACGTGTGCAATAAACAGTGTCTAATTAAGAAGAACCGAACAAACATTAAAATATCAGGAAGCCATTATATTGACTTGAATAATATACGGTTGAGGGATAATCTTAAGTGGTCTGAGCTGTTCACTGTGGTCTGGTGGGGGGCCAGGGGCTCCATGTTTGGCAACAAGACACGATCTGAGGGCCCCTCACCATTTCTGATATTGCCGCCTTTTTTCCGGTAAGCAGAAACGAAACAGACCAAGATGGAGAAAAAAAGGTTTTGATTGTGAAACAAAGAAACAATTGTCATTTGTTTTTTGGCCGTGACTTGTGAGTGGGGCAGCAGAAAGAGAAGATACTATGCAGAAGGGGTAGAGGCCAGATGCCCCCCATGCAGAGATGCGAAGTGCGCTTGACGTCAAATGTGCGAAATTGACCTTCGTAACTGATGGTTCAGGTTATGGGTAGGTTTAGGGGTTAGGGTTACGATGGAAGAGCTCACTGGTCGAGCGCTGTATGGAGACATAACTTGTTGCCTCATCATGCCCCTCCTTTTATTTGTACTTGTGGGTGAAACATTTCTGTGGAAACACAATGGGCGGACTGGTATTTCCATGGAAAAGCATGTCTTCACTGACAGGCTACCACAGGTAGGAGATTATGCATTTAAATGGGCCTACAGAAGCTGGTAAAAAAAACAAAAAAACCATACCATCCTTAGGCAAGTTTAAACAGTCTTTGCATAGTGTGCATTTAACCAATCAGTCCAACAAGATTGAGAAAGATACAAAAGTTTCAGCAATGGGGAACCAAAACCCTGTTACCCCAGTCGGCCCTTTCATATTTGGGGGGGTATATATATTTTTCTTATTTAAACCAAGTACAACAATTTCTGCAGTTCATTGATACGGAGGAGATTTATTGGATAGGACAGACATTACAAACCAGACTGGGACCTGATGATTGCAGTCAGGGAAGCATACTTTAGCGAGTGACCTGAAACACCCTTTTTATCTTCTTATGTCATTAAAGCTTGTTAAATCTTGGCGGAGGACCACACACAAACGCAGAGAGTACGTAAGGTATTCATCTGGGGGAGAGAGTGAGAAGTTCTCTTTGGCTCTGGGGGGACAGCGTTCGCTGATGAGTAAACACGGCTCACCCTAACATCTCCCTGTGACCTGCTTGCCGACTGCAAAGCTGGATGTTTAGTTTAAAACCCTCTCACCCAGAGCATTGCTGTGTTTCAGAGGGACTGAATTAATTTTCTATCAAGGCTGTTCACCGCACCAACTGTGGTGCGCTGAATATAGATGGGGGATAATGTACAAATAAAATGTTTTGGGGTAAACAACAATAAAACTTGAAAGATTGAGACTCTTATTGCAAGTGTGCGTGTCTCATTCTTTCAAGCATTATGTGCCACTTCGAATCGGCACCTTCTGGAGTGCGTATGTTTATCGTGTTACTGTAAACAACAACAAAAAACATCACTAAGCTATTTTGGGCCTTTTTGTTTTTCAGGCCTAAGCTATGCCCGAAAAGAGCCAATGCCTGTTCATCCAATAACTCAGAGGTAAGAGCAAAGAGCAAAAAAACAAGGGAAATACAGCCTCTGTCTAAATAAGTCAGACATTCCTCCTTAGGTTTTGTAATACCTTGGATCAAGGAGCCTTACCTTCATATCCTCTACCCCTGCAAACAAATACCTTGGAATGTGACTGCCCAATTTATTCCACATAGCCCCAAACTTAAAACGCTCACTCCATCAAAGGGTCTGTTGAACACACAAGAAAGGAGCAGTCTAGCTGTTTCCACTAACATTTTGACATCTGTTTTCCGCCAAATAGCAGGGAACAGATGTTGATACATTTGCCGTTAAACAGCGTTGCTTTTTTGGTAATGTGGTCTAGGGCCCCCAAATGTAGAAGGGTAAACGGCGAGGTAACAATGTTTTTGCCTCGTCACAAAGAAGTTACACAAGCATCCTGTTCAAAGCGATGGTGTCAGAAGGCATGCAGCGTTGAACCATGGGAAGTTCTAAAACAATGGACAAAATATGCGCTGCCCTTAAAACGGACTCATTCAGTGTTGGTCTTCACCCCGGTTTCCTAGAACGAGGTCAGACGACACTAAAGCTTGTTTTCTTTGACGCCCCCATCCGAGAGTGACACGCGGCATGGAGCGGACAGACATTCAAAGAATGTGTTAAATGACAGTGTGTTTGGGAAGAGCTAGGAGCTGGAGTCGTAAAAGGAAAAAAAAGGAAAAAGTGTGAGGTGTGAAAGCCCACGGGGCTCTGTGCTAACTGACCGAGTGTGCCGTTCACAGCTGCAGGAGGGCGTGCAGAACACAGGGGCCGACGTCAGCGAGCTGCAGCTGGTGGCGCCTGATCAGTCTGGCCTGGAGGTGCCCGTCGGCAGCGATGCCGACCTACAACGCCCGCTTGGCCAGCCGCTATCAGGTGGGCCCTCTGGCGCACAGCTTCCCACCCCCCCCATCCTCGCCCCCTGCCTCTTTAATCCGGTGACCCCCATCGGGGTCCAAGGTCCGAGGCCACCCCCACCGACCCCCGTGGCCCCCCCCTGTGACCGCAGCAGAGCCTTCTACCGTGACTTCATTTGCTCCTAAATTGAACTTACACATTTTGCTTAATTGGGGGGGTTGTGCAAAACTGTGGTCGGATGGAGACGGAGAGAAAAGGGGGGGGCACTCTCTGAGGCGCAGGAATGAAAACCCCCCCCTGCCGCTACCACTGACAAATTCTAGAGACTTTCTTTTCCCTTGTGATGATCTTTCTCATGTGGCCTGTGCCCAATTTAAAATGACCTACTTTCTCTGCCGTTTCATCTGCCTTTTGAAAGGTGCACAATGGGTCAACAAGGGCAGACACACCGACCTGTAGCCATGCTCACCACCGAAAAAAGATTCACAAAAAGCTGAACACAAGGATCTAATTGTATTTCTCATGGGGAAGTAATTGATCTATTATTGTGGAATTAGTCCATTTACAGCATATTGACAGGACTAGTGGGTGGCCATTTTCAGAGGTCATTTTCTGCTTACCATGGACTGGCCTCGCTTGTTTTCTTTGTTTTTTTTCTGGAATGACATCATGCATTTGAAAAAAAAGCACCTGATCCATTTTTACATTTTAAAATGAACAGTGGCCAAAAATCTTCAGTCTTAATGCTGTTAGCGGGATATTTACCTGTAGAAAGAACTGGTCGGAGTATTGCATTTAGGGGAATAATTTGGAGTAGGGGTTTAGGGTGGTCGATGAAGAAGTGGCTTTGCCCGGGCAGTAAGATTAATATGATTATCCCAGAACAATCCAAAGTCTCTCTTGTGTGAGCTCTTGTTGTGGCAGGGCACAGGGTTGAACTGCTGTATAGATTTAAAGGTCATGGCATTTAACCTAGATCTAAACAACATGTCAGCAAGGCAATGAACCAGGCCTTCATTTCTTATAAATGCAGTTTAATAGCTCTGATTTGACCATGTGCAATCAGCATAGGCTATTGTTTTGCTGTGACAATGATAATGATAATGACAGTTGCTCGTTGTGCAATATATGAATGTGTCACATATAAAATGTGTTCCGAGTTCCTGTTTTTTGTTTTGTAAAATGTTCCCCGTACGTTGGACCAGGTAGCTTAAGGGTCTAGAACAGGGTTCCTCAAATCAGGGTCCTCGTGGGCCAAGTACTGCTGTTTTTCCACCCTTTCTTTACCTGGGAGTCAGGTGTGAATTCATTGCATTAATTGTTCAGTTAACTACCTGAGAGAAAGGAAAACCATTCCCGAATTTGGACTCGTAGGCCAGATTTGAGGAACCCTGCTCTAGAATTTGTTTCTTTTGTCTTTCTTTAGCATTCTGTTTGCTTTTTTAAGGTTCCTCTAGCAGCACCGGGCCTGATATATCCCAGAGTTCCGAGCTCGAGCTGTCCCCCAACGGACTGACGGAGCTGGACCTGGGGACAGACGAGGTGTTTGTGATCTCATCAGGACCCAGTCCAGGCGGGTTGTCCTTCTGTCCCCACACGGTAAAGATTGGAGCAGCGAAACCCTCTCCTCCCTCTCTCTCTCTCTCTCTTTCTCTCTGTCTCTCTTTCTCCCTCTCTCTCTCCCTCTCTCTTTCTCTCAGGGGGAAGGGACATGATCCAGGCGGATTGTCCTGTCCCCACACGGTAAGGATTGGAGCAGCGAAACTGCCTCTCTCTCTCTCTCTCTCTCTCTCTCTCTCTGTCTCTTTCTCTCAGGGAGAAGGGACGCGATCCAGGCACTAGGCCACATCCTGCCAAGCGTTTACCAAAGGCACGGCGGCGTCCCCCCCATTCGCTGGTGGAGGTGTCGAAGTATAACATTGCTGGGAGGGTGGGTGGGGGTGGGGGTGGGGGGGGTAAGATGTCCGCTCCGGTGTGTTGCATGCGGGAGCCGCTCGAGGCTCTTTGCAGAGAGCTGGCAGGAGGGAGCGCTCCCTGGCAGTGGGAGTTGGCGTGCTTTCCAACAGTTCCCAGCTAATGAACGCATTATCTGTGCAGCCAGTTTCCCAGGTCTGATGGCGTGCAGCTCGTTCCCCCCGAAGTGGCACTATAAATGTGGCCTCACAGGTGGTCTTCTGTTTGTAATATTTGCTACAAGAAAAAGAAAAATCTGAAAAGTGCCTTTGAATTTTTTTATTTTTTTTTTTGCTGGGCTTTGTAGAGTAAGAGGCCCAGAAAGTGCATTGCTTTTTTGGACCGGGGTGGGATAGAAAGGCTTTCTTTCACATCTGGGCAATCTTTGTGTGTGTGTGTGTGTGTGTGTCTCTCTCCTACAACAAGTCGCTATTGTGTGGGAGCTTTTGTGGTGTGCGGAGAACTTCATTGTAAAACCTCCCTAAATCTTGTCTAGACGAAGCGAGCTGTAAGTGATTCTTTGTAAGGATTATCTGGCTCTTTCTGATGAGAACTCCCCGATTAACAGCTGACTAATGAGCTGGGATATGTGCCTGAACTCTGCAGCTGATGCCCTTCACATCTGACTAGTCATTCAAATCAATGGGGCCATTTCAGCCGGTGCCAGTGCATTGCTGGGATGACGTGACAGTTACGCGATTGCTTCTGTTCCCCCTCTGCCTATCTGAAAGAATCTCTCAAAGGCTGGCATACCTGCCCGCCTCTAATTACGGCCCCTTAGAGGACCCAGCTCTGGGTACACTGCACACACAAGACAGCCACTCATTATATTTTTGGTGATTGCCTTCACCTCGTTCACGTGACGTAACTCGTTTCGAGTCGTTTGTCCACATTTACGTCAGGGAGCTTGAAAGCAACAAAATAACTGTGTCTGCTTAATGGGTGCCAAGATATGCCCTGTTCTACTCCTAATATGAGTCACTCCAAAGAATGTTGTGTGAAAGGTTGCCAGACGAGTTTTTTGCATTGACACGCAGCAGGCACTCCTGGTCATTATTTTGGCTCCCCCCTTTCAAATCCCAATTTTGACCACCCAGTCAGGGCCTTGTGCCCATTGCTGAAAATCCTCCTGTCCGTTCAGAGGGGCCACACACACTAAGCGTTCGGCCCATTGGAAAGGGGTGCAGTTAGCCTACCGCTTCTTTTCCAGTCTGCAGTCTGCCGGATGAGTCACTGGTCTGCGCAGCTGAAGCAGCTGACGCGGGTAGGCCGCAGGCCGATGAGTTAGGGTTTTCCCTGCAGACTGCACCCCTTTTTTCCCTGGGTGACCCTATGTCCAGTTATTTTTTCTTTAAAAAATCGAATAAAATTCAGATTCCATCTTGTTTTTCTCACAATTTGGGAGCCAATTATTCTTAGGTCAATCCCCTCCCTCATAGTTCGCTGCTGTAGTCCTGTGACCGGCAGTGACAAAGGTGAAGTATTGTCTCCTCCGAGATGACACTTGTCATGCTGTCGACCGTGACTCCGGCACCCCAGAACCACTCCTGTGCGCAGCAAACTATGTCGGCTTCCCTCCCCCCTCCCTGGGGCGGACAGCCAATTGCCGCCCCCGGTGGCACTCCCCAGTCGCCGTGGCCAGCGTCGGACGTTGAAACCACTAGACCACGCAGGAGGCCCTATGCCCAGTAATTTGATCTGGGCCATAGGGGGCACCACTCGGGAGCCCTCAAACAAAACTTTTAAAATAAGATTATATTAGAATAGATTTATGTAGAATACTTTATTGTCCATGAAGTGTATCATAAAATGGAAATGTTCCTTCAGCTCAATGCTCGTTCCAGAGAACTGTACATGGACAGGGGAAATATTACACTGGTTACAAGACAACAGTATTTAAAACATCAGACAACCATAAAGGTCTGTTGCATAACATCTCCTGGTCACTGTAGGTTGCTTCCTATTACTAATTTCTATGAATTGTTATTAATATACTGGGGATGCTCTGTTGGGATTTTGAGACGGATCTGTCTGAGAGGGGGGGAAAAGAAATTCACAGATGTTTTTTGTTTTTGTTTTTCTTTACAAGTTGGTAATTCCTTCAGATGTTTGTTTTCCCAACACAGTACTGAGGTGTCATGGTTACCGTTGGAAGTGCTGCACGGCAACACTGCTCATAGAGAGGGGAAAAGAGCACCTACGTTGCCAACTGAACTTCAGTGCGGGCATAGTATGTAATATCTGCTGATCAGCAGCTATTCAGACCACTTCAAAGAGCACTTGTGCCCCAGTGTTACCAACAGCCCTTTCTTTGAGGTAATCTTTTTAAATCTTACATAATAATTAGTTCGGAAGCCGACAGTTCGAGCCAAAGCTACCCTTTATTTCAGTGAGGAAAAGTGCAGGCACACTTCGAATAATCACATGACCAACTCTTATTCTAAATGCAGATGAAATTAAGCCATTTTGTCTAATCGCGCCCCACGTTAAATAAGTTTCCAGCTAAGCAATGGCTTGAAGAACGGCGGATTTCGCAGGTCGTGGTAAGGAGCACGGAACGAAAAGGCAAGCAGCGGAGACCGCTAAACCATAAAACAGGCAAAAAAAACCTCCCACTCCAAGTGTTATTTGTTACTGCACCAAAATAGCTATGACCCTAGACTTTGCTTTTAAAAAGACCCACTTATACATGGGGAGTAGTTAAATAAGGTGGGGAAGTCTTTGAGATGGAAGAAATGACACACGCTCTAAGATTATAAGGTGAGGACGTGCAGAAAGATGAGGCCCCTCGGCTGCTGTAGGTAGAACCATAGTTTACGGTGTTTAAAAATGATTTAGTTTCCTCCGGCTGGAGCCACATCTGAGACAAGTCGATTTTTCTCAAATTAAAATGCAGCTTTCGGGGCGAGTAGTATATGACAAATTCCGTTCTGTTTTTTTGTCTGTGTTTGGGGGAAATATGTATTAGTGAAATGTTTAAATGAAATGTTAAATCTAAATACTGGATTTTTAAAAATAAAACGCGCTTTGTATAAGTAAGGATGGCGATTCTTGTAAAGTCCTGACCATACTGTAAGCTCTAAGAGGCTTATCTGACTTCCCACAATGCCTTTAATGCCAATCTTGTCCCACTTATTCAGCTATTCTGCACAAGGTTATACAAGTTAAAAATGAATACAATAAAAAGACATGAGTATTGAGAGTTTTCCAGGGAGATAGTTAAGAGTGGCCGTAAGAATAATAATAGGAAAATATTCATGTACATAAATAAGGTCATCCATCCATTTAATGTTGGAGTGGAAGAAGCAAAACACTTGAGGACTGTGCTGTGTTGGGGGCTTGTTTCATGTATTCAGCCATAGAATCACACTACCTGGCAACTGCTGGAAGACGCATATTTTTTCATGCATACATCCATGTATTCAATGAAATACTAACATTTATATTACCTAGTTTGCTACAGAGTCCTGCTTTTCCACATCCTCATGTCTTTTTGAGTGTTGTTGGTCATCAGACCGGCCAGAGGAAGATGGGTTCCCCCTCGAGTCTGGTTCCTCCTACAGTTTATTCCTATTTGTTCCACTAAAAACCCTCCTCTCTCTTTCCTTTCCTCCTTTCCCAGCAGAGGGAGCGGTTCCTGAGGCACAGCGACACCGGTCCCAGCCCCGCGTGCGATTGGCTGTCCCCGGACTCGGCCGGTGATCTGCCTGCGGCGGGGGGGCGGGGCAGCCAGGGGGGCGGGGCCAGCAGCACCAGACCTCGGGCCTGGAGTGTCCGCACCTTCCAGGACTTTCTACCCCCTCTGCCTCAGCTGCAGAGGAAGTGGTGCAGCTGGAACTCCACCAGCCCCTTCACCAAGCTGGTGGACAGCGTGAGTGACACTGCAGACCCAGCAGGGGTTGTCCCACCTTATCAGAGAAGGGCCAATGCGGGTGCAAGACCTGATTTAAATGATCAAGGTCTTGATTGAAGACCATGATTAGTTGAATCAGGTGTTAGGTACTGCTGGGCTAGAACACAAACCTGAACCCACAACGGCCCTTTTTGGATAAGACTGAACAACCTTGGCCCCCGAGTGGCGCAACTGATAAGGGCACTTGTTCTAAGTGTAGGTCTCCCACTGCAGCCTGCGTTTGAGTCCAGGCTGTGCCAGCCCAGCTCTGGCTGGGAGTCCCATTTGGGGGTGGTGATTGGCTGTCGCTCCCAGGGGAAGGGGGGAGTGAAGCCGGCATGAGTTTGCCACGTGCAAACGGCTCTGTGTGTCAGAGTTACAGTCAATGGCATGGCGAGTTCCTTCTCGGAGGAGGGGGTTTGGTGTTGTGGCAGAGAACACACCAAGGGGGTGGGGGGGAGGGGGTAGTAGTTGGGAAATAAATGTACATAAAAAATAAAGATTCGACACCCTTGCCCTACAGACTCACCAGATAGTCAGCTCCTGCATTCTTCCCGTCCTCTCTCCGTTTTTCTTAACTGCTGGAGGCTCTGGTTGGTGCCAGGAATTTCCAGTAGCAATGGGAGAATGAGGTGTCATGACAACCCAAAATGAGTGGAGCTGCCATATGCCACCAGCAACTCACAATTTTAACCAATCATTCTGTTTTGTTATGAAATTGTAGCTCCACCCATTTTCAGTGTTATACCATCTCATTCTCCCATCAGTTCCTGGTGCTATATTACAGTACAGAATGTCCATTGCCACATTATGGTCTTTGGTCATGCTTCATTGGTCATGCTTCATTCATGAATATTAATAAGACGCATCAAATTGGAATGTTTCGGCTTCAATGGTGGGGAGGCAGAACTTGCAATGCTAAGAACGCTGGAGCTGAGTATCTGGAGTCTAAAGGAATCTGTGGAGACGCTTCCTCGGCCAATTCCCTCAAGCCTCAGCCCTCGATCTCATTATCTGATACTGCAGCTTATGAGGGCCCTATTGTTTCATTGCACTCGTTTTGTATTTACTTGCATTTGTAACCTTTAGCAAAAAATGAATGGGTGAAGTAAATGCATTGCTGGCAGTGAGTTTTGTTTAGCTTTCTGACCAAATTCTCAGAAAATACACAAGACCGTCTTTCTGTTGCGTCCTCCCCAGGCTCCAGCCAACTCGGGGGTAGAGTGCCATGGAAACGGCCCCCGGAAGATCTTCTCGGACACCCACCTGGAGACCAGCAACCAGTCCGACTCCTCCATGAGCAACGCCTCGTACCCCCTTTCCCAGCCAGCCCAGAGGCAGCGTCGGCTCAATTCCATCAGCAACCTGCGGCGGTCCCGCTTTGCTGCCCCCTGCTTCAGCCTCCTCTCCGGGCCGGCCGACAACACTGGCAACCCTCCCGCCGGCCCTCCAGGGCCCCACGCCCACCAGGCCTCCCCCGCGGAGCCGGCTAACGGCTCTCTGGGGCGGCCCCCACAGGGGGAGGGGCCAGGAGGAAGGCGCGGGAGTTCCTGGGTGAGGGGGAGCACGTCAGCGTCCCCGTGTTCGCCATCTGCGAGGAGGAGGACCGCCAACCGCTCGTCATGGCCGAGCACCTGGGCCAATCGCCACTGCTCAACGGGCTGAGCCCGGAGCCGTACAGCAGAAACACTCAGGCTGGCAGGAGCCCCGGCGCCCAGAGCCCTGTCAACGGCTCGCTCCTCCCCTGGGCGCGGGCAGACTGGAGGCCCTGGGGGAGCCTGGCCCCCTCCGCAGACGGCGGAGCCCTTCCCTCAGATTCGCCCGCGGACGCTGAGGTCCGGGAGCTGAAGTCCGCCTTGGTGCACAGCACGGCCAATCAGATCCAGCCTTCACTCAGCCGGGCCACAGTCCCCTGCAGCGTGGTGGGCAAAGAGATGTGACCGGACACCCGTTGGGTGGACAGAGACCGAACTCTTCCATTTTGCTCTCCTGTTATGCACTCCTTTTTTGTGCCAACATACGAAATTTAAAGGAATATACAACCAGCAAAGTACCCTTTGATTCCTAGCCTTTAGATCAGCCTTTACGATGAAATTATTGTATTTATGAAGACGGTGGTTTCTTGGTGAAAGATGAATACTTTGGAACTGGAGAACATTTTCCCTCATTATATTGGCGTTTCTGTTTGGCTCCACCCTCCACCATATTTCATAACTATCCGTATATTTCTACAGATTAATAATATACTCCATCATATGTACAAATTTGTATACCTGTATCTAATCACAAGCCATATGATTGAACACGTACGCTGCTATGACACTCAAGCACTTAATAGGAGCATCTCACAGATCGGTGGAGACGCGCACTTGGTGAAATCCCTCGTGAGAAGGTAAAGTTTAAGCAGCTTGTTCCTCAGGAGAGAACATTTGAAGTTGGGAACCTAAATTGCTTAGAGAACAGTTTCACTTCACTGGTGGAAGTAAAAAAAAAAAAAAAAAAAAAAAAAGAAATGTAAAAAAAAAAAAAAAAAAAGGTTGTGGTTTGATTGGTTTCGTTTGGCTCTTTTTTCATTGATGTAACAAATAAATTGCAAAAAAAAAAAAAAAAAGCCAATTTAAATTTTTCTGTACAAAGTCTCGTCCTTAATCCTGTATCGCCTCACTAACCAAGCATTGCAGTTCCTGGGAGAAAGAAGCTTGGCAGTTTTCCACAATTCCATTCATGAGCCTGAAATTCTCATGCTCATTGATGGTGTGGAAGAATTGGCTCCTTTTTTTAATACCAGTTTCACCCTTCTCGTCGGGTCAAGAGTGAAGGCTGCAGCGAAGTTGAGCAGAACCGTAAGACGGACTCCAAACTGTTCATGCCTCTCACGACTGCATGGAGGACACTGCAATGAGCCGCATTCAACCATTTCCAGGTGTTCAGTTGCACTTGGTCGCAGCTTTCACCAAGAGGAGTAAATGCATTCCCTTTGCATTTATGGAGGGCAAAGTTGACCACATAAGTATTTATCATCAAAGCTGGGCCATATGCAAATGCAGTAATAAAAATATATGTAAACCTTGTGTGTTACTGTATTCTAAAAGGGAATTTCAAGATGATTGTGTTTGTTTGTGCAGTGCCCCTTCAAAGTCTCCCCCATCTCAAAAATGTCACCTTTTGTTGTCTGACAGCCTGAAATTAAAACATCAAATCAGACTTTTTCCACCTTTATTGACACATTTTACTCTACAAGTGAAACAACATTCTTAATTTTCTGAACATTAATTATTTAATTAACAATAAAAAACTTGAATAACTTGGATTGATGTCTACAGCCCGCTTATCATACCAATTGTAAACTAGCTCAGGGGTAACCAGTCACCTTCCAGATCACACACAAAGCGAACTGGCCTCCACCTGTGTTCAATTCTAGTGATTCTGATAAAGAATAAAGTCAGCTGTTACTAGAGGATTCCAGTAGTGTAGTAGCACATTTCAGAGTAAAGAATCCACCATGAGCAACAAGGAGCTTTCAAAACAACTACGTGATAAAGTTGTGGAAAGGCACATCAGGAAATGCTAGTATAGAAAAGGGTATAGAAAGATTTCAAAAGCCTTAAATACCCCTTGTAGTACAGTCAAGACCATAATTAAGAAGTGGAAGGTGCATGGCACCATCAGGATCGTGCCTACTTTCAGGCCGTCCATCCTAGCGAAGCAACCTTGATGACCTGATCAGAGAAGCCACCAAGAGGACAGTGGAAACTATGAAGGAGCTACAGGTCTTTATGGCAGAGTGGTCAAAGTGTGCAAGTATCAACTGTACAGAATGCTGTCCACAATTCTGGTCTGTATGGTAGGGTGACAAGGAAGCCACTACTCACATTCAGTCCCATTTGAGGTATGCATAAAAACACTGAAGATTCTGATGCCATGTGGTTTAACATTTTTGGCCTAAATGCAAAACAATACATTTGGTGAAAACCCAATACACCACATCACCCAAAGAACACCATCCCTACTGCAAAGCAAGGTGGTGGCAGCATTCTGTTATGGACTGGGGCACTTGTCAGGATAGAAGGGAAAATGGAAGGAGTAAAATACAGGAAAATTCTTGGAGAAAACCTGCTGACCTCGGCAAGAAAGTTGAAATTGGGAAGGAGGTTCACATTTCAGCATGACAACGACCCAAAGCACACAGCTAAAGCAACAGTGGAGTGGCTAAAAAACAAAGAGGCGAATGTCCTTAAGTGGCCTAGTCAGAGCCCTGACCTAAACCCTATTGACAACCTGTGTAATGACTTGAAGAGTGCAGTCCATCAGTGGTCCCCATGCAATCCGACAGCTTGAACAGTCCTGTAAGGAAGAATTGTCAAAATGTTTCCCAATCTAGGTGTGCAAAGCTGGTGGAGACATATCCAAACAGACTTATGGTTGTAATTCAACTTGGCTTCTAGTAAGTAGATTTATCAAAGTTATTATAATTTTTTAATAGTTTTTAATTAATGTTCTGAGATTTGTTTTCACTTGGAAGTTGTAGGTTAAAATGTGTAAAAAGTCTGATTTAATGTTTTCATTTCAGGCTGTGAGGCAACAAATGGTGACATTTTAGAGACGGGTGTAGATTTTAAAGTGGCACTGCATGTGTACACACACACGCACACACACACACACACGCACACACATACATACACACACTTGTATATATATTTTTTTTTTAAGTGTCAATGTCCATTGTCAGTAATTAACAACCACAAATACACTAGTCATATCATATACTACCATAGAGAAAATTAAATCAGTGGGGGTTGGAGAAATTGTGTGCAAAACAGACATTTTTAATAAACTTATGTATCAGCTATGTATTTTGTTTCTTCCAACCTTGGATATTTTATTTATTGGAAATCATGGACCAACCAAGACAATCTATAGAATTTCTTCCACGATCTTGCTGCCAAACTTAAAAATGGAAAAAACAAAACATTCGTTTTGCAACATTTTATTAGTGCAGTTAACCAAACAGTTCTTTTTCCTATATCCATTCTATCTAACAAGAAATTATTCTCAGCATTGCTAACACAGGAGAGGCACTAAAAGCTCTTAAAGGCATTGAATTTAACTGGAGTACTAAATCTATATTCCCAATCCGTCCTCGGCTAATCAAAAGCTATGGAACAAAAAGTACAGACCGGTTTTGTTTTCCAATTGAAAGTTGTAAGCTTTGATGAGGTAGAATTACACTGCCTACGGAGTAGAAAAGAGCAGCTCTGTCCGACTTTCTCATAAAGTGAGTAAATATTTGCCCTAGAATACAACATTTCCCTTCGAGAGAATGCAAAGCAGCCTCAAAAGCCTGTTTAACCCCCATTCCAGATTGGCGGCTTGAACTGCTGTTGGCTTACGGCGCCGTGGCCCCTCCTGTTGGAAATGATTAAAATCCAGGAGCTCCGGGGATCTGCTCTGGGTTGTTGGGCCTGAGCTGCTGAGGAATGCCACATTGTGAACCCACGGGGAGGGGACCGTGGCCTGCGGCCGGGAATTAAGACAAGCACCCAGCCTTGGGAACGAGTCTGCCCGATACCTGCCCTCTGGAGCCCTCTAAACCTTCCCCTCGCCTCCGCCTCGCCCACTCACGCTACACAACAATGGGTTTATGGCAGGGTGAAAAAACAAAACGATCCTTTTCTTTTAGTCCCCCCCCCCCCCCCACCTCCCACCTCCGGTTTGACATGGTGAGTATCATAACAGTCCTAGGAAAGGTCGTTTTCAACACCTTTACTAATGTGAAGGGGCAACTGAATGGGCAACACTCAAATGCTTTTCCCAGGACCGAGTGTGCCACACACAAAAACGACATTTCCCAATAATTCCACACCATCGCTCATCCTCCCTTTGTACTTAAGGGCTGAATGGCATTCCGGTTGAATGTGCAGTGAAATGTTTCCCCCCCAATTATGGGACAGATAATTGCAACAGTGCATTAAAATGTTTTTGTTAACGATTAATACATAATTTTTGTTTATGCATTTGCTTCAATCAAATTGTGAAACCATTTAAATCACAGCCGTTTCTCCAGCTTTAAAAACATTTAAAAAGGGAGGTGCAATTCCACTGTAGCCACACAATTCCCACCCAGGTGAGAACGTCGCCACCAACTTACTCAAAAGCGCACATACTTTAACCAGAGGGCAAATCAATATACAGAGCAAAGCCTGTGTTCCAGATAGGCAGAATGCCAGATTGTATTTCAAAAGTTATTTTGTATGCTTTTTCCCCCTCATCCCCAAGGAAAAACACTGCACAGGGATTATTTTCCTTACATATTGTAATACAAGAGGCATGCCTGACTTGTATAATCGGGAATTGGTGCGTTTTCTAAGGCGTTCGCTGGGCTCCCCAGACACAGCAACGCATGCGAGAGCGAGGCTTTAAAACAAACTCCCGTTCTAAACCATAAAGGTACAACATGGGCCACGGGTTAGGCATTCAGAGGAGGGTCTCACCGTTTCAAAATAACACTGTAATCCATCGAAATGAGATGTGAGCACATACCCCCCAGAGCTCGAGTGTTGTACAAAAAAGGGTGAACAGCATTTGTGAATAATGGGGGACGACTCACAAATTATATATTTTTTTCTTCCATTAGGATGACACATCTTTCAGTTGCAGTTTAAAAAAAACTAAAAAAAAATAAAAAAAGATTCTAACTAATATTAATCCCTACGTGACTACGAGCTACAAAACTGTACAAAGGATTACATCAGGTACAGAAGGCTTATAAGGCTACTTTCAAAAGAGTGATCATTTTCCCCCTCTTTGCATTGCTTTTCCTCCCTCCCTCCCTTGCAATAGAACATGTACTAACAACTTGCATACCAAACTTGGTTGAAATCATTTATATCGCCGCCCACCATTATAAAGTAGTTATTATCCATCTAATAAATCAACAAAAAAAAATTCAACAAAAAAAACCAAACAAACTACTTGTCAAACAATTAGTTTCCAATATATAAGGCCTCACGAGTATAGCAATAATGGCTCCAGTTGTTCGTGCCCCCCGGGTCTTCATTAAGTGCACGTTTGTTTTTTTTCTTCTCGTAACAGTGGTAAACAAATCTAAAAGTATGTGCAAGGCCATTCATTTTTATGATTAATAACTGGTATGTGTACTTCCACTGGCAGTTTAAAAGAAAGAAAAAAGGAAAAAAAAAGAAACGGCACAGAATAATGATTTAGCCACTTCATTTTATGGGTTTCCTGTTTTAGTAATCATTGGACTGCTACCAAAACCACAAACACAGCAAATTGTGATTAGCTCAATGGAGCTGTGGGAAACTTGGGGAAATTGCACCGGTTTAAGGAAAACTGATGAGGTCTTACCAACCCACCTACAGTTCTCTTGTAATACCATGTGAAGAAGGATTCTGCTGCGTACGCGGACACACGTAGCGTCGAACACAAAGGAAGAATTGTGAAATACTACTACCCCTTTGAGAAGAAAAATAATCTCACTCACGAAATCGAAATTTGAAAAAATTAAATTAAAAAAATCGTAATACTCTTAAAGAAGCAAAATATTATCTGTGGAAACATAAATAACTTCAAGGACATCAATGTTTTGTGAAGGTTTTTAAACTACGACACTACGCATCCCCTGAAAAATACTGGCTACACAGAAATATAAAAAGGCAGACAACACACAAATCAAATATATTGGCACATTAGGTATTCTTGTAAATATTATGCAAGGGCTTGCGGTAGATTGGCCTTGGATACAGTTACCAGTGCTTATAAATCACTAAGACTCGTTAATACTAATCATATGATTAAGCTGGCTATTATGAGTATGATTTACCAACACCGTGTGCCTAAAAAAATAAAAATAAAAAAAGAGGAAAAGCTTTTTCTTTTTTTCCTTCTTCCTATTCACTTTCTTGTGGGTAACGGTTTGTTCTATGAAAAGGACACCACTTGAACAGAGAAAGCATCTAAAATGCACTACTTTTAAATCTGCTTTAAGTTGATTATCCCAAGCAAAAGCATACAACTGAGCCCCCTCTAGGCATCAGATAAGAACACTACACAATTTCAACACGTTACTCGTATCCCCCCGTTCATAGGCAATGTAATCATACACAACTATCACGCCTGCTATGTACAGCATTTGCATGGCTTTTTGCCCTGTGAATATCCCACATGCCAAGCGGAGGGGGTGGGGGAAATGAAAAATAACCAACAACCTCCCTTTATCAATAAATATGGATTGCATTCTCATTCCCGTAAGCGGTTTAAAAGTACGGAAGCAGCCTGATGTCTGAATTAACAGTGCCAGTCGGGGGAGCGACGTTAGCCTCTCCTCCGCTGTGAACCGCCAACTATCTCAGTTCCTTAACCCTTTGAGGAGCACTATCGCACCGTTGACTCTAGAACATGCCATGGCATTCTAGTCGATTCTAAGCGATGACATCGCACAGGTGCTGCCAATGACATCCTCAAACTGTAGCATTCCGGAATATAACACTGAATTAGAACTAGAACGGTCATAAAACAAATTCCTCAAAGGGTTAAAATGCATAGGAGACTCTCTCGACCATATAGATGTGCTTATACAGAACACCTCACCATAAGACAGATCCCTCTATAATACGTGGATGCTAGCAAGGTGGCCAATAATATGCGTTCCTAACTAAATGGAGGGATAGAGGAGGTTTTCGATGCTAATTTAATTGATCAGTCTCTGGGTTCTTGCCAACTACAACACAAGGCATCCTGTTAGTAGTAGTAAACAAAACAAAAATGGAATGCAAATGCACAATATTTCTATTATTATAGTACTATTACTAAATGAAGGACAATGGTGACAGTTATCACTTTGTCAAGAGGAATAGTTCCAGGCACAATTATTTAAGTGTATGTATGCATGTATGTATGTATATATATATATATATATATACACACACACACACACACACACATACATACACATTAAAAAACAGCTACCTAGCCCTCACATCTATTGATACACAAGCTACATGGATTCCATTTTGACATGACTGTGACAGCCTCCTTGTAATGCCAAGAGGAGCAGACAACATCAAAAACTATTAACGTTCGAGGAAGGTCCTTTGTGATTGCAAATCCCTCAGGGGAACAAAATACTGAAAAAGTCCCTTGGCGAACGAACACAAAAACTAATTCGACCAACTGGACTCTGCACAACATGGTGACCTAAGGAGGCGGCGTCCTGGGCCTTCGTGTTCACGGGCTCGAGCCGCGCCGATACGGTGCGCTTTCTACCAAAACCGCCGCACCTTTGAGGGCCTTCGGTCTCTCTCACACACACACACACACACACAACGCTTACACTTGCAAAACTCAAGCCGTTCTTGCCCCAACAAAACAGAACCCTTTTTTCCCCCTTTTCCTTCCTTTCTTTCCCTCTCTCCCCCTCACAATCACGTGCGTGACGGACAACTTAATAATGTGCTTAATTCCAAAGTAAATTACTATTATGGTTTAGCCTGTCGGAAGACTTTCTCTAGGCCTTTTTTAAAAGTTACTCATCTGCTTGCCCACAGACTGATGGGCAAGGTTACACTACAAGATCACTTTCACTCGAAAAGGGTGGGTAGACCCGGAGAAAGGCAAAAAAAACAACGGCCTTTTCTCCGCCCTCCGCCGGAATGAATTAATCCATTCAGCGTCCCGGGGGGATCGCTGGAGAGGTTGTTCAGTTCTTAAACCGCGTCTGCTCACAGATGTGGTTGAATTTCCTGCGGGGAAACAAGACAAAACAAAACAAAAATTATTTTTTTAAAGTACAGTCACAAAATGTAGTTACATTTCCATTTATGGCAGGTTGGAGGTTTGCGGTGCAGCTGTGTGTGTGTGTGTGTGTGTGTGGGGGGAACGAGTGTTTGCAGAGTTAACCTGAGATGAAACAGTAGCTCCCTCTGCTGTCGAACGCGGAATGCTTTCGGCGAGCGCTCTCAGCGGGGGCAGCTTCTGTGGAACATGATCTCCAGCCATTACCGCCTGGCTACTTTTAACACCTTGCTTTACGTGCCCGAGTAATGGAGTAAGAAATGCCTGGCGACGGAGTGCAGATTTCAAATAACTCAGATCATTAACTCTGAGCAGCCAGGAGGGGGCCCTTTGTGTGTGTGTGTGTGTGTGTGTGTGTGTGTGTGTGTGTGTGTGTGTGTGTGTGTGTGTGTGTGTGTGTGCATGTATGTGTGTGTGTGTGTGTGTGTTTGTGAGGGAGGGAGGTTTGTATTACATGGCGTGGTGTGCCTTCACTTGCGTGCGGCAGTTACGTCCCCAGTAGCAGTCAGGGCGTGATGTCACAGCGGCTGAAAAAACAAGTTAAATCAAAATGTTTGTATTACGCCTTTCACAAAACATTTGTCGCAATACATTTCACAGCAGACCCCAAGACACCATCACATTTGTAAAAATCTAATATAAGAGATTACGTAAAAAATTATATTCCTTTGTGGCAGGGGTCTCAAACTCAAATCCAGGAGGGCCGCAGTTGTCTGCTGCTTTTCAGTGTGCTTCAGCACTTGAGCGATTTTTTTGATTGGCTAAAGTCATTGATTGGCTAAAGAGTTCACACACCTTGTTTCCAAGGCCTAAACTGGATGCAGGTTGTTGTGGTTTCCTTTCAATAAGCAGACACTGCTGCCCCCAGGACTGAAGTTTGAGATCACGTGCTTCATGGCATCAGAACTGACAGATGAACACACTGGACCCATGTTTGGTGCAGAGGCGGTCCCAGGCGAGGTCTCGGCGAATGAGGAGAGGGCCCCCAGCAGATGAACTCACCTGGCAGTTCGGAGGCAGGAATATTTTGCCTGTATTTATACGCCAGCTCCTTGAAGGCTCGCAGACCACAACAGTAGCACAGAACAGCATTGCCAGTGATGCGATAATCTAGAAAACAGGGGAAAATACCATTACAGTCATGCAGGGTGATAGCACGGTTACAATGAGAAAGATAAGTCTAATAAAGAGTTCACTATTGTGAAACCCTAACAGTTGCCTCTGAATCTTGTATTGTTCCACCATTAAAAATTCAATGACATTTTAAGGATAAATGTAGGATTTTCAATATTTTACTAGTGCAACTTTGGGATGTAGGGCTTATTTTGGGAGGTGGACATACATTTTGAGGCATGTTAATTTGAAAACATATTGTGTCTACAAAGACACACACACTTCACTGTCTAGTGACCGATGAAAAAGAGCTGTCCAATTTGTTAGCACTTTCAGCACACTAATATTGCTAAACTTGACAGTAAGTGCACAAATATCCTGCATTATTGTAGCTACAGGCAACAGTGTAGAGATAGGGCATTAAATAGCTAGCGGTCATACTGTGCACACCACCACACAAGTACTGATATTACACGTGGAATTCAATAACTAATGGCATATCAACATCATATAAATGATACAGAAAACGTGAACACTTAGGGATGAGTTCTCATGGTGGATTTGAGGCACTTGTAATGGCGATGGATGCTCCAGCATCCACACAGGCTACAGGGGAACTCACCCGACAGATAAAACGTTCCCTGCTGTAACGCTAGCAGGCTCTCCTGCAGCATCTCCTTCCATGTCATCCCCTGGAAGCCAAGTAATTCTGACACACAAAAGAAAAAAAGATTTGTCATCTTCAAGGAGGAGGGAAAATGCATTTGATCAAATCAGGCAGGCACCCACGACACATTTAACAAAGAAAATCTCTCCATTCACGTATGTGAGGGAGAGCGACTTTTGAAGCCTGGAAGAAGAACGCAGGAAAGGAAATACGAGCGAATACCTGGAGGACGTCAGATTCATAGTTATTGCTGTTGAGAACGCCATCGAGACATTTCTCTGTGAGGTTGAGCTCTGTGAAGAGATTGATGGTAAATGTTTCACATTTTATTTGAGACTGCCAAGGGTGGAAAATGGCAAAAAGAAAAAGGGAACATATGATGCGATTCTGCGGAGACTACAACAGAGGGCAACAGGTTCATTTCAACGAAAGGAAATTAAAGGAAATTATTTAATAAAAAAATCTAAATATAAAATTAAAATACAATGATTTATTATTATTTATTTTTTTATCACCAAATGCCTGAGCAGAAAGCTCAGCAAAATATATCACACTAATGCAAGGGAGACGCTTACCGCTGAAGCGAGCCAGACAACCCTGACAGCCGATCCTCTGGCATCCCCAGTACATGTGACAGAATGGACGCTGGCACACGGTGCCTGTGGGGGGGGGACAGAGGGCAGATGTCAGTCAGGATGGCACTGAGACCTGAGACCTGAGAGCGGGGGGCGTGGCCCTGGAGAGACACTCACACTGCTGCGCGGAGAACTGCTGACCAATCAGCTCGCCCCGTCGGTCCGGCATGGGCTGCAGGCAACAGGTGCAGATAACATGGCCGCCTTGCGGGGAGCAAGTGTACTCCTGGAGAGCTGAAACAGAGAGGATCAAACGATCACTGCCTATTAACGGATATGTTAAAGCAAGTTAGCATTAATTATCTTTGGCTCTCAAGACCGAAAACTGCATTCTTATCAGTCACTTTGTAGGAGATGGGCCACAGGGAGGGGGGGAGAGAACAAAAAAATAAAACAATAAAAAATAAATAAATAAAGTTCTTCCTTGTAGGTGTTCCAGGGTGGTGTCAGGTGTGTCCTGATTTTACCTCTTGTTTGAATGAGCATGACTCTTTGAAAGAGAGGATGATGTTCAAACCCAAGATTAGGTGGTGACATCCTCTACTTTGTACAGAAAAGTTACCTTTATGTACTGTACTTAGTACTAAATGTGGAAATTGATTAGGCAATTCATGTGAAACACCTAATGTTGAACCACTGCACTTCTTGGGAACAAATGTAATGATAAAATGTAGTTTTCACTGCATATTTTTGGAAAAGGATAGCAGTAAACAAATATTCTGTGCAGGTTAAAGGCCCGTCTACACTGGGAACTATAAAGATAAAAATAAAGATAAACAAAACACCATTCACCAGTATCTACACCAACAACGTTTTATCGTTGTATACGCCTGACAATCAACATCCACTCTTTTCGCGTATACAGACAGTCCTTAATCAGTGATTGGTTCAATCATCGGAGAAGCATTCAAAAACTGCTCCAAGAGGGATCGGAATCATGATACCCATCATTATAGTTGCAGGTCATTATTATACTCATCCTTGTAGCATAGATACTTTCGTTCATTTGAATTGGAACGATTTCTTTAATTTTGCCTTTATCGTTATGGGTTATCATAATGGTTCCTGGTGGAGATGGGCCTGAACAGGGTCTGGATCTGGGGCACTACCTGTAGGGGCGTTAGAGGACGTGGAGGGCACCTCCCCCGATGGCTTGATCGCCCCCTCCTCTGGGGCCGGAGCTGACACGCATGGGATCTGGATGGGGTCCTTCCTGTAGCCCGGGCACTGCCTGCACATCACAAAGGGCTGGCTGTGGACACACAAAAGGGCGGTCATGAGTAGAAGGTCAAGGCCGGGATCCTGGCGACATCCAAAAAAAATAATGCCTTTCCAGTTTCCCGAAAGCATTTTTATTATTATATAGTATAAGCATATATATTAACATATATATTAAGCATTATTTTTTTATACAGCACGAGAAACAATTTTTTTTCCATCGTAAAATTTCATTACAAATTATAAATGTTTCATGCACGACACAATGCGAACCAGCCAATGCGATCCCTTGAGTTAAACAGAGTTATTTCACGTGCTGCCTCCTCAACACAGTTTTTTGGGATATCTCTGAACTTAACGTGCAACTCGTGAAATGTTTTCTCTCCAAGGTTGTTAGTTATTATGCTTAATTTTAATGCACAATGCAAGCCCTGTAGTTGAAAAGTAAAGTGTGCCGGCGGCTCTACAAGTGGCATTCATAACTGTGCATAATACCAAGTCTTCCAACAATGAGTACATGGTTCTGCCATCGGACCGGACCGACCGCAGACACAGAACAGCAGCGTATAAGACAACCAGATCCCAGATGACATTCATTCTCATGGGTATTAAATACCTGACCCAAAGCTAATCTTACACTGACTGCCACATATGCCCTCCCCCTTTGTTGTTTTGTCTGTATGTGGCAATTGCATTTGAACTAATTGTTTCTGTATCTGTTGACTTCTCTTTGCCATGCTTGATTGGTAGAGATGCAAGACAAATTCCCTTACAAAAGGGTCGAAGCATACATAATAATTTGTCAAATACAAATGAAACGATGAACAACTGGAGCAGAAAAAGCGGTTTTGTGCGCTTGATCCAGCGCTGGTTGGACTGGGGGAGGGGGGGCACGGGAGAGGCCGACCTGATATCAGAGGTGTCGCTGTCGTTGTCGGAGAGCTCAAAGAGATAGTCGGAGCTGCCCTCCTCGTCGGAGAAGGAGCGCTCGATCTTTGGCTGCAGCATGTCCTGAGTGATCTTGTTGCGTTTGTCCATGCTCTTCCGGTCCTCCTCGCTCCGGCACTTTTCTGTTGGGGCGCAAAGCAAGCACATATCAGCGGGGTCACACACACTCTCACACACACACACACACACACACACACTCACACACACACACACACTTCTGCCAGTAAGGGAGGATCTTGCATAAAAGAAGATTATAACAACTGATTACTTATTAATTACCTCTGACAAAAATGGGAAATGTACTCCTGTTTTCAAAGGAAGCTACTTGCCCTGGTAGCTACTGTAGCTTGTGAGCTAATATTAGCCTAATTTATTTATTTGTTTATTTATTTGTTAACTAGCTTGAAGATTATGAATTACTGACAGAAATGTACAAGTCAACCTTTCAACCAAGATGCAGGCAAAGCCAATATCACTTTAAAAACGTATTTTCTGTGTTGTTAAGGTGTGTAATAGTGATCATAACCTGTAACCAGATGCCATGATACTGTAACAGACTAACAGTTTTCCCAAGATAATATTTTAGGCTGTTTGATAATTGTTTAATCCGAAGCAACCTTCCCCACTGCCCTGGTGGTGAGCACATTTCTTTCTGAAATTAAACAACATAGGGTACAGTATCATTTTGAAAAGTAGCGCGTGTTGGAAAGCACGGTCAGGACTCTTGAACCCCATGGGGAATTTCCCTGCTTTTTTAACCTCATCAATTCTTAGTCAATTAAAATTCAAGAATTGTGAGCAGTTTTCTATTCTTAGGTAGTTTAAACCCCAACAATTACTGCCATTACTCGTCCATATCAGGCGACTGACAGCAAGAAGGAAGGACCAGTCCTCGGTTGGGATCCTGCCAGTGCTGTTGGTTTCTTTCAGTTTTAAGTGTGATGTGTGGTGAGTGTTCTGCCACAAAATGGCTGCCGTGCACCACCCAGATGGGGGTGGTGAGGTGAGTTTCCCTCCAACCCCTTCACTGTAAAAGCACTTTGAGTTCCTTGATAGGTGCCACATAAATGCAATCCAATACCACTATTACTATTATTTACTTATTATTATTATTATTATCATCATTATTAGAACAGGAAAACTGCCAACTGTGAGGTGAAGTACACCTGTGTAAGGATGAGCAGTAGTCAGTAGTGTACCCTGTTTCCCAGCAGTGTGGGGTCAGTAGTGTACCCTGTTTCCCAGCAGTGTGGGGTCAGTAGTGTACCCTGTTTCCTAGCCGTGCTGGGTCAGTAGTGTACTCTGTTTCCCAGCAGTGTGGGGTCAGTAGTGTACTGGCAGTGTGGGGTCAGTAGTGTAGCCCCCTGCTTCCAGGGCAGGTGTGGCTGCTGTACCTGGGTGCTGCAGCAGGTAGGCCTCCACCAGGTTGTTGAGGATGTGGTTCTGTGGGGTCAGGATCCTCAGTCCACAGGGGGGTCAGCGGCAGGTGGGGCAGAGTGACCCGAGGGCGCTCCATCCAGCCACCAGGTTGTTGAGTAACACGCAGGTGGGGCAGAACGCCAGAGTGTGCATGCAAGGGCTGGAGGCTGAGGGGCACAAGCACACACAGACAGACAGACACACAGACACAAACTTTATCAGCTTAGAGTACTGCAGCTGCAGAGGCCCATTTTATTTTAGCTGAGGAATCAGGAATCCTGCTTTGGGTCCAGCTGCGTCAGAAGATAAGAACAGGGCTAAATGAGAAATACCACAATCTCCTTCTAACAATAAATCAACTTAAAACTATTCTTCGCAATGTCTTCCTATATTTAGTTTGAATACTGATAAACAACGTCACTGAAGCAGCCACACTCCCTGGTAAAAGTGGAAGTTCAGTGAGCCTTTGGAGGGTGGGGGGGTCTTACCTCACGCAGTCATGCAGAAGATCCTGGCAGATGATGCAGGTGAGGGACTCCTCCATCTTGTCAGTTTTGGCCCCCTCTGTGGCGCTCTTCCCGACGAGGGCCACCAGAGCCGCCTTGGGGGCGGGGCTTTCTGCCTCTCCGAACCCGGCGTCAGGCAGCCCAAAGTCGTAGTCCTTATCTGGAGACCGACCAAGAGGACAAGGAGTCAGATCACAAGCGAGCCACTCAACTACATATGTTCAAAGAGGGGAGAGGGGGAGGAGGAGGGAGGGAGGGAGAAAGGGCGAGAGGGTGATAAGGTGAGAGGGTGAGAGAAAGACAGGAAACACCCCTACCGGTACCGGTCTTTCTCCTTTTCCTCTCTGGTCCCTGTTCACCCTCCTTTGTCAACATTGGGCCTTTGATCTCGGCCTCTTGGGCTTCCCTTGGGCAGACGGGCTTCGGCCGGTGTTCCACAGACCCCCTTCAGGTGCAGTGTGGGAAGAGAGGGATGACTCGGAGTGGGTGGAGCTTCCGCACCCTGCAACGTGGAACGTTACAATCCGGCATTAGATAACATTCTGTTGTGCGCTTTATACTCTGTGAACATGGGCAGTCTCTTTTCAGCTACCTTTGAATGGTGGTTTTGCAAGTACAGGAGAATGTCATATTATAATGCATTGCAAATGGGGAACTTTGACAGTAATGTCACAACCACCAATTTAGGGAATTGAAATCCTTGGATCGGAATCGTTACTTACTTTGTTTACTTTGTTGTGGTTTTTTTATCAACGTGAAACTGTGATTAGTTTCGGTTTAATGTTCAGTTTTTTTGCCTCAGAGGTTGATATTGAAAAGGCATCCTGAATCATACCACGTTTGGTCAACCGACCAGTCCGTAACTCTTGAGATTCATAACAATGAACTGGGACTGCAGTGGAGGGGGGCTACATACCTAATGCAGAGGGCACGGGAAGAGAGGTGGCAGCGGCTGAGACGCTGTAGAGATGAGACGTGGAGGTAGAAGGCTGGGGCTCGTCTTGGAGGACAGGCTCCGCCAGGGGGTGGGCCTGTGTGAGGGCGGGGGCAGGGGCAGGGGCACATCGTCGAGGGGGTCGGGCGCTCCGTCCATGTTCTCCTGCGTGTGTTCAGCATCATCTACGTTTTCTCCACTCGTCACTTCTGTGACACGCAGGGAAGGATGTGGTTTCAACTTCAGCTTTTCAAAAGGCCACTTGGCTTGACTTTTATCTTTTTAAAATATTATTATTACTATTATTATTATTATTATTATTATTAAATGAGGTACATCTTTTGGCCAGGTTGTTATTGGAAAAGTGTTCTCCTTAAAATGCACCTGGTTAAAAGAACGTTAAACAATACCAAAATATTTGATGCAAAAATGAGACTGATTAAGACACTTAACGGCTTTAGACTCATGCAGCAATTACAGAGAAATGCTTTTGTGTGAATGATCTTAAATCTTGTTTTGTCGTTTTTAACTGTAAATGGCATCAATTTTATGATGACAGAACGCCACCGTCTTGTGCATACAAGTAGACTCACTTAGTGAATCAAGGATGTGGTGAAATAAACTGACAGCCGCATGATTCCCCTTAAGCGGCAGATGCTTAAGAGGATCATAGAGAAATATTACAGTAGCAGTGGTATAATTAGCGGTAAAGCACAAATAGATTTTACTCATGAATATTGACATCCTAAACCACTTTAAGTCATTTTGCATCAATGTGTGTTGGGAAGACTAATTGTTTGTAAGACTAAAAAGTACAGGCAAGAGGGAAAATATAAAGGAAAAAAGGAGAAGAAGTTAGCAGACAAGATTGTGGTGGGTGGGCTTGACTGGGTTGTTTGACTGGGTAAATATGAAATGATGACTTAAAACTGGTCCAATTTAAAAGCCGGGTGTCAAACGCTGTTTATAAAGTGTAACATGCAACTACTGCCCTTGTAGCAGATTGGGTATCTCTGTGCTATACCTCACACTGGTGCTCAAGTGAATTGGCAGCAGAGCTACTTAGCATTTGTAATAATATTCATAAGGAACGGGGTTCTCCCCCTCCCACCGAAAGGAGCTAAAAAAATGCTCCTATATAAATCTAACGGCTGTTTTTATCATTACCGAGGTGATAGGAACTTTTCTCATGGGAGGCTAACAGCTAGAACACCACCAGCATCACTAGCTCTCTCATATGGAACACTGATTGGGTCACATGAGCTTATCTGATGCGTCATAAGGATATTGACCAATCAGGAATTTAATATGGCTAAATGTGCGCCTATCTTATTATAGTTATTTACAGTGCATCTATTGCTGTGACACTAGAACAATTATTTAATATAGCATAGTAATGTGTTGGTTATTCCTTGGGTTATGTCGTGAGTAATGAATGAATCACTGATGATCGCATATATGAATAAATGCCCACTCTGGGACGTTCTGATCAGTCCATTTCATTGTGAGATCGTTAAAATAACAGCCCAGGAGTTTTTGAACAACTGCAAGTAAACAATCAGTGATTGCTACAAAGTTACTGCTACTGACAGACCAGAGAGGATAGGACTCTGCAGTCGTCATTAGCCAGGTATGTTTTCTTAGGCTGTTATATGGTGGGAATGTAATGCGTTGACTGGGAAGGTATATGTTAATGGATAACGTTAACGTATGCTACCTGCCCTGAGATAACGTAACTCGCGAATGAATGATTCTAGCTTGCTAGCTATTTGGTAAACATATTGACTAAATATATCATGCGTATTGACCTTTGACTGGCTGAAATTTGCCTATCGTTTTTCTTATTTGACATGTAATTTCTTATGTGAAACGCATCAGATAAGCTTATGTGACATGTCAGTTTTGAGGCGGTGTAATGCCGAAACTTGCAGCTGCCGAAAAAGGCAGGAAGATTTACATTGAGCATGCTCAGAGTCCGGGTGACATTCCGTTCAATTGCAAAAAGCTGCTCGCTCATTTAAAATAATGAGGCATTGTATAAAAACCCAAAAGTAAAGGAGAAACTTTCGGCAACCCAATGAACAAAATCTCACTCAGACTGCCTCCCACGTGGTCCAGTGGTTTCAACGTCCGATGCTGGCCACGGCGACCGGGGTTCGATTCCACCAGCCGTGCCAGAGTTGGCTGTGGCCGGGAGTGCCACCAGGGGCGGCAATTGGCTGTCCGCCCCAGGGAGGGGGGAGGGAAGCTGACAGGGTGTTCGCTGGCCACAGGAGTGGTTCTGTAGTAGCGGGTTGCGGTCTACGGTATGGCGGGTGCTGTCTCGGAGGAGACGATACTTCGCCCTCGTTACTACCAGTCACAGGGCTATGGCAGCGAACTCACATTACGAGGGGGGGATTGACTTGAAAATAGTTTAATTGGTTACCAAATTGGGAGAAAAACGGGATAAAATCTTAAATAAATGTAAAAAATAATATATATATATATATTTTTTTTCAATCTCACTCGGACTCCATGCATGCTCAGTGTAGACCTAACGGCGTTCCATACTCTTAAAGGCTACAAATGCAGAGAGGGAAACATTATTCACAGTATTCATGTCAAACGTAGCAGAGAAATAATAATAATAATAATAATAATTCACACAGACCACTCTGATCTACTTCTATAAGAGTAAACTACTGTATCGGTGTACACACTGGGCATCGATCTTTATTTTATTTCATTTTACAGGGGGGATTTTTTTGAACCAATATTCCAAAAATGCTATTACATTTTCATGAGTATAATTTTATTGCAGAGGTTGACTGACATTATGAACATTAAATGTCTAAACGTGTCTCACTTACCAGTCATGCTTTGTAAACTTGCCGGCTCTGGCGGAATAGACTGATAAACATATGCAATGTCTGGAAGATAACAAAGAGCATCTTACTGAGAGAGCGTTGATTCATTGCCCAAGCACAAAACTTAAATTATTAATTAGCATTTATAGTGCACTAGTTGAATACATTAATTTCATACTGAATTTGCCTGAGGCAGATTGTTCTGGCATTGGAGAACAATTTGTTTGAATAGCTTAAAAACATATTTATCAACAGAACTTGCTGCGCTAAGGACCTAAACGCCAGTCTTGACAAATCTCTGGGGTGCAAAATCCCATACTTGTGTTTGGAGGGTATATTAATCTACTGCAAGATAAATGGCTCTGAAATGTACCCTCATTCATCACTGATACATTATGCATGTCTATTGTCTGAGTTACTGTACCAAATTTGGCATGCAGTCAAGGGCACAAATACGATACTGCAAGTTCCTTTAAACACAATTTAGGGCAACTAGCTAATACTGTGGCACATTTTTGGCATGGCGGTCTGTTCGCAACGCTGGTTCGGCTCATTTAAGTCAACAAGCGTCCTTGGTCTACAGCTCCCTCATAGTGTGTCCTTATGTACACCCTGTGGAATGCAGATGAAGAAAACACGGCAATTCGTGGCTGTCAACATCAGTCTTTCGGTTTTGAATTATGCCAACCCAAATAAACCACTCGGCCGTGGAGCAACAAAAATTGAGCAAAAAAAAAACTACTGAAAAACAATTGCACCTACTTTGCTCTGGCTCATTCTTCCTGTAAACAAAGTAGATGACGTCACCGCTTCGTAGAGGGTGCATTTGCCTCTTGACAAGTTTGGACATGTTGATCACTGTTCCATTGGTGCTAGGGAGGAAAAAAGATCCAGCATTTAAATTTTGCAGCCAATGGGCTACCCCTTTTCTTTCTACTAAAAATCAGGTCTTGGCGACACCAAATAGGTTGCATTAAAACAATCGTTCACTCCTGCATGGTTTCCGTGTTCTGGCCGCACTGCATCGTGGGTACTCAGAGCCATTGGGACTAATAAGGTCATATGGGAATGAAACTTAATGTTAAGGCACTGCGGTGAACAAACGTTCAGCTATCTTGTACAGGGCTCTTCAACCTTGGTCATGGAGGGCCGGGGGGGTGTTTGTTGTTACTCAGTCTAATTGAGTTGATGGTAAAAGTGGTCGATTGCAGTTAAATCACCTCGCCTGGTTGATGACGATGAACTCGCCTGAACTGGATGGCGATTTTAATGTGAAAACAAAAACCAACCACACCCTGCAGCCTCCGGGACCAGGGCTTGAAGAGGCATGATCTCGTATCTCTGAGGAAGGACACTGACATTCTGTATTTGTCTTATAAACAGACTTCAATCGGTCTCATACCTCCTGGGAAGGCAATACCAGCTTTGAAAGAAATCATGGATGATGGCAGTTTTATAACTGCTGATAAAGATCTTTGCTGCAGTTGTTATTCCCAGTTAATGTACCATTAACAATATACAACAGCAATTACCTCAGAATGATTAAACGGAGGTTTCACTCCTCCTGATTTGTTCAATTATAGCGAAAGAGCACGATCCACGGGTATGCTCCTCAGTGTCGGGTTTTTGCTTCGTTGTTTGAAATGCAATTTGAATTGTATTCCTGGAGGTTATTAGCTGTGAATATTAAATTACATTTCACAAAGGAAAGAGCAACTGCACTCCGCCTTCGTTCAGAGGTAGTTAATGTAGCAGCAGACAATGAACTGTCATCAAGCTAACCGAGATGCCACTTTTAGGAGCAGAGAAACAGCCCCAGGCCTTGCATCTTGACGACTCAGCGGTTTGTAAAACACTTGGCCTCTTTTGATTACCCTGTGGTGATGGCATCTTCATTATCAAGAAGCTGGTTGGTTTACGGTTACAATTATGTTTTCTGGCACACGTCCATGCATCTTTCATTGCTGGCTAGAGCAGTCCCAGATTAAATGCTCAGCAAACCTTTCCAAACGATGCAACAGCACACCTGGAATTCTGCCACCATCTGTACAAAAGCAAGTAAAAGCTGTGCTGATATTTTTTTATGGCGACATCCTTGCAAAAAGATTTATTCACGCCCTGGGAATACCACCAGAATACATCATTAAATGCTCCGATTTTATCGTTGGTCATTTGAATAAGTTGCAACCCAAGTAACATAACAAAACCTGATTTATTTCTTTGATTTGCATGAGAACATGGGTACAAAATATTGTGAAATGTAACTGATTAGAGAAAAAGGGAAGGATCTTCATCATCATCATCATCATCATCATCATCATCATCACCTTCCTGGTGCACATACAGCCTAGCCCATTTACATTAGCCATTGCATAGAGGATACAAGACACTGCACTGTGAAAAACAAAAATACCAATATTGATGTGAATGTCAGATACCAAGTGTGTGACGTACACAAAAGCTGCGTGACTCCACTGGACAGAATGAAACAAGAATCTTCATTCACATGCAATCCTTTATCTTGAATATATGATGTTGTGATTTCAGAACAACGGAGAGCTTTGACGTGGAAGCACATCCATTCAGATCAAAGAGGGGCAATCAAGACAGCTTTTAGCAAATCAAAAATAACCTTTGAATGGGGTAGTAGGACAAAATGAAAATCAGTGATAGAGATGGATTTCAAATGCGTACCTGGGATGAAAAAATTATCTGGGGAAGGGGGGTCTAAACAAAAGAAAACGGGTTAGTTTTGAAATTTCTACCAATAATTCAATGTTATATGTCAGAATGTAAATGTAATATTTTGAGGATAAATTCTACAATTTTTGCATACAACTCAAATTCAGGGGACCTCACTGATATTCATGGATGCTAGGGGGGCATGGAAAAAAACTAACATGACAGACTCTAACCTACTTTCATTCTCGACTCTTTCGAATAATTTGAAAGTAAATAAACCACAGCCTTTGTTTCTTTTAAATGTGGCGGTCATGCCGCCTTTACGTACGACACATGAGTTGCATTGCTAAGTACCAATGTGTTGTTCTGGAGGTACTGCCATTCCTCTACTGTTCAGGCCCTTGTGTAACAGGTTTTCTTTAGCAGGCAATGTGGCAAGGTAACAATTTAGAGAGCTTTATTCCCCCCGCTCAGAGCTGCGCGGTGTTAAGATTCTGAACAGTGTTTTTAGATGAAACATCCAAAACTCACAGCAGTGCATCGTTCCCCTATTTTGAAAGACTTCTTCCCATTCTCTCCAGCATAATGGAGTGATGCCATGGCCAGCTGGTTGCAGTTCATAATGTCTCTCATCTGAAGCTAATCTGTCGGCCGACGTTTTGTTTACGGGCCCTACCGCTGTCCCAAGGTAGTCAAACGTGCGATGAATTACAGAATGCACTGAAAAGGGTTACTCTTCACATAGAGGCAACATGAGAAGGAGCAGCATGTGCACAAAATAGGCTACACTACACTGTACGTAAAGTTGAAGATTTTGAACGGTCGCAACAAAAACAATGCATTTTTTCAGCCTCAAACAATCATTTTATCAGTGATTTGAACTGAGTGAGACCCTGGGAGCAGGGTTGGGGTTGATTCCATTTCAATTCAGGAAACCCCCTGAGAATTAATTGTGTTCTATGAGTATTTTCTGCATGAATTTCCTGAGTTGACTGAACTGAGATGGAATTGACTCAAACTGTGACCATAAGAAATGATGTTACATAAAAAGGCTTATGCATTGTTTTGAGAAATCCCCTGTAATAGTCAGAGAAATCCCCCAAGTTACCTCATATCCTCAAGCCAGACCTCTCCAGAGCTCTCACCCTGCACAATCTTGCAGTGGTCACCCGAGACCAGCTTGTTAGCAGGAAAGGAGAGATCACACCCTGGAAGAGAGAACAGTTTATAAAACACTATTAGAATACAAACAAAGACTGTTTTCCAGATGAGTGCTTTAATTCCCCAGGGACACACGCTATAAGGTTTTGTGGGGTCAATAGAGGTGCTTACAAAAAATGTAAAACTATTAAACAAAATCATATGAAACAAAACTGGTCAGGTTGAATTGTCAAGACCTGTAATATTTCCTCCTCACATTTAAAACACCAGGTTAATCTGTTCTCCAAAAACACCAGAGCTGATGCTTCAAACTCACTTTCTGTTATCAGCACTTAGGCTACTTTAAGCTGGGCATATTGATCATGAATACGCACAAGGGACAGGGAAAACAATAAAAGTCGTGGTATAAATAGTTCTGATTGAGATGCTTTCAACCCTCACTAGGCGCGGTGTATTCAAAATCATAACAAGAACAACTGAGTGATTTGGTGTTTAAAAATCCGAGCATCTATGAAGCACCGCATTTAATTAACCCCGACGTCGTTCTGCATGAAAAGCAGACTTAGGATCTCGACATAATGGGGTGGATGGAACCAAACCCTCGGAGACAGAACCTTTCTCCTCGTCCTTGAGCGACACAAAACCTACAAAAAAACTACTTAATATTCTGCACACATGTTCTCCATAGACCTCTTTGTTATTACCAGGGGGTGTCTAAAGTTAACAGAACTAAAGAAGCCATTGTAGTGCTTGGGAAGGGATGGGGGGTAAAGAACCTAAAAGTTGCTCAGATGGTTACGTCTACGGCAAGTTTAGTCAACAGAAGTAGAACGTCATTAGCAAAACAGCTAGCCTATATATTGCGATGACTAAGTAGCTAAGCATCTCGACGATATATTCGCATATCGTTAAAACGTCATTATTAATATTACTATATTAATAACTATAGGATCTATTACATGAAATACTTTTTTCGCATACAACATTATCTGAACATGGGATTCACTCATGTCATAAATTAATGCATGGAACTGTTGCTCCAGCTCAAGTCCCGTTAAAATGTAAAGCAAACAAGATTAGGAAAAACACGAATACTGCATTTGTAGTTAATTAGTTACGGTTAGATGAGATCAGGTCAGATCAGGAGTACATGCTTACTTCAAAAAGGTGATCGAAGGCACTGCGTATGTAAAAAAAAGTGAACGTGGACATACGTGTTGATCGCTGCCATCCGAGACTGAATGCAAATTATAGTCGCGCTGAACACAGATCTACCAGTTCAATGAATGAAATGTAAAACACTAGCTACCATAAGCGGTTGTTCATGTCCAGTACTAAGTGTACCTCATACAAAAAACAGAAGTAAGCACGTCAGCAACAGCACGGTAACAAGGTCACTGCAACTACTTAGCGCCAAGTAACGTACCAAAGTTCTTAAACTCATTATAGAAAACGTTGCATAACTTAACTAGCACAACAAAGTGAGATTGGCAGTGTTTATACCGCTATGGAACACGTCAATATTTCAAATGAGCTAGTTAGCATACGCATGTCCATGTGTACACTTGTTTACTTTTAGCACCTAGAATGAAAACAAGTCAGGGGGATAAAGGAGACTAAAGCAGCACTGTAACTAACTAATACATTTTAAGTAGTTAGCAATGGTTTAGCTGGTAAATAAACAAGGATTAACGTACCTTTCTTTCTTCCAACTGTGCATTCTCTGTTGACAAGCAAAATTTCTGATTCGGAACTAGTGTCAACTTTCACAAGCTTCCCCCACGGCTGACTTCTTCCTTGATTCTCCATTTCAAAATATTTGATGGCTGGGCTACGTTAGCAAACAGATGCGTTGACCTCGACTGTACACGTCTGGCAGGCAGTGGCTTCCTAACTAGCCAACACGATGGGTTTACAAAAGATTTATCAATTTAGTTAGCTTGATCGCTATCACTCTTTCTGGAAACATCCACATCAATCACTGACACAGTACCCGTCGCTACCTCGGCAAAGCTTCGGAATGTGTGCAGAGGTAACGTTGGCTAACTCGGCTAGCACACTGACTAACTTCGAAGTTAGCTTGCTAGCTAAAGTTAGTTAGCCAACTTAGCTCGCTATTGCATAGCTGGTTTCGAGGAGTACAATGCCCAGCGTAGCGTAACTCCAGGTTAGCTAGCCAGCTAATAGCTAACTAACTTTACACACTAACTTATCGGCATCGTCGGGAGGAAAATTGTTTCAGCTTTCGTTTAACTAGGCTAACTAGCTAGCTACTTGTCACATAGCTAGTTAGCTAGCTAATGTTAGCTAACAATTTCGCAGCATTTCTTCCTTGCGAATAAAGTAGGCAGCAAGCTATCTAGCCCGTTGATTTGACTATAGCGAATTAGAGAATAGAGTAAAGCGGAAACATCAAAAGTTGTATCTTCCCTTGCTTTCGATTTGGACACGATACAAAAATATACGCTGTATTTGTGTTTGGCTTATGTTCCAGGCCGCTTTGTAGCTATCGCTGGCTTAGCTAGCGTTAGCTATCTTATTCAAAGGCTAAGCGAACAATCTAAAAGAAACGCCAATATCGAACAAAATCTATCCCGACCAACGTCGCATTTTGGAAGACTGCTGTGAACAACCTACTGTCCATAAGATTCTAACTCAGTAGAATCTCGTTTAAAATTCTGTGAAATATTTAAAGTCCCTTCGTTTTCCTGTTTGGGCACACATTCGCGCACTTCCTGGCAACCAAAGGTATTTACAGACATCAGCTGATTATGGAGGGGTGGAGAATGTAGTCTGTGGGAATGAAGTCTGTAAGGAGAAGCCATATTGTGTGAGGTGAAGTACCACGTGAAGAAGGATCAACAATGCACAAGACTAGAATGGTATATTTGTACAAATGGGAAGATCACTGACTGTCCAAAAAAGCACCAAATAAGCATCTACAATGCAATTTTTTATTTTATTGAACGAAGAGCAGATTTGTGACTCAGCACATTTTAGTCCAGTTTATTTTCGTGTTTCTGTACTCGGCCACACGGTATATAGAGGCCAACTCATGCCTATTAAAAAAAAAAAAACAAGTTCTAATTAGTTGCATAACATTTTATATAGTCTTATGAACCCGTTATATCTCCTGTGTAGTACAAACATTTATATCTGCAGGGTTAATTGAATGTTGAAACCTTATAAGAAATGTGTTTTAAAACGTTGGCATTAAGCACGATCACCCATATCACCAGAGATTTAAGTAATTTCTCTGGTTTATTCAGATCAGAGGGAACAACCACTTCGCATATTTTGCAATTATAGAAACCCAGACTATCGATACACGATACCGATACAAGTGTTGATCATCTGAGCCGTAACTATTATTCATGACATATGATCGTACCACGTGCAATGCTGCCTTCAACGGCCTTTGCATTTTGGTCAAGTCTGTGTTAGATGAATACCCAAATACCCCAGGCAAATAAACAAATTCCAACTGAATGTTATTTTATTTTACTTATCTGAAACCAAAGGATGTAAGGGGAGGTGAATTATTATTATTGCCTAAGAGGAAACATTATCACATTCTGCAACCAACATCCCATAATTGTGTCATCAACGGCTCACATAGGATTCATTTAAAATAAAACAGAAAAGAAAACAACCAAAATTACTATAGACCTTGGATCTTCATTTCCCAGCGCTCAAAGGCCGGATTGCTTTGCACTGGGAGAGCAGAGTTGCCCCAGTCACACTGATACATCAGGTGGAGGAAAGACACACAAGTCAAGTGTGTCGCCAAGGGAACCTGCTTCTCCGCTGACAGCTGTGATTTGCCACAGCCCCGTCCGGGAGTCAGCTCACCACATTGGCTTTCAGATTGGATGGAGGGTCCCTCGGGGGCCTGGAAGTCACTCCCGTGTCTGGCCCAGATAAGAGAGTGACAGACTGTTTAATCTCATTGCCTGTCTGTTTGTACTTGCTTGCCTATCCGCTGCGAGGGGCTGGATGTCATCACTTTAGACGGGGCTGAGTGACACAGAGCAGGCAAGGAAAAGGGGGGACTGTGTGGCATACGATTTGCTACCAGCTGCACTCCTCTCTACTCTGTCTACATTCCAACATTAATACAGTTTAGATCATGACTACGGTGGACTAAATGATATACCATTGTGAGCTCAGTGTCAGTGCACAGACATTACAAATACTGTTGGGAATGAAAATGACGGCTTGGGTGATGCTACTGAATTTGATGGACACCGATCTGTTTGTAGTAGCACGGCCTCTTTCGACTCCACCACGTAGACACGGAGAGGTTCCAGGAGATAGCAGCTCATGTCAGCCCGGCTTTTATGTTTTGAAGTTGAGATTGTGTGTCTCTATTCGTCCCCGCTGAAATGACAGTACAGCATTGAGTCACTTGGGACACTAGCAGGCGGAGCTAATGCCACCCACAATGCATCTCAATGAACTGACATAAAAGTCTCCCCTGGCTGCTCCTTGACAACATATGTTCATTGTGCTTCATGTTCTAGTGTCGGAAAGGGAATCCTCTTAAGATAATCAGATGTTTAGATATTTCAATTAATTGATCTAATTCCCCCCCGCCAACTGGGAAGAATGGAGACCACATAGAATCTCATGCTTATCCACCAATCGCTAACAGTAGGCAAACAAAGCAAGTCAAAATAGGCCTAGGAGCTTTGCTTATAAGTAAAAGGTTAGAGGAAAGAATTCTGAAATTAGAATTCAAGTTGAGCAGTATTCTAGGAGCAGCTTGTGTAGGCGACAGTTTAGCATAAATCCATATTCACTATCAACCAATGTGAAGTATGCATCTCACAATATTTGAGCTATTTAATACAGGTTTCCTGTACATCCCAATAATAGGAATTGGTAGTACTTGCCCTCAGTGAATTGTAATGACAGGACACTCAAGGGCAGAGGCCTTGTAGATTAAAAACTTACACCTACACTGTGCATAAATACTCTTTCACCCGCACTGTGTGGTCAGAGTAACACTGTCCCGTTTCTCTTTGATTTGAGTAAAAGTAACTGGCAAGTTGACATATATCATCCCACCTCTGGAATATGCAATATTTATACAGTTTATTCATATGGGCAGTGTAGGTTCTTAGATTAACTGAGCTGCATTTTATGTTAGATGCATTGATTAGCAATAAGTCATTCCCCAAGAGTTACTACGCATGGTCAAAATACCTGCCCTCGAGACAAACAGATAGCAAAGTCACACACAGCAGATTTGTGGTGGCTAATATCGATTTGACATGATCATTGGCTCATTTTCATGGCAATCTTCCTGACTGGATGATAGTGAAAAATCAATGTGTCATCACGATAACATTTTAGCTAAGCTTTGGCAAAAGACAGAAACGGGTCTTGGTAATATCAAAGGGTTTAATTGAGTGCATCAGAACTCTCATATTTAAAACAATTCAAGAAATGTATATTAGCGTTCCCGCCACGCTGTATTCATTCAGAACTGTGTTTTTGCTGTCGGAGTGTAGCAACACAGGGGAAACATTCGACAAAACTTTCACGAGATTTTTTACAAACTTCAATTACAACCATACTAATCCACCTGATTTAAGAAACACCAAAGCGTTGCCGTAATAGAAATTGCAAATGATTCCTTAATGCAGGGCTAATCTCTGCAATTCCCCCGGTTTCCCTCCTAGTGCATTATTAATGGGTAAAGTGGAGGTTGATGAGTGCAGTGGCCTCTCTTTGCTAATGCATTCATTTCTCATTGTTAGCCATCTGTCTGAAAAGAAATGCATTCACGGATAGAGAGAAAACAGGGCCCTTGGAGAATACAACATTGTTGAAGAGTGTTTATATAAGACATGACGATGTCGTCTAGTCTTTACTCTCTACCCCCCGCCCCCCAATCCACCACAAACATTTCTCTCCCATGCTGATTAGCCTACATCCTCGGGCTTTATTATTTATTTATTTACCTGGCAACACCTTTATTTAGAGATGGTTAGAGTGTGTAATTTATTACTATTATTTCAACACATTATCCCATTACACAGCTGAATGTTTGCTGAAGCATTTCAGGTAATTCAGGTAAGGTGCATTGCATACTTTTATGACAGTGCCGCGAGTGGCATTCAAACTTGCACAGCAACTTAGCTCAGTTCCTTAACCATTACGCCACACCATTGCCGTTATCTTGTTGCCCTTGCTATGTCCTTTGTTGCCCCCGCACGAGGGGATACATTTTTGAGATAATTCCATCATTATTTGAGTTAAATTTCCACTATGTCAATCAATATCCTCTAACTGGATAATGGATTATTTGCCGCTACCTAAAACATCAAACAGGCAATTAAATAAATAAATTAGATAAAACGCTAATGTTGTCAAATGGGACCCCCGTGAAAGTCTGATAATGGTCCTTTCTGCTCTCCGAAATTATCTCCTTGACTTGGGCTAATTGCTGCTGGATGTCCTCTTAGCTAACTGTGAAAAGCTGTGTCTAATTAGCACAGCATTCATCATGCATTAGCGTGTTATCACAAGGTTAACTTATCAGTAGGAGCACAGAAGCAGCTGGAGGTGCTATAAAATTAGCACTTTGCCAGGGTCGCCACAAGGGGGAGCGCTTGTCCCTTTATAATATACATTCACTCTATTCGAGTCCCATTGTTGGGACTGAAGCAGTCTAAGGTGGATTCACTATGCGTTTTGAAAAATAAGTAAAAATGTCAAGTAAAAGAAGTGATTTACCGCTATTTTTTTCAGCTGTCGCCCAGTAATTCAGCCAATAAGCTGGAACCATTTTTTGAGGGGTTATATTATTATTGTTATTTGACATACCTTATCACATTCTTAGGAGATTTGCCTGCATAACTAAAAAAGTATGCTTTAGCTTACTTATATAGGGTCAGGCCTATGTATGGTGTGTATCCCATATTTTGTTTTTGGATTTTCACTGATGACGCGGATCCACTGCGCCTGCACTAAGTAATAGCGTGGCCGCTGGAGCAGCTGACACCACTGTAATAAAGACTGACTGAACAGTGATTGTATCCAGAGCGTTCCACCGGTGAGATGTGCATTTATTTCAATCAAGGTGGCTCTGTTTCTGTGTGCTTTGTGCTCAGTGTTTTGTGGAAGATAAACAACATGCAAAGAACCGCTTGATATTCATTAGGCCACACTCAGACAGCACTTAAATCTTAAAAGTCTTTTGAGTTTGGCCCTCGTGGGTGATATTGGATCATAAGCACTGTCATTTAAATACTTGGTTTTTTTTTTTTTGGGGGTTTGTCAGCATATAAAGGCATGTCTATAGTGGCTGCAGTTCACACCAATGTGTATTACATTACATTACAGGCATTTAGCAGACGCTCTTATCCAGAGCAACTTACAGTTTACATTTCTTTACAATCCATTTATACAGCTGGATATTAACTGAAGCAATTCAGGTTAAGTACCTTGCTCAAGGGTACAACAGCAGTGTCCCACCCAGGGATTGAACCTGCAACCTTAATGTTACAAGCCCACTTCCCTAACCATTATACCACACTGCCTGCCTACTGCCTACTGCCAATGCTATCGGTGCACTCACGAGGGGTATGTTTTTTTGTTGTTGATGTTCACAAACTCAGGGGCCGGGTTGTGAGGGGTTCAGTTCCTGGTTTCCACCGCCCTCATCTAAATTCCACTCATGCAGAAGACCCATACCTCCACTCTCCCTGCCAAATTCACTCATTTGTCAAAGAGTCTCGGAGATCACAGGCAGACAAATCCCCAGTGCCTCCCTGACTATCAAGCCTCGCACTGGAAATCAAAGACAAAAGAACAGAGAGCCGAGCGCCCCCAGCCTTTCCATTTAGAAATGCTCTAACATTTAAAGCCTCAAGTGTGCCCTTTGAAAATGCCTATTAGCCTGGGTGAGAAAGATTACAAGCAAATAAAATTACATGCATTGTAATATTGGATTTCATAATATCCTCTGATATGTAATTACGCTTCACTTAAACTTTTAATTTAAAACCTGTTTCGCAGGAACAAAGAATGTTCTGGCAGAGAATGAGCCAGTTGTTATTTTATTCAGTGGCATGTTTCTCACGCGGCGAAAAAATCATGCAAGAGGATTGACAATAATGATAATAATAAATAATGAATAATGGAAGAAGAAGGAAGAACACTAATGAACCCCAGTCAGATCTGTAGCAGGCTTTTTCTGGTGGGGGGTTGTCAGTGATGTTTTAACCCTGCCTTTGAAGAATAGCTAAGAAGAGCAAAAATGGCTAAATTGCTTTTTACATTTAAAACCCATCGCATATCAGTCCAAGTATTTAAATGGCCTTAACATTTTTATTTTATTTTAAATAGTCAGTTATGTGTCACAGTTAGGACATGTTGTGATCTTGGCAATACAATTCTGTGGAAATAAGTGTCAAACTCGTGGAAATGGGACATTATACAATGGCCTAACAATCTCTCCCCACAAACCTGTCCCTGGGTGCTGCCATCACAGTTACATTCGCCCACTGCTACTTCAACATAACCAATGCCCACAGCAGCATCAACCCACAATGTGCTATTAGGGGTGGAGAATGCAGGCATCTGGTCCCCGACTGCACCGTCGAGAAGCGGAAAGATAAGCCGCGTTCTCAGGCAGCAGAAATGAGCCACAGAGAGAGCCTGTTTGATAGCAGTGCTTGTTGTTTTGATGTGTTAAATAGCTGGCCTTCAACACCCCAGTCAACCGCTGAGTGAGACACTGTGTAGCCAAGGGCAGGGTGCGATAGCCAGATGGGTGAAGTCAGTGGAGGGGGCTTTTCAGGGGGGTTCAGTGTCTTAGCACAAGGCTTACATTGTGTGTTACGTACCAGCCTTCCTACGACTTGGCACCCACTCCTTTAACTGCTCCTTAATCTTCCCTTATGTATTTAAAAATATTTTAATGTAAACACCACTCTATTTTTTTTCTCCTTATTTGTGATTTTTTTCATTTTTCATTGAAGCTCCGATACCTTCTTTTAATGTATATTTTGGCATTTATAAGTGACGTTTTTATGGTCTGTTTTTTTTGGTGTATGAAAGATATTCCTCAGAAATATGACAACTGGTAGCAGGGCCCTCAGATCCTCTACTGCGGGCTCCATTCCTGATGCATTATTCATGGGCCGAAGAGGGATCTTATCTTCACATCACAGAATGCAGTAATTGCAGTGCTCGTTAGCAACTATTGTTCGGGTGTGTGCCATGTGAAAGGGCTTGGAACCATAAAGCCCCCGGTGTGTTTCTGCCGAAGGTGGCAAACCGATTCATTTTGCACCGCGATATAAGTCATTTATTTTTTTCCGTTGGGGTTTTGCTACATACGGTTCAGGCGAATTGACAACACGAAGCTTCCAAAAGCATTTTCTTGCATTTCTCTCACGCCGGAATGCATTGTTTTGTGTGATGAAAGGAAGATCTTTATTTCACTAAATGCGCGCATGATTGCTTTGATTGAACGTGAAATTAACCTCCTGTGTTTGGTCGCGGTGGTGGATCTGAGTCATGTCTGTGGATTGCTCTTTGTGCGAATTCTGCCGACCATGTCAACCATGATGCCGTGCCTCAGCCTTTTGACGCGAGCGAACAGGAGGCTTGGCTGTGTGCTTACGTGTCCACCAAGGCACTTGTGCATGACGGGGCAAGCATTTGGACTGTGTTTTTGAGAACGCTCCAAGCTTACAAAGGCCGGCGCTGGCTAATCTGCAAACAATCCGCTCGGCAAGCCCTATTGGAAAGGAAGAAGCAGCTCTTAAGCCGTGACATTAACGAACAGAGGGAGATAAGATAGGGATTGTTATCGTGTGCTTGGAACTCCTGCACAGATACCAGATAAGCACTTTCTAAAGCATGCTGCCAGACAGGCCTCTACAGAAGCCAGGCCCAGTTTCTCTTGGCTGGGGGTGGAATGTACAATGTTTCTGTTATAGTCAGTTTCATAAAGCATCTGCTCCCACTTAGGAGCGGCATGCATGCATAATATACCCAAACACAGAAGTCGATTTGAATATACCACAAATATTTTGTACATTTGAATTTCAGATCTTATATATTGTACAGAGTAAGAACTCACCTGTGCCAAAAATACGTTAATAACACAGGAATTCTCTTTGTTGTGTCTTTTTGTTATACAACAGATGAAACACCTGAAGTAACATTGAATGTGAATCTAGATTGGGAAAATACCCTTTTTCCAATCTAGTTTGGAAAGTAGTTTAGAAATCCAGTTTAGACGTTTCCTGTTCTAAAATGACATCTCACCAAATTATTACATTCTAAATTTGTACACAGGGTCTATTTTACTCATGAATGCCACTTTAAACTGAACATTTCTGATGATACAATGTTTGGTAGGTGTTTTCTGGGTACAGTGCATATGTTTTGGGAGTGCTCTGATTTAATATCTTTTGGAAAACGCCTTTCCATGTGTTGTGTGTGGTTGCACCATGGGCATGGGTTTTCTCCTTTTTGGACATTGCTACCTGTAGTTAATCACATTTGCACTTTTATCGGCTGGCTTCTTTTAAAAATCAATCCCGAAGGACCGGGTTGAGCCTGCTATTCATTAACAATCTGTTAGGTTATTTTTTATTTTCAGGATATTTCATTTTGAACAGATCAACATTGAAGTTGTACACCGTCAGTTGTACCACCTTGGTCGTGCTTTTTCCGTCAATTTTGTTAAATAAGATTTGGTTTAGTAGTCTTTATTCCACATTAATGTTTCATGTTAGTTGCTCTTCTCGTAGAGCCTGGACAAGCATGTGGCTCTGACTTTAGGCACCACATGCTGCTTCAGCTTATCCTGCAAAGTTCAATGGGGCTCAAGTCAGGTGGAAGGGGCATCATTGGCATAACTGTCACATTCTCATCTTACAAGAACGTCTTTTTCCACAAGCGTCGTGGGGACTTGCGTCACACTTCTGGAATCTTGTCATGTCAGGATTAGCCTGCAGCTGGACCAGCAGCAACTTCCTCGATGTAGTTCCCTGTGGCATGTTCCCCTCAGTCAAATTCACAAAGTGAAATGATATGGTAGGTTTGAGGGTTAATTCAATTTCAGTTTAGTCAATGAATTAAAATTCAATTCGTTTAAAAAATCTCCATAGAACATAATGGGACTTTTTTTTCAATTCAGTTAACTACTTAACGAGCATTGATCAGTTGAAACACTTGTGCTGGTGGTGGAATTTAACAAACACATGTACTGGCTGGGGTTCCCTGAGGAGAGGTTTTGATTGATTCATCTTTGAAGGTGACTTGGCTCCGTTGCCAATGAGTCCATCTTAGGAGTTTTCTCCCATCACTGTCTCTTTCTGTTCTGCCCTGTTGGCACTTGGGAACAATGGACCTGTGCTCAGTCAACTGGCCTGCAAACTTCTGTCTGCCAGCCGGCTGAACCGCTGACTCGCAAGTTCTTTCAACCCGGAGTTTCTGATGGTGCTGAACTGGCAGCTCCGAAAAGGACACTGAAAATGGAACACGCTGACAACTCGATCTCGCCGAGGTGTCGTTGACTCATCGTCTGCAAGATTGTGGCCTATCATTTATGGGCTGCAATGTCTTTCCAAGATAAAAATGGTTGGCTGTCATCACCCCAGATGGTGAATGACAGCGTGCTGACATAGTTTGGCCTCCTGCATGTTAATGGAAAGGAGGCTTTGCTTTCTTGATAAGCAAGGCGTACTGGTTCCTTTCTGTGTTTTTCCTTGGTTTCCACCAGGGCTCATATTCTGCAGTTTAAATGACCTCATCAACAGTGCCTGATCGCCTTTCTGACTAATGATTATGAGCTATTTAGTGCTTAAGCAACTGGCCATCAGTCAGGGGTGGTGAGTATATCAATATCCAAAAAATGTACTTGCGAAAAGCAAGCTCCCTATTGGCTGGAAAACAGTGGCGAAAGCACACCTCGATTCTTTTTAAAAACAGTACAGTACTATGTGGTTTGCCTTCTCTTGGATCAATTGGTTGCCATTACAGTATTACAGATGGAAAAACATGGCTTGGAATACACAGATGGTCTTCATGAATGTTAATACCAGTGAAATATGGATGGGTTAGAACATGTATCCAAGTATGATTCATATAGTGGAAAGGTTTACAGCTGAACTTAAAATAAAAGATTACTCTAAAGGTAGCCGGTGAATGAACGAACAATAAATAAGTCGAAGGAAATGTCAACACGGAAATCAATCTGGCTTTAAAATCTTAGTGTTGAAAGTTTAGCCTCAGGAACAATAAATTTAGCCTCAGCGCAGAGAAACAATAAATGTGAGACATGCGATGCCATTACAGTTCACATTATGACTAAAATTGTACATCCAGCATTCTTCAAAAACTTTAAAATAGTTTGAAAGAATGTTTGAATCCTCTTGAATCCTCTCCTCCGGCACAAAAACAATCGCTCAGCCAATGGATTGGGGGGTCAATTCCATTTCAATTGGGTCAATTCAGGAAATTAACTGAAAATCAATTCATGAATCAGAAAAAATGCCCATATTATTCTATGAGACACTATGAATTGATGTGGAATTGACCTCAAACCCCGCTCAGATGACAAATTATTGCAGGTGTCTTCCTGATTTTACTGAGTATGCTGCAGCAATGGGACAAGCCTACAATTACGACTGGGCATTCCAAATTGGGGGAAAAAATGGATGGTAGAGAAATGGATGGGAGTTCATGGACATGTGAATTAGAAATTATACTGATCCACAATTGTGGTTTCACATAGTGGAACTAGCCATTAACACCACGCAACACAGGATAACTTCAGACTTGAATCTCAATTACACATGTGCAAAAAATATCAGTATCTAATATCATATCCATTTTTTTCTCCTTTAAAATATAACTTAAAAACCAGTGAAATAATATTATTCAAACTTGGGGGGAAATGTTTCCCGTGACACAGGGAAGAGACAACATTTCAGCCCACCGACCACGGAGATATCCTTATCCCTCAAAGTCGCCCTTAACGCAGAAACCATCTGCAGCTCTTAGAGCGATACGTGTGATAATGTGGGTTGCTAAGGAAGTGAATGCAAACCTCATAACTCATTCTGGAACAAAAAAGCAATCACACAGTTTTTTTTCACTCAGTAAGCACCAGATTCTGCTGGCAACTGGAACAATCTAATTCTGGACTGCTATAATCACACACCTGCTCATATCATAACCTTGAGTACCCAGGGACCAGGGAAGCTCTGCTACCTTCTCTTTGACAGTCTCGCAGATATGTCTGAGCAGCCCGGGTGCACTGGGAGCCCAGAGGAGATACTAGTGGAACGTATTACACCTCTCAGAAAGCACAACCAAAAAATGAGAACAAAAGATTATTTGATTTTAATTTTTTTATTTACATTATAGCAGTGCAGAAGAATATACAGCACGTGGCTTTCAGGTGCACTGAATGCATTTGTAAGCCCTAGAGACAGGCCCAGTCTCCAAAGGTGCGAGTTAAATCATGGAAGTGCACATGGCTGCAACAGTCAGAGATAATGGTAAAAAACCACTGAGGATGGTATAACACATGAGGCCCGTTAGAAACCGGTAAAATATTTATTCATATTACTGACCATTTTAAAAAGAAATGTCTAGTTTCACCAGTATTCAGAACACAATTATTATTCCATAAGACAGCACTGGCATCTAAAGAGTTGGAGCATTTCCAATGCGTATTTGACCCAGGCGTGGAGGGGTCATAGCGTGACAGACGCAGATAGAAGCTCTGTTTATGGGGCCACATCTCACGTCTGATGACTTCCCTCTCTTGGTGTCTCTGCCCCGCTGTTTCCTCTCTCACACTGTAAACGGGAGCATCAAAATGGCACTGGCATGACTTGGGACCACTGTTTAAGGTGATTAAAAAGTTTTTTCCTATTTCCTGTGAATACAGAACAGCTGGATAGTGAAATATTATGAATTACTAACACTGCTTTCAGCAGCTTTCTTCACTGGCAGTTCTTCACTACTCATAATCAATGGTATTGGAAGGGGGGGCAGGTTTTAAGGGAAAAATATGGTCGGGTGCAACACCAGGAGATGTCATAGATGGGATGCCCATAGTTTAGGGGTGTGTTTGTTTAAAGGTCAGGCTTATGCATGTTGTACCCACACGTCCACATTGAGTCCTTTGAGTGTGAGTGCTTCATGTAAGGTCTCAGGATTCATGTTTGACATGACAGAAAATCTGAGGCACCTTGTTTCCTGATTTTGGGCAGTATAAAGTAGTTTTTTTGTCAACTCCAAATAGGAACATGAAGTACCTGCAGAACTATCTCAACAGTTTCATCCTCGTGGCAAGGCCCATTGTCTTCTTGTGCCTTTTAAAAGGTTTTTGGTTCTTGCCAAATATGTCATTTTTAACAATGGTCAGTCTAAACAACCCTCCTTCCTTCAAAGCTCTATGGTCGAGTACCCTCTTTTCACAATAATTCACAATTTTAAGAGGTCTCTACTAGGCTACACATCCTTTCATAATTCTGAATAATAAATACATGGACCAGAGTCAATGTATTCAAAATACACAACAGCGCTGTTTTCCTTCCTGGAAAAAAAGAACACCATAACAGCCAAATATTTGTGGAAGTCAAGCAGCATGAATGTTTATACATACATAGCCCCTGGAAGGGATAAACCATTATTCTCATTCCGCCGCTGGGAAAAAAAGGCTTCCGTCTCAGTCCATGCCAAACATCTCTGAAGCGATTCCACCAATGGGCCAGGCGATACGCTCACGGGGCTCAGGAGAAATACGGCCATGACAAGTTGCGTATTTAAATAAACCTCACTCTTGGCCCTCTGGAACAAGCTGAGTTGTCACCAGCTGGCAAAGGCTCCACCTCTTCCCTTCAAATACTGAGGCACATTTGATTAACGTCTCAACAGCTAATTGTGTGCGCTGGATGTGCCAAGTTGGATTGCCCATGTATGGGTACGAGCTGCTTTGATCCCCCTCCGCCTTATCCTTCCCACCCCTCCCGTGCTCTCTCCTTATCCACACAAAGGACAGGGTGAACTGGGGCACCGTGCCAGTCGCGGGCCCCCTTCTCGGCCGGACCACCTCGACCAGACGCACCCAGCTGCATAAATGTTATTCGGTTTTTTTTACGGCTTGTGTATATAATGCCGCCAGTGTGCGAGTGTGCGGTTTCGCTAAACTGTGAAAGAAATCCCACGGAATGAATGAAAGAGGAAAGATTATTTTGGACGGTGGCTCCCTCGCAAAACCCCACCCCACGCCCTTTCCCATCTTGATCTGTCCGCACCCTCGTCTCTGTAGCTCCACTGTTTTGAAACGTGATGATTTATATTCGCTTCCTTCAGCCAACCTTTGTGTAGCTTTACAGCGGCATGAGATTGCGGGCATTTTTGCCATCGCGCCAGAGGTGTAAAGACATTAGACAGCACTTTGTCACCGTGGTCTGGAATTCGCACTATCTGCTGTTCCTTTCAGCCTCCACTGTCGACCTGCTTGCAGGGTAATGTCAGCTGTTGTTGCCGCTGACTTTAGACACTATAAAAAGATTAGAAAATCAAAGGATAAATTTGTAGCCTTTTTAGGCTGTGAAATGCGTAAGCACAGTCCCCTTGACTGCTGACACCATACAAATACAAAACCGCAAATCAGATGGTCGATTTCTTCCGTGTTGCCAACTCGCCAGACAAAGAGGCTTTTATAGGATTCCATCATTGGCACAAATATTTTGTTACTTTTCATTCATTCTTCACCAAGCCACACACACACACACACACACACATATATATAGGAATAATTGTATACACACAGTTGTACACCCAGTTGTATACACACACATATATATATATATGTGTGTGTGTGTATACAACTTGGTAAAGCATAAATGTAGTACAAATTCTAATGTTTATCAAGGTGCTCAAAATGAAGGAAACATGAAGAAAATAAACTTAAAATAAAATTCCTTCTGGATATGCTCCAGCCCAACCCCTAGCAACATCTGTCTTCAAAAACTAGTTTTTTTGGAGGGCAATCTGCTGACTTTTTGCTATGAAGAGTTGGCACTGCACCTCCCCCCTCCTGGTTTCAAATGGAGCGCGCTGAACACAGATGCAGGCACAGCTTCCCCCCTGGTGAAATGGGTTCTGATTCACAGCGGAACCTTCCCAAATCGTTCAGCCCAGGGGTGCCCAGAGCAATTCAAATGCGATCATCGGGCTTCCAGTCTCATTACCAATCTCCATTTCAAAACACATTCCAAATGGGAACTAATGCATTAGCCCTTGCTGAGGGAAAGCCTGGGGACCCGCAAAATAGCTGTTTAAAACGTTTCATACACGTTGCATCAGAAAAGGGGGCCTTGGAAGGAACCATTCATTTACTACTTGCCTTATTAGTTTGGCAGTCTTATTAGCTGCCTTTATGTTAAATAAAGCCCCTCAGGCACTTTTCCTGACTAACCACTATGTTTCTTTTTGTTCTGGAGTGAATATGCATAGAGCGCTTTAGAGGGGTCTGCAGCATAGAACGTTGTGTAGCTGTTTCCAGCTGTAATATCAGTTTGGTTCTCTATACAGGCACTTTTTTTTGTGTGCCAAAGACAGGGATGGGCAATCTTACCCAGAAAGGGCTGGTGTGGGTGCAGGCTTTTGTAACACACCGAACAACCAAACAGTAACACACCTGATTTGACTAATCAACTAATCAAAGTCATCAATCAGGGCTTTGATTAGTAGAATCAGGTGTGTTACTGTTCGGTTGGAACAAAGGCCTGTACCCACACCAGCCCCTAAGACTGCCCACCCCTCAACTTTCAGTTCATTTAAAAAAAAAAAATACTTATTTAATGAGCCTATAAATGTCTTTAGGTAGTAAAATACAATAGCTATTTTTCTGTTATGATGTAAGTGAAATGGCTCCCAACTGTAATGCGAGTGTGGTTCTTGGATGCAGACTAGTGATACTGACAAAAAAAGCCAGTGCCTTAAGGTGAAAGAACAAGCAGCACTTTTACACTCAGTCGGAAAGCCAAGAATGAATTGGCTGAGACTATGCTGGCATCCTGGGAAATTATGTTCAAAATGAATGGAGTAAATGAACGTAAGCCGCACTGTTAAACCATAAAAAACTGCCTCACGCGGATCCCCAGAATGCATATTATGTATATGTAGCAGGAGTTCGGAAATGTGATTTAGCACATGAGTGTCCACTACAGAATGTGACATCACCCCTGGAGAAGTAGTAGAGTGTGATTAGTTCCCTTAGCTGGGCACCTTGGTCTTTAGCTCAGCGAACTAATCATATCTCCTGTTGCGCAGAGTGGCTGGCTAGGGCTGTGGTTTGAAACCTGCAGCAGTCCTATCCACCATTACATATATATTTGTTTAATGATTGTATGTATAAAGAGCACTGTGTTTTGTGTGTATGTTTCCCTTAACTAAAGGCTGGTGATTACACATTTAAGGGCAGGAACAAAGGACTCTTATGTGCTAAATGCTGCAAATGATGCAATTCAAAATTGATTTCCACCATGTCAGAAAATGCATATGGATACAGAATTCAGGTATGTACTGATGCTGATCTAAATGTTCTATTGGTTGCTTTCCCTGTCTTAATATCCATGGAACGACTACTATCCTATTCCCCCTGTAAGTCATATGATGCTTTAGCTGATTTACATCAGATACAAAATGTGCTTGAGTTTATCTCTTTACAAACTGTGCCTCACTATATCTCTCTCCAGAGTACTATTTAGGATTGAATGTTCTTGTGAGACTTTGAAGTGAAAGGCATAGGAACAGCAGGGTATACCAATGAATTATTACTACTTGTACCATGTAAACAACATGCCCACCAGCAGGGGAGAAATCTACTGAAATCCATCCGTTACGAATGATAACAAATTACACTGTCCCAATATGCAGTGGTCGATTTGTAAAATTTTTGCCAGGGGGATGGGGGGTTGTCCAGGGCATACTCCACCAGGGAGAATTCTTATGAAAATCACTCTTAAATTATTGATCCTGGTGACTGCTGAGAGTAGAATATTACTTAATTCAACAATTACCAAAGGTTAGACATGGTTGGCATGGATGCATTTTGATAGGGTACTTTAAAATAAAATGTGTAAATGAGTGAATAAAATGACTGTAAATGCTAATAATTATTATTATTTATTTTAAAAATGCGTTTTTCTTTTGCCAGCAATTGTGCTTGATAAAGCTTCCTGGTTAATATAAGTAAATAATCTTATCTTGCTTACATGCAAGCCAAGTTGAATTAGATACTCTAGCTCAGGGGTTTCAGAACCTTTTCATCTCAAGGCCCCCTAAAATTACCACTCTGGCTGAGGACCTAATATCAATAAAAAGGTTCATTGTTGATTGCTTTATCGAATACCCACTGCAGTGCAATGCATATTTAACACATTAGTTTATGGAAGCATGCATACAAGGTTTGTTTTATTTGAAGGTAAAACATTTAATTTTTGAAAAATTTGAATAAAACCAAAATATTCTTAAAGGGGAGAATATATTTTCAATTTTGCTGAGGACCCCCTAGGACTCCTTTGCGGAATCCACTTTGGGAACCCCTCCTCTAGCTTGAATAGGGAAAAATGCTGGCACTCACTTTAAAAAAAATTTGCAACTTTGTTTAATTTGTCTGTTCAGAAATTGGCCCATATATAAAACATATTGAATGCTCAACATAACTTAATAATAAACAATTAACTGCCAATGTCTCCATTAGGCTGCCTGTGGTCATGGTTGGGCCGCCGTGTTTGATCAGACAGGTTAAGTAACAGCTCCAATGTAAACTGTTCATCTGAAATGGGCAGGATTTTCATTACATAGCTGAACAGTCTTGAATGGATTTCTCAGCCAAAGGAAGTACTGTAATTGGCTCCCAAATGAACAGAGGAGAAAAGGCATAACAGTACTAGTGCAAATTAACCATAGGGTTAGAGTAACGTAGCTATGTAACCCCTTACAACAGGGATATTATTTTCTATAGGGTTAATGCTGTTTTCTTTAACAAGACTTTGATTACATGTGTGAGAAAATACAGGCGTGACAGTGTGGGAAATGGGAGAGACTCAAGTTCAGTGTGTGAGTTGGCTGCACTCTGCTTAGGTGCCTGGTGCTAGCTCGTAACAAATACATAGCTAGCTTGCTCGCTAACTGCATCATAGTCTTTCCTACCTACATAGTATTTCTCGCTAGGTATTCGTTAACGGCTAACACCAACCTCATAGGTAGACTACAAGCTGGCTAGCTAACTAAATGCACTGCAGCAAGCTAGCTTATTTATTACCTACTTTTGTCTGGTGCTAGCTTGTAACTAATAAGCTAGCTGGTTAAATGCAGCAGTATAAATCTGTCAGGTTGGTTAGACACATATTATTGTATTTACGAACTAGTTAACTCACTACTGGGGTTAGCTTGTGACATGGCTTGCTGTCATTGCTTCCCCAGTTGACTAGGTACTTGATGCCTGGGTTTTCCCACCCTGCCTCGTTTTCGTTCATAAACTAAATGGATATTAGAGTAATCAAGGTGATGACGTAGCCAAAGAGAACTAGCTAACCAGCTGATGTCTGACTTTTGATTTGCTATTTGAAAAAAACTGCGACATCAGCCACAACTCACGAGCTCGAGTGATTCAGTAAGAGCAAGGTAAATCAGTCAAATAATTTTTTCGCAAAATGGCCAAAAGGCAAAGTCATATATACGTTTCTTTGGTAAAGCCACCAAAACATATTTAGTTGGTGAAGAACCGGCGTCGAAGCAGAGTAGAAATGCCTCGAGGAGCAAGCAGAGTCATGCTTGCAGTAGCCTAACGAGCCGCGCGCATTGTACGGTGAAACCGAAGTGCAATCTCTCTTGCTAGCGCTTTGGCGTAGGCTGCGCACGTTTCACAGCCAGGGCTTTCGGACAATTAATTGAAAGACGTGCAGAACTAACAGAATGAACTATTGGTGGCAGTGAACACAACCGCAATATCAAGTGCGGAGTGTGAACGTTATTTTTCCACAGATGAACTTAATTTGCCCAGCAACCCGAGCTTCGCTACTCTTCCTAAACCTCGTTGGGCCACCCCCTGACAAAGTTCAACCCAGTGTCCTGTCAGGTCATGGGTTGCCAAAGGACACAGAAGTGCCATCGACACACAGAGAAAATGTAGGTGCACTTTGGGCTCTCCTGGATGAATAAATTCAAGATGTAATCTACTGGTGGTAAGTCCCTGTTTCTTATTTGCAGCTTAGTGTAGTACTATGTATAAAATATTGTGGGAGAATGCGCGTTATTTATTTATACATGTTTCTTATGCAGATGCTAGTTTATGGTTTATGACGTCACCCATAACCTATTGCGCTGCGCCAGGGCCCCCAATTCTCGTCGTCGACAGTCGACGTGCCCCCCTGTAGTTACTTTGAGCTCTGGCACCTCATGCTAGCACTGCTCTCTAGATAGGCCCCATCTCTGCCATAGGGCCTATCTAGGCCCCATCTGAGACTGCCATATTGACATGGCCCAGGATCTCCGATGGAGGCAGGGCTGGACTGGGAGAAAAAATCGGCCCTGCCATTTCGGGACCGCTCCAGTCTGTCGACTGCTGCGCGAAAAGAGAGACTTGCAAAATTTATTGCAACACCCGGTATAATGACATGTAGCACCAGGATCTCCAGTCCAGCCCTGGATGGAGGGAGCACCACATCAAATTTTATTTGACACCTAAGAACCCACCGAGATAGGTTGGTTAACCTCCCTGATAAAACAGCTAGGTAATGGTGAGCTTTGCTGGTCTAGATGGCTAACTAGTGTGGGAATAGCTAGCTACAATCGAAAGCTAGCTAGCTATCTGAGCTAAGAATAAAATGTGAGCAGCAACTATAATGAGGACTATAGCTAGCTAGTTACATGTATAAAGATATTAATTGGCTGAAATAACATTATAGCATTATAACATTATAACATTATATAACAATATTATGAACTGTGACAGTGTTAGTATTAGCGAGCTCGCTCTCATCAAGAACATAGTTAGCCATGCTGAAAGTACAGCTCAAGCCACTAGCTAGCTTATATTGAGCTATCTAGATAGCTACCCTGGTTTCTAAAGAATAGCATTCAACCAGTTATGAATAGCTAGCTAAGTTTCTTAATGTGCCATCTTTTAACAGGTTTGTAGTTAAAAGTAGCATTATACATTAATATTATTTATCTGTTTTTTAAATGTACATTATTATTTTCCTAACCACAAAGCTATTCCCTTACCATGTCCATTATTAATCTAAAAAATGCTATGGTTGAAATGAGGGTACACCTGGTATTTAATCCTTCCTCACAATGTTTTGAGCCATGTTTGAGAAGAGGGTACCCCTAATACATACAATGAAGGCATATTAAACTTATGTTTCTCATTAAATGCCAATTTGTCCTTTAATCTAACATGACCAATGTTGACCAAGATCATAGACTTAGCCTACTTGTCTCTAAATTAACACATTTCACCTATGTACCTCACTGACTTAAAAATTGTGACTTCAAAGGACAAAAAGACTTGAGACTTGCCTTGGCCTTGCCCTCTAAAACTTGAGACTTAACTTGAACTTTCTCAAAATGATTTGTATACAACTGTGCCCCATGGTTGCAACCAGATAGTCCAGTCAGCTTGCCAGATACCCCAGTCAGCTTGCTACCCTGTTCCTCAAACAATCTGTATTTTTTAATTCATGTAGACAATGACAGCTAGTGCCAGCTAGCTAGCTGAGCAATCTACCTATCTAGCAAACAGTTTGCTGTTAAAAACAGAACAAAGTCATGTCATTGTGGCTAGTAACAGCCATTCAGTAAGGCGACTGAACAGGGTTTACAGTCTAATACGGTACATTGTTACGTGAATTTAGCAGATTACGCTATTTGAGCAATTTACCCAATTGACATGGCGTTGCATACAATCAATGCAGGATATTTATTGAATCTGTTGTTGTAATCATTTTTCTTTAAAATATTTCAATTTTCTCCCCAGATAAGAAAATGACTATCTTATTTTGACCAGAAATGCTGAGTGTCAGCATTGATTTAAATTTGATGCTGCACCAGTTGCAGTGGCTTGATGGCACAGGCAGTGGCTTGATGGCACAGGCCGGTAAGCCTGCCAGCAGGGAATTGCAGTAGTCTAGACATGAGATCACCAGCGCCTGGACCAGGAATTGTGTGGTCTGTTGGTTGAGGAACGGAGTCCAGAGTCACTCCAAGGCTCCTGGCAGACAGGGACAGAGACACTATGGAACCTTCCACGGTGATTGAAGCATCAATCATTGGGGAGCTCTTTGCTGGGAGGAAGAGCAGCTCTGTCTTCCCCAGGTTCCACTTCAGGTAGTGGGTGGACACCAAGCAGAGATACGTGCCAGGACCTGGGTCTCAGAAGGGAAGAACGAGAAAACCAGTTGAGTGTCATCAGCATAAAACCATGAGCAGAGACAACCGAACCAATTGACATGGTATACAGGGAGAATTAGAGGGGGCCTAGCACCGAGCCCTGTGGCACTCCGGTAGAGAGGGTGTGGGGAGAGGAATGGAATCCTCTCCAGGCCACCTGGTAGGAAATGTCAGCCAGGTATTATGAACCATGTGTTATTATTAACCATTCTAAACCATGCCAGTACAGATCCAGAGATCTATTGTTGATCCATCTCGGCAAGAGATGAGAGCAGGATCTGGTGGTCCACGGTGTCGAATGCAGCTGATAGGTCGAGGAGGAGGACGGAGCTAAGTGATTGAGACTTTGCCAAGTGGAGAGCCTCCGTGACCACGAGCAGAGTAGTTTTCATGGAGTGGCCTGCCTTGAAGCCAGATTGGTTGGGGTCAAGCAGGTCATTCTGTAGGAGATAGAGAGACAGTTGATTATATACAGCCCATTCTAAGGTTTTGGATTGGAATGAGAGGAGAGAGAGAGGCCGGTAGTTAGTGATGTCAGCAGGATGCAGAGAGGGTTTCTTGACCAGTTTATAAACACCAGTTTAAACCAGATAAACACCAGTTTATCTAGGGCAGTTTTCTATGGAGTGAAATCGCTGTCAAAATACATATATACAAAAAGATAAGTAAATATAAATTGCAGTTTGTAATCATAAATCACATTATGTAAATGAAAATGTGTGTACGTACTCCTTTCTTTTAAATTTTACGAGTGTCTGCATCTGGGTTTTACGTACAGAATTTTGTACAATTTATCATACACATGGACTGATCATAAACAATTGAAATATGTTGTTTTGTGTAATAACCATATCTTTTAAATTTGTATAACACAAAGGGTTTGAACCAGATAAAGGAGTGGGGTTGCTAGTTATTTCATTCTAGGCTGTTATGTCCATAAGGTTTTTGACAAATTTATACAGGTTTTAAGCCTTGAAAATAGGGACAGCTCTCTCTAGGGGTTGACAGATATGCAGTTTCTGTTTTCCATTGGGAGCTCTATTAGCCAATAGGGTAAAGCTATAATTGCGCCACTACTGCTCAATGTTTTGATGATTGGCTAGGCCAGGCATGATTCTACTTTTATCCTATGTAAGGATAAAAACTATGATTACAAGTTGGCATGAAAACACTGTCAAAATTCAGTTTGTAAACCCAGTTGCAGACACTCTAAAATGGAAGTCACACGTGCATACAGAGCAACGTAAACATGGAAGCATACACTCCTAAAATGTGAGGCGTATGCACAGATTGATATTTAGCATTTACAAAGTGTGATTTACGATTGCAAACTGCATTTTACCTTTACAAATTACAATTTACGTTTACGTTATTTTTTGCGTACATAAGTATTTTTGACAGCGATTTCACTCCATACTTTTCTCACCTGCAATTCAGTCATCCCTCAGCAAGAGGTCGATAGAGCCTTCTTGTCAGTCAATTATCACACTGCCCCTCCCCAGTAATCTACACCAATTGACACTAATTAAGCACAGACGATGATTGACAGCAATGTTTCCACACTGTCAAGTGCTGCTTTCAGTGCATAGAACCGCAGAGATTTGGCAGACATTTTTATGGTGTTGGGAGGTAATGTTCTTTTTTTTCTAAGCAACGGGAAATGGACATAAAAAGTTCACTTATATTACCTGCAATAGTTTTCAGCGATGTAGGCTTATAAAAAAATGAAAGGCTGAAACAGATTAACTCAAAATATAAAAGCAAGGTTTAAACTTTGTGTTTAAATATGATCATGATGGTGCTTAGTGTAAACATGTCCACAGGAAGAGACATCTTTCTACATCAGCGGAATTGGTTGGAACAGACAAGTATCATATTGCCTTATATTTGCAATATTTGGAATAATTTCACTTCTGCCCCAGAACTCCCAGAGTTTGTAATTTGTAATCAACTAGTTTGGAAGTACAATCCTCTTCAAACCCTGGAATTGAATCCAGCAGCAGTGTTGTCAAGTCAAGTCGAGTCTGCAGACTTGCTTGAGGTCAAAAACTCAGCCTCAGCCTCAAGGAATTTGTGAGCTGTTGAAAGAACCACAGGTTCTTTTGCAGCGCATTAGGGTTGTAATATGTTTTCAGTTTCTCAGGAACTTAAAAAAAAAGAATTTGACGCAAAGGGTATTTATTGATTTGACTGTGCTGGGTGTCTGTTGAACCAGTGTTTGGTACTCATTTTTCAGTTGTTCGACCTTGTTGTATGTTTAATGTATTTTGATATCTCTACTCTCAAACCAGCAATTATTTCGACCAAACTTTTGCCATGTTCCTCAGTCAAAACTTGAGCTGTGCCCCTGAACTCTTGTCATGCAAGTACTCCCATAAGCTGTGCCAGCATATCAAATGTGCAAAACGTAATTGTCTGTGCCATCTGTTGACTCGTCTGTAACCACAGACATGCTGTCAGCTGACTTGACCAGCTCCTTTATCTCCTATTCTTTGTAAGTCAGCAGGCCTACTTCAGCCAAAGTTGTTTCAAAGAGGGAATAGACCTACCATTTTTTACATGTTTATCTAAAAATGCACCTAATTTAGAATGGTCAACTTTTCCTTTTTTAAGATTTTTCCCCTTTTTCTCCCAATTTATTTGCCAATAATACTTACATTTACATTTTACATTTTAAGCATTTAGCAGACGCTCTTATCCAGAGCGACTTACAAGATGTGCATCAATACATGGTAGGAACAATCACAGTTAGCGCACGAGATCAGTGCAGGAATACAGCAATAGACATCATTGCAGGCATCTGCGTACCATACCTGTAACACCGGGAAGGAAAAGGTATTTTACAATGTTTACAAAATGTACAATTTTTTTTTTAAATAAAGAGTATAGTGTTGAACAAGTAGACAGTGGTGAAGACAGTTTAGCTAGATGGACAGAGATCAGGGGTAGTGGAGTCTGAAGAGGTGGGTTTTGAGTCTCTTGCGGAAGATTGGAAGTGATTCCGCAGTCCTGACCGACAGGAGGTCGTTCCACCAACGAGGGACCAGGACAGAGAAGAGGCGAGACCGCGAGGAGCGGCTGCCAGGCGCCCGGAGGGATGGGGCAGTCAGTCTGCCAGCGGAGGCGGAGCGGAGGGGTCTGGACGGGGTGTAGGGCGTGATGAGTGACTGGAGGTACGGGGGAGCAGTACCTCTGGCCGCTTGAAAAGCCAGCACCAGTGACTTGAATCTGATACTTAATAATTCATGTCAACTATCCCCCCCTTGTATTGTGAGCTCGCTGCCATAGTCCTGAGACCGGCAGTAACAAAGGCGAGTTGACCAAGCCGCCAACTCCGGAACACAAAGAGCCACTCTTATACACAGCGATCTCATATCGGCTTCCCTTCCCCCTCCCTGGGGCGGACAGCCAATTTCCGCCCCCTAGTACTCCCGGCCAGAGCCAAGCTGGCGCGGCTGGTGGAATCGAACCCCGGTCGCAGTGGGCAGCAGGCGTCCCAGCCAGACGCTCTTACCCCTGCACCACCCAGGAGCCCCAATTGTCAGCTTTTTTAAGTGGAATGTTTGCACTCAAAAATGCATCCGTAAAATCTCGGATGACATCTGTCTGCCGCTCAATTGTTTTTTTTTCCAACTGACAGAGGATTCCCCCTCATTGTTTATTTCAGACTGTGATTTATGTTTTTTGTCTCCAAATGCTGGTCTATTGTTGTTTTTTGTGCCTGAATGGAATTGTTGCAAACTATATAGATTCCATCGGGTGCAACGTACCGGGAGGGTACTGTTGCACCCAGTCGCTCAAAGTGTTCTTTTTGTGTTTGACATTCCGTCCATGTCACACTCTTGCCCGGTGTATTATATCAATTAATTGCTTTTATAAGGGTGCCCTAGATGAACTGGTGTCCCTAATTATGATCAGGCAGCAGCATCTTGGTCATTGTTGCTATGCTGTGCTAGTTAGCAGTGAACTAGCAGGCTAATTGCTAAAAAACATAGAATATTTCTGAAAGTATTTATCAAAAATGTAGAAAAAGCGCAAGCTGGATACACAAGCATAAACCGAAGGTATGTGTGAAGTCTGGTGCGTAAACGTTAAATAGTTTGGTTTTGAAAAAAAGGGGAATGTTCTCTTCCAACGTTCCAGCCATACAATTTCAATAAGTTGGGCCTTCGGCAGCCAACTTAATGACAAGAACAAAATTCTTAATTCTTACCTCTAAATTTCATCCTTTTGCCAATGACCACAAACAAATCCGATCCGTTTCCTTTTTCCAGCCATAGTGTGCTTTATATAGGTAGCAAACGTTAACTAATATGGAATCAAATTGATACTCTGGCTAGGACCACAAGTAACGATACAGAATAAAAAAATAATAATACTGACCTGAATTTGCTTGCACATACATTTACTGGCGACCAGAAGGATGTTATTTGGAAATAAATTGCATTACATTTATTGTGATGCTGAAACAACGCAGGTGACTGTATATAAACAAAGGGGGTGATGCAACCCACGTGCCAACAGTATTCATGGACCCACTCCTATTTCACTAACATTGCAATTTGGATATGTATCTCGCTACACTACGGCAAAAAAAGAGTTAAACTTGCCCAATGAGTTAACTTAGGTTTGGGAACTGTGTCAGGGGTGTGTGTATTTTTTCCAAGGTGGTAATTAAAAGTGTTGTGTTTAACGGGTTGAGGTTTCGACAGCGCTGCTGACTGAATGATTACAAATAAAAGCACGCCGTGGTAAAATGAAGCACGCAGTAGCAGATGTGCCTGTCTGAGAGATACGTGGCTCAATTTCAGCTTCCTTAAATTGAAACGGATCGTAATTTAAGTCCTCCCAATGCACACGGCCTTTCTGGCAGGCAGTCTTTTCCAGGAGCTCTTTAAAACCCGTGCTTGCAAGTCCGCGAGACATCAAGGGCATCGATTTTCAATGACACCTTTAATACCCACACAACGGGTTTGATCAGAGCTGTCATTACGGTCGGATGCCGGGGACGGAATTGGTGCGACTCACGGCAAACGAGATCGCGAATCATAGCATTATAAGGATGAATGGTCCGTCTGGGGGCCAGGCGGTGGAGAAGCAGACCGATAGCCTGGTGACGCCGGTCAATACAGGGATTGCGGCAGCCCCTGACGCCCGTGCCAGCTCTGGAGGGCCTTCTGGGCTCATTAGAGAAATGGATGAGAGGACAGGAGTTGGAGAGGGAGCCTCTCTCCTCGCACCAGATAGTCTGCCTCTGAGGCGTCGCTCTCGTTAATGAGTCCAGACCGCAGGTCAATACACCGCTTGCCTCACAGTCAATAACACTTACCTGCAACACAAACACTCAAAACCTGCTTTCGTACAAAATCAATGTCCTATTAGTTTTTCCCCCTCTCCCCTTTCCTCAATTCCATTGATCGGCAGGAAGGTTTTCCTGTTTAATGTGGAAGAGATGAGGGAGAAAAAAAATGAAAACCATGGCTTAAGCTTTTTAATGACAAACCTAAACCAGTGCACTTTCACATTTCCACACACCATGGCCACATTTGACTTGTGATGCGAGGGTTCCTTATTAATATAAAAATACAAGTAACCTGTCTTACAATAGTACTATTTCATTCATAATTTAGATACTCTCCCATAACTCCAGTGGTGGCCACATGGTGCTAGCCTGTAGCTTTCACAGTATAGCCCGTTGTAGATCAGTCCAGTAGATAAATGTCAACCCATTTCATGTCTGTGCACTTGCACTAAAATGCATAAAGATATACATACACAGTGCCCCTGTCTACACCCCCGTATAAAAATGTCACCTTTTGTTGCCTTACAGCCTGAAATTGAAACATATTTCATCAGTCTTTCCACTGTTATTTCCACATTTTACCCTACAACTTTCAAGTGAAAAGAAATTCTCAAAATCACTGAACATTTAGGGAAATACAAATACAGCACATCACCCAAAGAACACCATTCCCTACTGTAAAGCATAGTGGTGGCACCATTCTGTTATGGGGGTGTTTCTCGTCAACAGGGACTGTGGCACTTGTCAGGATAGAATGGAAAATTGGATGGAGCAAAATACAGAACAATTCTTGAGGAAAACCTGCCCTCTGCAAGAAAATTGAAATTGGGAAGGATGTTCAACTTTCAGCATGATAATGACCCAAAGCACACAGCTAAAGCAACAGAGTAGTAGCTAAAAAACAATAAGGTGAATGTCTGTGTGGCCTAGTCAGAGCCCTGACATAAATATTATTGAAAACATGTGGAATGATTTGAAGAACACAGTCCATCGATGGTCCTCACGCAATCTGACTGAGCTTGAACAGTTTTGTAAGGAAGAATGGGCAGACGTTGCCCAATCTAGGTGTGCAAAGCTGGTAGACATGGCTGTAATTCAAGCAATGGGTGCTTCTACTCAGGTACTAACTCAGTAGGGTGTAGACTTATCAGTCCAAGTTATTCTAGTTTTTTAGTCATCGGCAGCTTTCAGCTTCACATTAATTTAGTGCAACAGTCTCAGCTTGTACTCAGATTCAGTCTATGTTCATGTTTTTTTTTCCAGAAAAATTAAGTCCACATTGTCTGCTGGCACTAACAATGCCCCCTGCAGTGGAAAACACCCTCTCGCTAGGGACAGAGATAGCAGGTACAGCAAGGTAGCGCTTTGCTAACATGGCAATATGAGGATATGTGGGCTCATTGGTCCTCCACCATGCAAGTGGGTTGGAATCCAGTTAAATGCAGTCCACTGCCATGTGAGGTAAGCTCTTCCTTCATCCGCTGCAAAATAGGCTTGTTTTTCTACTCAGTCTTGAAGAGCTTGCCAAACAGTCATGCCATGGCTGACTTCTTGATAGGAGATGATCTGGATGCCTCTGGGTCTGCTCTCCCTGGGGATGAGCTGGCTCCTGTTGTCTCTGTGGCCTCACCCTGCAGAATTCAATGACAAAAGTAATGTCATATTTTAAATGAATAGTATTAACATAAATAAAATGTTTCAAATTAATCAACGAGGGCATTTTATGCACAAGAAAATAACCATAATGTAAAATAAATACAATACCTGTTCTTCAATGGCCACAATCTCTGTGGTAAGACTGTTATAGATTCTTTCACGACAGCCAAGGGCCTTGAACCTCGGATCAAGAGCTGTGCATTAGTGGAGGACGTCCAGAAGAGCAGGGTCAGAGTGTCTGTCCTTCAGGTTCTCTGACGACAGCCTTGACTTCTCTCACAGTTGGACTGTCTTCCTCATTTGGTTCCATGGATTTGAGAATCCTGGTTTTGAGAGGCAGGATCATTGAAACTGATGGTGTGTTGTGAGAGTTTTTAGGGGTTTAAGGACCTCAATGACCTCCTCTGCCATTCTGACATCCTGGTCAGACAAAGTGGTTGTCTTTGTTCTTTTTGAGGGCCTTTTCTGTCAATGCTTAGTAAACAGCAGTTTGCTGCTCAAGATACCATATCATAACTGGAGTTCCAGCGAGTGGGGACATCATGAATGGGGGTGTGTTTTTGTACATTAAGCATCTCCTGTTTGCTCTTTACATTTTAGGCATTTAGCAGACACTCTTATCCAGAGCGACTTGCACAATTTACATTTTTTCTTTACATACAATCCATTTATACAGCTGGATATTTTACTGAAGCAATTCAGGTTAAGTACCTTGCTCAAGGGTACAACGGCAGTGCCCTCACCTGGGAATTGAACCAGCAGCCTCTGAGTTATAAGCCCAGTTCCCTAACCATTCCACTACACTGCCGCCCTTAATTACTCTGCAATGTATGTGCAGCTGTTGTGCTACGGTGGAAAAAATACACAACCCTCCTGACTCTACCTAGCAGTCTGGACACCTGGTTGATTCCTGTTGCTTTCTGTGATGCTAAATGAATTGTGTGTGCAAAGCATCCAATTTGGGGCCCCAGACCAGCCTCACTGATTGCATTGACAATATTTCTAGCATTATCTGTTGTGACAGGAATTGTACTTCCTGGCCTCTCCAACTTCCACTCTGACACTGCCTCCTTCAGTAACTCTGCCAAATGTGTGCTTGTGTGCTGTCCATAAATGGGGTCAGTTTGGGGTAGTGAGCAGTCACTGTTAAGTAGCTCTCGGTGACCCTAGATGTCCATCCATCAGTCGTGAGAGCAATAGAGGATGCCTTGGATAAGTTGTGGACAACTACAGCGTGTGCTTGTTTATAAAGGGCTGGTATGACTTGCTGGCTGAAATGCGGACAAGAGGGAACTTTGTATAAAATAAAAAGTAATTTGGTATATTTAATGCTCAAAAAATGCAGAAAACTCCAAACCTACAATACTAAAACAATTGTTCAGAAAAACATATTTTGTTTTATTAATATTTTTTTCCAGAAAACATCTGGATCACAACTATTCACACCCCTAACTATTCTTTTAAATTTAATCCAACAAGAACAAATCTTCATAAATATACAACTTATTTGAAGTTCATTGGAAGGTTGGAACTATACAGTGGCTTACAATGGTTTCCTGTTTCCCTGGGGTATAAAAAAGTGGGAACACACATTTGAAATACTGTGGTCAGCCATCATCATGGTGAAAGGCAAAGAACTCCCTGAAAGCATCAGACAAAAGGTTATTGACCTCTACAGATCAGAGGAGATGGCTACAAACATATCACTAAAAAGTCAAAGATACCGCTTTCCACTGTTGTGCCAATTATTAGGAAGTTTAAGGCTACTGGAACAGGTAGAGGATGCCAGTCTATCTTGCCCCAATGTGTAGTGAGACGGATGGTTCGAGAGGCAAAAAGAAGTACAAGGGGCACAGTTAAAGATCTCAAAAACAACCTGACATCTTGGGGTTACAAGGTGTCTAAGGTGTACCATTCGATGATGCCTACATGACAATGGCCTTTATGGCAGTTGCAAGAAGTAAGTCTCTTTTGAAGATAATTCACTGAAAAAGGCGTCTTGAATTTGCCTAACTACATCTGAACTACAATTGGAACCGTTTCTTGTGGTCAGATGGAAGAGCGTCCAAAGAATGCAAGTAATGTTGAAAAGCACCTCATGTCTATGGTGAAACGTGGTGGATCTTTATTGCTTTCAGGTTGTTTTGCATCCACAGGCCCTGGGGCCTTTATTAAAATAGATGAACTATGAACTCCAGCATGTACCAAGATATTTTGTCTAAAAACCTTGTTCCCTCTGCCAGGAAACTACACCTTGGCCACAGATTGACCTTCCAACAAGACAACAATACCAAACATATGTCCAAAGCAACTAAGAAATGGTTGACAGAGCACAAGATCAATGTCCTAGCGTGGCCATCTCAGTCTCCAAACCTGAATCCAATTGAACATTTGTGGTTTGAAAAAAAAAATAAAATAAAAATCAGGCCACGTGGTCTAGTGGTTACAACGTTCAACGCTGGCCACTGCGACCGGGGTTCGATTCCATGCCAGAGTCAGCTCTGGCCGAAAGTGCCACCAGGGGGTGGCAATTGGCTGTCTGCCCCAGGGAGAGGGGAGGGAACCCGACATGAAAATGTGCTGCATACAGGAGTGGCTCTGAAATACCAGAGTTATGGTCAACAGCTTGGCGAGTGCCGTCTCGGAGGAGATGATACTTTGCCCGTGTCACTGCCGGTCACAGCGCTACTGCAGCAAACGTATGATACGAGGGGGGATTGACATGAAAAATAGAGGGTGTAATTGGCTACTAAATTGGGATAAAATTTGAAACAAATTCTTTAAAAAAAGCAAAAGCAAAAAAAAAAAGCAGTTCGCAAATGTCAACCCAAGAAACTGAAGGAACTAGAACAATTCTGCATGGAGGAATGGTTGAGGATCCCCCTCAAGAAGTTCCATAACCTTGTATGACACTACAGAAGGTGACTACTTGCTGTTATAATGGCTTAGGGAGGAACCACAAAGTACTGAAAATGGGTGTGAATATTTGTTTCTTGATTTTTCTGGGAAAAAAATTCTAATTTGTGAACTGTTCAATTTTAGTTCATGGTAATTATTATCAAATAATATAATTTTCTGCATTTTGTAAGCATAAAATAAAGCTCATTACTTATATAGTCTATTTTATATGACCTCTCTGTTCATCTTTATCAAGGTTGTGAATAAAAGGGTGTGAGTCTACTGTACTATATATATTTGCCATTGTGAAACAGATTTTGTAATTTTTTTGATAATAACGTTATGAACCTTTAGCAGCTATATATGCATTTTCTAGCTGTGAAACCCAGATGGTGAGAGACAGTATACTAACTTACTTACAACCTCAAACATAATGAGGGCACAAATGTGTCATTGAGCCTTGGGTAAGCCACGCATATTATTACTATTTTTTATTTCTTTTAAACAGGTTTATTTTCTCATGGAAGAGTGCTGTTGTATTCCTCCAATAGTAGACTGTGCCACGACACACACAGTGGTGGCCCAACACCTTATTAAATGACTTTAGATTAGTATTTCCATTTTTTAGTTCTCTACCTGTACTTCGAATGTATCATTGGAATACATAATATTCTTATAATAATAAGAACTGGCACTCCATGGATTCCTTGGTGGGTAGTCCTTGGTGTAGTAATGTGGCTCCCTTGATCGGAGTCAAATCTTGATTGTGACCATGCCAACTGTTGCTAGGAGATCCGAGATCCATAGCGTCGCCCCGACAGGAAGGGTTTCTCAAACCAGTGTCTCCCAGGCAGGGTACTCTCCTTGTCTCATCGCAAAATAGCGCCCCCTCTGGTTGATCGAATGCCTGCGGTGTGCCGGTGACAGCTATATAAATTGTGCCCTCCTCCACACAGCTCTGCTGGTGAATTGCAGAATGAAAAGAAGCAGCAGCTGGCAGCACACGCTTCGGAGGACATGCGTGCTAGTCTGTGCCTTCTATGGAAAGTAATGGAGGACGTTGCACCAAGTTTGGCCATATGAACATGCTCAATAGCAGTATGTGCAGTGCTGAGAAGGTGCTATGGGGTTCAATGATAATTTATGGTCTTGATGCCGTTGCCAGAATTATGGAAAAATAGGATTAGAACCTATACCAAGACATGTTTGGACTAATAACCAAGTTTCCCCCTGCTAGGAAGGTCAAGCCTGGTTGATTAGAGGAAATTCAAGAAGGACACAGATTCAAAGCCTGCGTCAATGTGCCTACAAGAAAATGTTTATGGGAAGGCAAAAATCAATGTTCGGTACAGACCATTGCAATCTCCAAGCCCACAGAACATGTGTGGTTTTAACTCACGGAAGCAGTTTAGAGGAATCAATACATCTGGAGGAGTTGCAGAAAATCTACCAGGAAGAGTGTTCAGAAGTTAGCCCTCCACAGGAAGCATCGTCTCATTGTCATCAAAGCCAAAGCAAGCAGAACAAAATATTGAGCTGTGAATAAATTATATATATATATATATATATATATATATTAACATTTTTTAATATTTATATACCCTGTATGCTAGCTGTGGTTATGTGGTATTAAAATGGTACACAATTTACATTTTAGTTGAGGAACCCTGATTGGGTGCTTGCATTTAAATTTCTGTGAAATCCTCTGGGAATTACATGAAGTCTTCCCTCCAGATTTATACCCAAGATTCTCTTTATGTTTATAATTAAGTAAATCCCAAGTTAAATAATTCAGTGATGTGCTCACTGAAGGTGTTTTCCACTTCAGTCTATGGTAATGGAAGGCACTATACTTGTAAAGCAGAATCATTGAACCATTTCTGTTAACAGTTGACTCTTCGGCAGTCTAATGTACAAATGTAATGCGCCTTACGTAGCACTTAAGGCTACATAACTGCAAACATATTCAGACATTAACATCTTAGGGAACTCAAGGGGGATTCATGGTAACTCATTAACATGCACTATCACTTAAAACACACTTGCAGGATTCATTGAGTGGTATACTGATGAACTGTGCACTCTAAAGCCTATATGAATGTGGTTATGAATGTTTATGAACTCATAATGCTGTTAAAACCCAACCGTCACCCAACAAAGCCAGGTAACGCATTCATGATTCGCCTTTCGATCACCTTTAAAAATAATCTGATTTTAGATAAGCAATGCAATTTTCGTTGCATTTTCACTCTAAATACCAATAAGCTTAAATCATTTTGAACCTGGCTGGCATATAGGCTATAGCTAGCCTCTCAGACACGTGAACTGTGAACGGAAGCTACACTGAAACCTAGTAAAAAAATAAACACATAGGGAAAACAAAAACATCTTTTTTTCCCCCAGAAAATTATAAAAGGTAAAATTGTTTTCCAAGCCATCCGAGTAATATGTTATGGCTATGCGCTGGAAAATAACCCTTTGCACTGCGTAGTGCCGCTCTGACACGTGATGTGAATGTGAAAGAGCAGAATGCTGGAGATTTCCAAAGCCGTCTCTTAAAAGGGTAGACACTGCTTGTTATAAGTTTGTAGAACATCAAATCACATTGGGTTGTCAGATATAATTCACTTTCATAGAATAGGTTTATCTATTTTATCATAGAGTAGATTTATCAGCATTTTGTTCATTTAAAACGTTGTCGGACAAGCAGTATAATATTATGTCGTACTTAACATGCCATAATGTTGCAGTGTAAATATATAGAAATGTATGATATACATAATACACCCACGGAAGTGTTGACAATTTTATGAAGCAATTTTATGAAGCATAAGCACATTCCAAGCCCCCTGACAATTTACGGACTCAAAATACTGTAGATATTAGATCCGAACTTTTATTTCATACTTTTTTTAAACCATGAATTTTCTTTTCATTTTTTGCACGCCTAAAACTCTACTTGTTTTGTATACAAGAGTCTAAGAAAAACACCGCACAACACCACAAGGTCGACAGTTAAAGTCTATTGCCGCCCGATCAAACAGTGTGTTCCTTTCCCATCCGTTTCTCCAGGGGCTACAAGGCCAGTTTGCTTCTGGTATAGTGTGTCCATAATCCGGAAGTCTTTTTTTTTGTAATTTTTATTTTTTTAATTGAAAAAAAAAAAAAAAGGTCATGTAAATCCATGTTCCCTCGACTCGACCGCCATGTCAAATGTCTTCTTCAGGTGTTCTTCCGTAAGGGTGTCCAGTGCCTCTTTGCATAGATCGCAGATTAAATCATACAAGGCCCCCCTCCTTTTTCCTCTGCCCTCTCTTCCATTGAACGTGTTGTTTGTAGCCATGGTTTTTAAAATTGGTAAGTGGTTCCATTTTATTTCTTTTTTTTTTCTAGAAACATTTAAAAAGCCTAATAAATTTACATTGTATTTTTGTCCCAAGGAATATCAACAAGATATTTACATTAATTTTCTTTACAGAAACCGAAGGAGACCTCGTAATATATATTTGTCTGCATATCTTCATAAGGCAAAAAAAAAAACAGAAAAGAAAAAACAAAAACCTTTCATGTAACTTTGTACATTGTCATTTCTGAGTATTTCCAGGTACCACGTATGGTAGAATAGCTGTCAAAATGTAAAAATTAAAAAGGAATCCCTGTGAGACTATAGGCTTCAATGATACGTCTCACAGTGAACTGGGATAAATAATGAAAGATCGCAACCCCCCCCCAAAAAAAGAAATAAAAATTCATGGGTGAATACCGCAACAAAATACAAATTCATAAAAATGACTTCTATACATGGAAAGAGGATAGGAAATGTACAAACTTATTTCAGAATTTCACTTTTGCATGTGAAAAGTGAAAAACAGTATTTGATTAATATATTAATATCAAATTTTAAGTCGGTAAAGAACATACACTCTGGGTATTCTTAAAATCAGTCCTTTTTTTTTTTTTTTTTTTTTTTTTTCTCCATCCCGACATTCTCCTTTCCCTGTCCCTTAAAATAATAGTATGATGTGTGTGCTTCTTCAGCCTTTAAAAAATTCTCATTTTGTACAGCCGTACGTGTTTTTTTAATTTTATTTTTCAAATGTAAATTTTTTTTGCTTCTTCGGAAAAGCAGTGCATTTTTGTCTCTTTTAAATTCATTTAAATTTTTTAAACGGTTTTCAAAAGAGGAGGTTTTTTTGTAAATTTCTTTGTTCTCTTTTTACATTTTTTTTGTAAAATGTCTTAGTAGATAGAAGCTACCGCGCTTCCACTTCTTTGGGATTGCGGGAGGGGGAGTATTCCCGGGCCTCTTGGGCAGTGAGGGGTGTAGTCCTTCTTGGGGAGGCGGGCCTTGTGCTGCCCGCTGGCACTAGAGGAGGGGGGGCGCTAAGTGCCGCTGTTGGTGGCGTCCTGTTCAGAAGGCCGTTGTGACCCCCGGATGGGCTGAGTCTGGGGTAGGGCATCCCGCCCAGGTGGGACATGAACGGGGGCATGTGGGGGAGGTGGCCCTCCATGGGGGACTGGTGGAGCTGGTGGAGCCGCGCCCGGTCCAGCTCCTCGCGGAGGTGCATCCGCTCCCGCTCCTCGGCCTGCCTCATGCGCTCGTGCTCCCGCCGCACCTCCAGCAGGTGCTCGTGGTGCGAGTACTCGTGGGGCTCGCGGTCCCGGTAGGCCCGCTCGGGCTCGTACATGCCGGGGAAGCGGTGGCTCTGCTCGGCGCGCAGCTGGAAGTCCATGCGGCGCTGCAGGTCCAGGCTGCGGTAGGCCTCGCGGATGGGGTCCCAGGGGAAGGCGGGGTGGGGGAGGCGGTCCCGGGCCGCCGCGGCCGCCGCCAGGGGGCTGACGCCCATGAACGGCGCCACCCGCGTCCGGTCCAGCACGTTCAGGCTGCTCATGGGGTGCATGGCGCCCATGGAGAGGGGCAGGGAGTGGGGCAGGTGGACGCCGTGGAGGGAGCCGGGAGGGGGCAGCTCGCTGCAACGGGGGGAGGGCTGAGGGGCCTGCTGGAGGTGGGGGTGGCTGTGGACGTGCGGGTGGGGGTGGTGCTGGTGCTGGTGCGTTGGCTGGGGTGGTGGAGGGGGCGGGGCCTGAGGCTGGGGGGCGGGCTCTGAGCTCACCACCATCACCTCCTGGTCTTCCTTGCGCTCCTCCTTGATTTTCATGTCGTTCTTCATCTTCTGCATCAGGTCCCCACCCGGGGGCGTGCCCTTCCTGTCGCCGTCCTTGAGGGCGGGCAGTGTCGGTTGTGGTGGAGCCCCGCCCAGTTTGAGGGCGGAGTCGGCAGTGGCCATGATGGCCTTAGGGTATGGGGAGGGCGAGCGGTGAGCGGGCTTGCAGGGGTCGTCGGAGGGCCGGCGGTCCTGGCTCTCCTTACCCGGGGAGCGGCTCTCCTTTACCTTCACGTCCCCCAACATGGTCGCTGCTGCCTCCCGCTGGCGCTCCAGCTGCTCCTTCTCCGCCTCGCGGACCCGGTCCACGCTGCCGCTGTGGTGCCGCCCGGAGTCGCTGGAGTTTTGACTGTTGCTGCGGATGAGGTTGCTGATCTGGTAGCTAACTGGGGCGGACGCTGGAGAGGACCTGTTGGAGTGGCGGTTCCGGTCCATGGAATCCCTTTTGAGAACAAGAAGAAGAGAATACAGCAGTTAAGCACTGGTATTGTAAGATTACACAGTTTGAAGGACAACTAAACTATGGAAATGGCAACAGTTGCATTCAAGTTGGGGCTAAAACATGAATAAATTAATACCAGTGTAAAAATATATTATTATACAAATAAATGTATGTTATGAGGGGGGGTTATGTGTTCTATTGTGAACTGGTGGCAAAAGCCTGAAAGAGAACATTTGAGCATTTCAACATACTGCTTGAAGAACAAAAAGTTGGAAGGGTACCTTTTAAAGTTGTATGGAAAATGATGGAGGTCCGTTCTGTGCATGCCAGTGGTCAGTACTGACCTGTCTTTCTCCCTCTCCTCCTTTCCGACAGACGAGTCTCTTTTCTCCCGCTCCCTCTCCCGCTCTCTCTCCCGCTCCCTCTCCCGCTCTCTCTCCCGCTCCCTCTCCCTCTCCCGGTCGTGGTTGGTGACCGAGTTGCTGCGCTCCATGTCGGCGGACTTTGGCCACTGCGGAGGGGTGGGGAAAGAGGGCGGGGTGCGGTGGAGGCGGTTCCAGGTGTCGTGGTGGGGGCTGCCAAACCCTGGCAGGCCGGGGCCTTCCTTGTGTCCGAAAACGCTGTTGGAGCCTTTTTGGGGAGGGGGGGGAGAGGGAAGGAAAAAGAGTACGCGGTGAGCTCATCTCTCTCCTGGACAGAAGACTCTGGAACGCCGATGATGAAACAGCTGCACAGGAGGGAGCTGACTCTCGGGCTTGTGATCTGAGCTCCAGATTAAGCTCTGCTTACACAGGCACCGCGGGGAGGCTGTTCCACGCTCCTCCCCCTGCCGACGGCTGCCCTGGCTCCCGTTTCTCTATCCCAGAGCTGCTCAAGGACAACGTCGGCTCAGGCGCGAGTTCGTAAATCACAGATCTACAAACAGATCTCTGGGGGGGTCGGGGGGACCTAACCCCTGGAAAAAGAGCTTGAGGGCCCTTGGCATTCCGGTCTGTATTTCACTGACATCGATTCGCTAGAGGACAACTGATTTGGCGATTGGGGGGGGACGAAACAGGACATAAATACCACTTGGACACTCAGCAAAGGGATGTGTAGCATTAAAAAAAACTCAATGCATGAACAGCAGCAACCAAACAGCAAATCCGTGATCAAAGTGCGATTTGGCAGGAGTGAAGCTGATATTAGGCCCTGGCTGCAAGAGGAGAAGCGCTTCCTGGTTTGTTTTGGGTTTGTTTTTTTCCTCCCCAAGCTATTATTTGGCATTTACTACAGAGCTAAGTGCCTTTTCCCTCTTTTTAAAAAAATAAAAACCTGCCCTCTCTGTGCTCTAAAATGGAACTCCGCTTGTGTTTTTATTTTTTAAATTTAAATTTTTTTACGCTGTGAGGCGGGGGCGTGGACAGAGGCGCTTACCGAGCGAGGGGTTGCCTAATCCTCCGAAGGCACTGGTTGAAAGGTTGCCGAGGCCGCCAAAGGTACTGGAGCGACTGAAAGGATCTGCAAAATGCCAAACAGGGATTAGCGAGGGGGGAGCTTGGAGGAGCCGGAACGTCCGCTCCGCTTTTTACAAGCCAGCTCACCCTTTTTACTTTCTCCTTCTTTTTTTATTTTTGGGGCCATGTGGTCTCCCCTGCCCAAGCCGGATTTACTTGGCTGGGTTTTGGGGCGGAGGCTCTGGCCTGACACAGAAGGCGTGCTTGCGCCTGGTGTGGGGTGGGGGAGGGGGCAGGGCATGTGTGCTAGGAACCTAAGGCAGATCTCGCCCGTTTCAGGGGGGGGGGGTGAGGCACACGTCTATCGTGATGGGACACTGACCAGCGGGGGTGGGGCTACGTGTGGCTTTCCAATGGGTTTAGGAAGATCGATAGTTTGAGAGTTTTTCCGCACCTTTCTGGATTGAGTATTTCAAATTTTTTTCTGGCAGGTAGACCTCCCGAGCTGCATCACAATCTATACCTACCTTTACAGCAATGCTCACTTAACCTTTGCTATAAGAAAGGGGTACAGTCCACTTCTGACCAGTTTAGAATATTCACAGTTTGGTGTTCCCCAGTTAAGTAGTAGAACTTCAGCAGAAGATGGTTTACCATGTTGGGGTAAGCCATCTTCATATTTTATGATGTAATTTTTAGGTTACCCACTAGATAAAGACCCAAGTAAATGCTTCACTCTGTAAACCCGTAAGTAGAAGACAATAATTATAATAGTTAAGTAAAATTAGGAAAAAAACGAAAAAATTAATGAGGCCCATTTAGTGAAAGTGCAGTGTGCTTTGTGTTTCGCTCTGAATGTGGAATTTCAGCGAGCATTTTCATTATTTACACAACAACTGTGCCATTTCATGTCTCACACAACAATGTGAGCCAAATGTTGTGTAAGAAATGAGGAAATCACCACGCTAAGGAGACCTCTTTCATCCTGAAACAGAGCCTGCTTCTCTGCTGCTGTCGCCCAAATAGCACTGCTGGCCTAAAAACAAAACGTGAAATTTTACCGGGCTTCTCGAAGGGTTTAATAATTTTTCATCACGTCCTCATGCGCGCCAGGTGCTTAGAAACTCAAATTGGATTGATTCACAAAGCTTGTCCTGTGAAATCACCTCTCGCCGCTGAACCCAAACATTCGTCTTTAATGAAAAATGCAGCGGCATATAAAAGCCCCCATTATACATCCAGCGAAGGGATGGATTGAACTTAAAAGGCCCCCAGAAGGCATTTCAATTTGCAGGAAGAAAGGGCATATACTGGAACTCGGAGGCAAATGTAATATTCACCAGACTGAGGTCATCTGCCTAGCTTTACCGGGCCTCTGGGGCACAAAGACGCGAGGCAGGAGTGTCGGGCATTAGAAAATACGCTTACACAAAGGCAAGGGGGAAATAAGACTGGGAATTAAAGACCGACTCCACTGGCCCAAAGTGGCGCTTAACATCAGCCCAGAGGTTGTTTAAGGATGCTGCTAATTACACACATGGGGGTGATTCAAATAGTCTCTCTCTGTGGAAATATGCAAGATGGCGCAACACACTGGACTACCCCCACCCCCACCCCCATAAAAACACTTGAAAATAACAGATTTATTATTCTTATTCTTATTATATATTTTTTGAAACACAACGTTGTAAGCAAAACGCAGCCAAACAAACTCATAGAGAGAAAGAAAGAGAAAGAGAGAGAGAGACAAAGGGGGGGGGGGCGTATTCTGTGCTTAAAACAAAGTGAGGATGAGGATGAGGAAGAAGAGAAATGGAAATTGGGGCTTTACTTACGCTTACCTGCCAGATGGCTGGTGGGCAGGAAGCCACTGTGGTGGGGAGAGTGGCCGTACGGAGACGCTGCCGGATGCCCGGAGCCTGCGGGGGAAAGAGGGAGCTCTCAGGGAAGCGGAATGGTAACGGATAAGAGCAATGATCCATCACCACCTTTAACTAGATGTCCAGGGCTGGAGAGAAGGGGTACCACACGGCTACAATTGGGCCCGGTCTTTTCTCCCTACACAACTGCTAAAAAAGACTGTCAGGCATTGGGCTTGAGGCTGAAACCAAGGCTAAAATTGAGTTTAAACCCAATCGATGCAAACATCCGATAAATGAACCTATCCGCCCATTTGCGTGTTCTCTTCTACTGATGCAGCCTTTGCCAAATACTGCCTCAGGCGGATACAACAAGGACTGTCCAAGTATAATAATGGATGGATGGAGGGCTAGGCTGTGTCAAGGGGTGTAGGTTTCAATTGAACATGGGGGAAGAGATCTGAGGTGACAGGTAACAGATGATCAACATTTCTAAGGGAGGCTGCCAAACAGTTGCTTAGAGAGGCACTTTCGTCCCAAAGGCCTAGGCCCCTTTGACCTCACCAGGCCAGATGGCCAGGCGAGGCCCAGGCTTCATCGGCCACTAATGAGGCCTAGTCAGCACATACTGGGTCTCTGGGGAGCAGGAAGATGTGATTTCTTTTGTTGGGTGAGGGTTCATTAGGAAGTGGGGGGTGGGTGTTTCGCTGGCTCAGTGTGCAAGGGGTCGATCTCTTCCACAAAATGGCCGGTGTAGTTTTTCCTCCGGTCTTTTGTAAATCGTTAATGAGCGAGCCAATTACATGCTCATTTATAACACGATAATGGATAATTACAACCTAAAGGGCAACTGCCTTTATGTCGCCCTTCACCGACACCATTACAGGTCCATTACCTCACACACACACACACACACACACACACACATACTTGGGCCCTCATTCACATTCATGGTGTCTTAGCAAGCGTAATATTGACTGAAAGCGGAGTGTCAGGAGTGGGGGACTGCAGTGGGGAAGCGTCCCCTATTTTGGACAAGAGCTGCCAGGTCCACAATCAGAGGTAGAAAGAAATAAATGAAGAAAAAAAGGAAAGAAAAAAGGCACCTTTTTCCAGGCAATTCCCCGGAGTGCAGCACCAAAAAAATGACACTTTTCGCGTGGCTTCAGATCACTCTCCTGTGGTCAAGTGGACTGGAACTCCCCCAAATGTGAGAATTGCAACCCAGCGAGTCGGTCACGACTGACAGAGCCTTCAGTCCAGTCAACCGGATCGGAGGAGAAGCCACCCGAACGGATTCTTTCAACCGAACGCGCATTCTTCAAACTGAAGCAATCGGATCGTATTTGACAATAGCCGCCTTTCACCTTAGGCCCGCCACATCAACCGAGTTGATGTGATTGGTTATAAAACGATTAGGTTGTGGACATGTTTATCGCTCTGAACTGCACTGCTCTCGCCAGGCTTAGAGCGGAGAGGTATAATATGGCTGCCGTTTTGTGTGAAGGCTCTTTTACTTTTGATATGGGTGGATGACTACACACTTAATGTGAAAAGCATTCGATCTTGAGAGGGAGTTGCTCGCGTCTGTCGTGTGGGGAGCGGCATATGAACCCACTGACCTGTGAAGAGGGGTCGCGCCAGGTCGTGAGGGTACGGGAATCCAGGAAACACCCCCGGCGCAGGGGGGCGGCTGAACAGGTCGAGTTTCCCATTCATGTCCAGTTTGTGAGGGTCCAGCTGCATTTGCTGTTGTAGGAACAGTGAACGAGAGGGGGGGTGGGCGAGATAAAGTTTAAGAAGGAATGTAGCATACCTTGTCCACGTCCATTTTCTTTTCATGAGAACTACTTGTCACAAATCATTCTTTTGACAGTTTTACACAGGGCTGTCCCAGTGCTACCTTGCGTGGACCTCTCCAAACCTGAAATATCACGGAAACGGAATAACAAAACCTTGATTTTAAATGAAATGAAAGCTTGGTTTCATTTAAAACTCCTGCCCTTTAGGCGTACATTTTTTATTTTTTAAATTGCATCAAAAATGGCAAAGGCCATTCTCTGAAAATTATCAGCAATTTACATTACCATGGTAATTTAAGATGTAAAGCAAAGCTGATTCCTGGTGTTTTTGAGCATGTTGAGGAAATTTGAAAATGACCCACCGCAGGGAAACTTCTCAGTTACACCTACCAAGCACTAACAAATAATAATCTTAATAAAAATGGCATTTTGTAATACTTGGTCCATCTGACTTTCCACTTTATTCCCCTCACAGAACTGTCCCATGGTTTCTTTTCAGGTGGGGGAAAAACCTAAGACCTAAAACGCAGAGACATCGAAACTCATCAAAATCGAATCTGAATGACCTGGCCTGGAGATGTTTCTCTTCCAGGAGACACCAAGTGGCACGAGAGGGGGTGGGGGGGAGGAGATCTCCTATAACGTCTCAGGCGGTCTGACGGAACGCCATGAGGCACAGGCTAGCCCAACTCACCTTCATCTTCTGCTGATGGTGGTAGATCTGCCAGGCGATTTGTACGTGGACAGCACACCATTTCCCAGGCTTCTGAACAAAGGAAGGAAATGACATGGGTTAGGCCCTAACACATGAGTGCTACACAGCAGATTGATCTGAGAGCCAGAAAACAAGCCTTACTCTGACCGATGTCCTGAACGGATCTGTAACCTGCGGGTAAAAACAAAAGGATGGACGGTTACTTCTCAATCATACACAAACAATGAATACCTCAACAGCAACAGCAGCAACATACAGAACATCACAGTTCACAGGATGTATTAAATCTCATGGATAAACTCCAGACCTCATGGAACAAATCGTTTTAAAACGAAACCTACGTGTTCATTTAGACGACAGACTACCGAGTCGGCTCCAAGGGGAGAAAAGGACCGCCCAACCGAAGTTGAACCTTGTATGTGAAATCATTTATAATGCAGCACCAAAATATTTGACAAGTTATTTACCTTTTGTAAGAGAGGTTCATGATTATAACACAAGAGTAAGTGTTGCCAATATTGAGTTGTATGACCTTAGGACAACGGTATGGGCAGGAAAATATTTTTGATATTCAGGAGCCATCATATGGAATCGATTGCCTGTAGATATAAAATCGCGATCTAGCATGAGACGGTTTAAATTCAAGGTTGAGGAAACGTTGAAACGAAGTTGCGGAGGACAGAGATGTGGGCTGCTAGAAAGGTCAGACAAGGCGGCTTCGTTTCAATTTGTGAAATTGTGTTCAGTATTTATTGATTGTTGTGTTGTTGTTTGTTTTGACATAGCCTACTAGACTTGCCATGTTGTACATAGAGGACCACAGTCAAAATAAGTCCATGACTTTGTGAAAGCCTTCAAATTATATGCTCTTTTTAAAATGACAGAATAAAACAAACAGAACTGAGGGAAATATTGCTTATACTGTATGTGAGTACATCACTCTCACAGCAGACATGTAAAAGAGGGTTTTGCAGATGGCTTGCTATGACAGACATTGGCTCACTCTAAGCCAGTGTGTGTTTTCCCCCGCTACGAAATAAGATTGAATATTTCAATTGAAATGCAAGGGATCCGCCATTGGCCTCTCTTGTAGAGGCGGGGCGAGGGAGAAGGCGGCGGTGGCGGCTTACCCGCGGATCCTTCTGGAGGAGTGTGTGAGGGAGGGCCCCAGGGCGGGCTGCTACATCAATAGGATTGGAGGCCTGGGAGGGAGAGAGAGAGACAGAGAGAGGGAGGGACGGAGGTAGAGAGAGAGAGAGGAGAGAGAGAAAGAGGTAAACATTGGACACAGACACACACTCATGCTAGTAAACTGTTTTGAAAGAACCATGGAAACATGGCTCTGTCTATAAATCCCCACAAAAGGAAAAAGGAAGAGGAATAAAAACAAAGGCTCAAAAGCTCAAAACTGCTTTTACATTCCATTAAGTGAAATGAACAGGACTACTCCAGTTAACGGTGGTGGGCATTGTTAATGCTCTGCTATGCACATGGAAGAGGAAGCGGAGCATTGCTCCGTCTGAACAAATTATTGGGCTGGCATGAAATTGGAGGACTCGCCAGGCGAAGGATGTTTACACCCCCGAAAAAAAAATAGCCTGTTAACAGCTCAAAGGAACGGCGAGGCAAGAGAGACGAGGGGCGACTTGCCAATCTGACGGGGACTGGGGCCGTGCATCCAAGGGGAGTGCCTGGAGCAGCCATACTAATCTATCCCAGACCAGAGCAGAGCAGGGCTGTGCTGAGGTGGGGGGAGGGGCCCAGACTGAGTAGCTGCGGCATCATTGGCTGCTACTTACCGGTGTTTTACTGGCTGAATGGGAGGGCTAACTGTACTCTAACCATCCGGAGGCTCACAACAAAAGGCCTTAATAGAGTCTGCAGGGGGATAAGGCCACGCGGATTTAGGCCAGCTTTGATTGGTGGCTTACACAGGGTCAGAGGCATTGGGCGTCTGCCAAGCTCAGATCGTCACAGCTCACCCGCATGGCTGCTTATCTCCCCCAGCCCTGCCTCTGCTACGCGGCTAAAGCCCGGCTGGCTTAAAACCTTGTTTGCATAGCCCATTATTGGCTGGGGGGGGCAGATTTATCAGGGCTGTTACACTTAAAATGCAGCTGCTGTCCAGTACACAAAAAATGTAAAGCAAGGCTTTCATGCCATTGATGCAAAGTCCTGGTTTCCTACTGTATTCTGGGAACCCGATTGAGGCGCACAAACGCCTGTGTTTGTGCACAAACACCTGTGTTTGTATGTTCATGTAGGTGCGTCTGGGTCTACGTGTGTGTGTGTGTGTGTGTGTGTGTGTGTGTGTGATACTTGTGTGTGTGTGTGTGTGTGTGTGTGTGTGTGTGTGTGTGTGTGTGTGTGTGTGTGTGTGTGTGTGTGTGTGTGTGTAAACCGACGTCTGCATTTCTATGCTCACGTATGCGTTTGTGTTTATGCGTGTGTTTATTTGCGTGTAGTGTGTGTGTGCGTGTGTGTGTGTGAGGGTACCTTGGGCTGGAAGGCTCCTTGCAGTGAGCTGAAGGGTCCTGAGTGAGGAAGGAGGGGAGGCATGCCTGGCATCGTTGGTGGATAGGAGGGGAAAAACTGGGAGATGGAAGCAAAAGCACAACATACTCTCTGAACCAGCATAGACAGAACTTTGGCCTTTCACTTACCCATCTCAACTTCATAGAAATGATTCTTGCAGGCAATACTCAACCAAATTATATGTGAGATAAGAGTGCAATGATATATATATATCGTATAATAGCCTTAGATATTCTTTGTTAGCTAAATTTGCTTAACAAAAGAGTGCAGGGAACAAGATGGACTTGTTGAAAGGCCAGACATCATGGATATGTACAGCAAACAATCAGAACCATTCACTTCACACTCCATATTTCACTCTCTGTATATTGCCCTGAGATATTCGAAGAAAAGAGCACAGTGAACGAGATGGAGACTGGGCAGGCCCGCCATCGCGAATACGAATTCAGCCATTTGGTGACTTACGTTTGAATGTCTGAGGAACGGATTGTCCAGTTTTGGAGCGAACTGCAGAGACGGAAAGAAACAAAGCGCATGAGCGACACATCACCAAAGCGTGACTCAAATACAATCAATGTACACGACATCTGTGACAAGGCAGCAAGGAAGACCGTTCAAACAAAAACACGAATTGAGGCATTACAATTGCACAGAGGAAGGAAAACAGATGGCAGCATCACTCATTATTCAGTTGGTGATCAAGTAGCACAATATAAGAGGCATTGAGCACAGTGGAGAGAAATCACATTCTACAGCAGCTGGCAATGGCAACAAAGGGTTTTCTGAAATTATGAAACGTCCCAACCTCAAACGGGCATCCATAATACAAAGTCAATACAAACATTGAAGAGTCGGTTTCCCTGCGAGGCTACGATTTCACATCTCACATTTCGCACAGCTCCGGTAAACGATACACAGGCCAATAAAGCTATCTGGATCTTGTTCCAAGTACCATTTTGCCTTGGTAAATAAATGGACGGCCCTCAGATTTTGTGTAATCCGAGAACTGAAAGGGGGAACATTTGTGAAATGTCAGATTTTTGCACGCTGAGAACTCGGGGAGTAAAGGAAAGATTTAACCATGAACAAGAGATGAGGTGAGGTGTTACTCTCCTGTAGAAGCGCGGTCGACGGTCAGACTCAAAAAGGCCACCTTAATCGGGAATGAATGAACGACTACATTTTTGAATTTTCATGCATTGGAAGGTGCCAGTTTTTGTTTTTTGTTTTCTTGCCTGAAATGCAAGGGCAGTATGAAATGAAAGGAATTCACGAAGGGGATCTCATCAAGCAGCGATTCATAAAAAGGAATCCAAATTTGTTAGAGCCACTATAGGGCTTCTCACCAGTGCCTTTGTGTGGGCACGTCACCAAACATTTCACACACATTTCAGTTTCATGAAGCCACATTTTCAGAAGCCTTGTGTTTTTTAGAACTTCATGCTGGCCCACTGTACAAACGTTTCTCCCCCCCCCCCCAAAAAAGCATATTCTTAGAAATGTTTGACTTGATATGGGCATTAAGTTGCGGTGGGGATGGTGGTGGATATAGAAATACGCTCTTTGAACACTGCGTCCGTCTCCCTGCCGCTGAAGAAATGCATTAGGTAGACCACATCTGTACGCAGACAGGAGATGCAAATTTGGATTTGCTGAGCTTGTAAGGAAATAACTCTTAGACAGCCCAGCTCCAAACCGCCTGTGTGGTTGGGTAAAACTACTTTCTTGGATACTCAGGGATTACTCAGAGACTAATAAAATAATTTTGTTTTGTTTTTAAAGGCCACAGGTTTAAGGCTGGGTGGGTTTTAACCCTGAACCTAAGGCTTTAAGCTATAATTCTCAGTAACACGACAACGGGGAGCCAGGAGAGAGAGAGAGAGAGAGGGAGAGAGCACTTTTCTGCTCATGAATGGGGGACTTTGTAGAGCTGGCCCCTCGTGAGCCAATACTGCTCCTATTTCAAATGGGCTAATAGCAACTGACAGTAACTTATTTCTATTACATAAATACACAAACCATTTGCAGGTACTTTTTGCCAGTGTTTTCACAAAGCCGCCGCTGGCGGGTTACGTCCGTCTCGGAGAGGAACGCGAGACAGTGAGGCCCGTGTGTGCACGCGGCTCTCTGGCGGTACGGGAGGGGGTGGTTAGGGGGTGGGGTTGGTGCAGGAGGCTTGTAATTTTCTCACGAGTGCGAATGCAGTGAGGGACCCTCGCGGACGCCTCCCTCATGAAGAGTGCCTATTCACTGGCAGGGCCCCCGTGACAGCGGCAGTGTGTTTGTGGGTGATAATTGGTCCTACTCAAACACAGGATGGCCCTATTGAAGGGGGGATAATGCAGAACCAGCACGCGGTCTCTTGAAATGGGCCTGAATCTGAAGGCAGGGTCTGTTTCAAACTTTCACTTCGGAGGGAGTGGGACTCGCGCGCAGCGATTTATGGTTGTCTGTAAGACTCATGCTTTGTAAATTTACAAGCTCTGTCTAAGGATTATTGTAAACAGCTTTGGATAATTAAAGCTCCATATTTCATCTTTAAACAATTAAGGATATTCATTTACAGGGACAGAGGGGAAAAGAAAACTCAATGTTGCCATTTGGCAAACCAGCTGCTTGAGGGCGTATAACAATAAACAAATACAGAGGATTCATAATTTCATTAATTACAGCTATTAGCCAAAGGCTGTTGCAGAGTTTAAATAACATGAACTGCTAAATATGAGCACAGCTGGGATGTTCCAGCGACAGTCTTTCACGACAGACACTAAAGCAACCGCAAAGACATCATCATCGCTGCCTTTCAAAATAAACAGCCAGTGCGAGGGAGACAGAATTGTTATGGTGAGGGGGGAAGAAAAAAACAACATTGGTTAAACGAAACACACACACACACACACAACACATTCCTCTTGCGGTGAAACACAAGCACATTAAGGAGTCATCGAAACATTTCCAACTGCGTGACTGCACTCTCGTTACCGCGAAACAGTTTGGCTCGAAAAGCGAACGACCCAAACTGCGGCGAGATAAACGGGCCCCAGGTCTGCTGCGGTGTAGCGCGTGTGACTTGCACGCCAGCGTTCGAGGCGGAGAGCCGGAGAGTGCATCACCGGAGAAAATAAAGTAGCAAAGCAGTTGATTTGCACAAATGCTCTTTCGCTAGACAAGGACCACAATCTAAACTCTCCTCCTGATTGAATACTGGGAAATGGAGCTTTCCCCTGCTTTTCAGCATACAAATATGGGGTAATCCCTGGTTATGTGACATATACGATAAAGAGACCCATGCCCTCTTTACTTGGGGGGTCATGACACAATGGATTATTTTCACAAGAATCATGTTGAAAGGCCGTTTCACATTAATTCTTCCAGTAGCCTCTTTTTGAGAGTGTTTTTGTGGATAAAATTAAATAATTAAAAAAAGCCATGGTTTGCAGAAACCTGTTTTCCCAAGAATCAGTGATTCCGATGTTTGCTCCTGGCCTGCCTGGCAGCATCAAGGGCACGGAAGAAATGGTACATTATCAAAGCCGTAACAATGACATCATTCTTTTCCATCGTATCCCGACTGGCAAGCTCTGGATTTTTCATTTCAGCCACGAGACCCCCCCCCCCTTCCCAGTTCAAACACCTGTCACACCGCAACCCACTTTGATTGGCATTTGTTTGCTCCCGCAGACAAGGAAATTAAAAACATTTGAAAACACAGAAAATTGCTTCAAATGAAAATAATGAAACATTCCCTCTCATTTGAATGTTTTTTGCCTGCCGCCTCTGTCGATGAGGGAAAAAAAGCGTTAGGTTTGGAGGAAAAAAAAAACCACGACAAGAGACAGACGAATAAATTAACTTCACTCAATAACAGATTTGTGAAATGCATTAGTAAGATTGTGTCTCACTGTGTTGATGAATGTGTGGTTCCGCCGCTTTGTAACGCATTAAAGGCTAACCCTTTTTTAATTGCCAACAGCTGCCTGGAGAACGTTTGTAGAAAGGCGTCGTGTGAAGTGATGCCCAGTGGACAGCTTCAGCTTTTTTTTTTTTTTTTTGAAGTCTGGCTTCAGTAATGTCACTGAAACGTTACCAGAACCCCCTGGAAGGCAAACCATCGCCTGGTTGCTTCCTGTTCATTCAGAGATGTAGTCAAGTAACATGTACTCTGGTTTAAGGACGTGTGTGGAGAAACGGAGCTGTGGCTGAGTGGATGGGGCAGTGGTAGAGGAGGTGCCTGGCGCTCGAGGAGGGGAGGGGAGGGGAGGGGCGGGGCGGGGCGGGGCTGTGGATTTCAGGGTGGGAGGGGGAGGGGAGGCTTTTTTTGTTTTATCTTTTTCCCCCCTGAGGGTGGCGAGGGAGGTGGGAGCTTTACTTATCCTCACATTTCTGGCTGGGGCACGCACCATGGGGGGTGCGGTGGGCGGAGCAATGACGGCCGCTGGGGGCAAGCTTGCTGGGAAGGGCGTGAAGGTGTGCTGGTGGGTGTGTTGGTGCTGGTGCATGTGCTGATGTTGGTGAAACTCGGCCCTCAGGAGCGAGACGGGGGCCAGCGGGGAGGTGGAGGGCCCCCGGCCCCGCTCTGAACTTTGAACCAGGAAGCGGTTGTTCAGCTCCTGCCGCAGAAGGTCATGCTCTGTAAGAAAGGAGAGCAAGAAAAGGGAGGGGGGAAAGGAGACACAAAAAGGCACGGGGGGCGCCAGTGAGTCTTCACAACAGAGGCGGAAAAATAAGAAAAAATAGTCACCTGGCATTCCCTGTTTCTCCAGCTCATGCTGTGAGGGTTTTCTACGTGAGGACTCATTGGTGGTGGTAAGAGAGTTGCCTGTGACAAAGTGCCAATCAGAATCCCCGAATGAGGCTGGCAATACATGATTGGTTGGTTGAATGATATCAACAGGCTGGTATCTAAAGACAAGAAAGAACACCAAGAGTCATCTCAGCAGAAAACATAGACTCTCTTTCTCCCTAACTGCCCTGCACTGTACTTACTATCACTTAATCAAAAATATATATGCGCTTCTCTCTATCTTTAAAGGTAAATATTGAACTCCCATTGCAGACGTTCATACTTAAATATTTGTACTTAAGTGCACAAAAAACACATGTAGACTGTAGTATCAAAACATAATCTTAAATTAGACAAATCTTTCACAGCTTTAAAATATGATATGCAATGGGGCTTGTTTAAAAAAAAATGTACAGCCTTGTTATACTTTTAGTTACTATCTATATCTGACACAGTTCAAACAATGAAAAATACTCAAAAATCTAGTGCCCTCTCCTTTAGTTAAAATCTCTTACACAGACAAACAGTAAGGCAGTTTCAAAAATTAAAGTTCAGGGTTCTTTGGTGAAGGTGCAAAATATAACATGGTTCGTATTTACCCACTATCATCGTGACGAGGATAAACTAAACATTGTTCCCCAGCTTTTACCCAGAACCCCTCTCAAACACCTGTTAAAACAAATCTTCAGCATTATGAAAGGGATATCTCTGAGGCCGATGCGTCGCGACTCAAAAACCGAATTTGGCGAGCACCCATTTCTCGGTGGTAACTTCCGATCATCACATGTCATAGACTATGCAGATTTTTATAGACAAATTAATTATCCAATGTGAAAAGTGGGTAGATACGTGGACTTGCTCCATCACCATCGTATTTGTACTGATTTTAATTCAAAATGAGAGGTGGCGAAATAAAAGGGAGATCGAAGCGCATGCACTTACCACAGTTTGAAATTGAGATTCTAAACAGTGTCAGGCCCGTTCACAAAGGCGACAATCGCATGACCCTGGCATAGACTGACTGTCTAATTATTACTGGAGTATAAGGTATTTTTTGCCTTTTTTTTAATTTATTTTTTTTAATTTTTTTTTACTGTAGGGATTACAGCAGTGGACTCAAGTGATTTCTTCGGCGATATGCCATTTTGTAACCTCTCATTTTCCTCCAACTACAAAGCATTGGATGTTTACATCCACGAGCAGCAAAGGAGCGGCCCACAAGAGAAAAATATAAAATCCTTAAAACTGCACCAGTTGGATTCACTATAAAAATATAACCACACACTCATTAGTACAGTGTAACCTCCATCTAAAGTTTGAATTTAACTTTATTTAAAAATCTAAGGATGTTATTGAACAGTATTTGCAGACCAGTTTTTTTATTTATTTATAAACCCGCCCCCCATATCATGTTTCTATGTTATGCTATGTCTTGTGCATCAAGAAGCATCTAAATCTGCAAGTAAACATTTGAAAAATGTAGGCTAATAATTCATAAATGCAAATACCGAAACCAAAAACCGGGGCCTGTTTTCTTCCCGGATAAATGTTGAAAACTTAAAAGCGTTGTAAATCGCCTTGCTCATAGAGAGCGAGAGCGGCGTGTGCGCAGTGACTTCCTTACCTGGGTAGGCGGTTCCAGTGGGGTGCCCTGGGACCACAAGGCCGTTGGTCGGTAAGGTTGGAGGTGGCGGCAGTGTGGCGGGGGTTGCAAACATGGCCGGATGGCGATGGGCCGGCGGTGGCAGGGGATAGTGAGAGGTAGAGAGGTTGGCGATGGACAGAGGGAGGGAGGGGGTGGAGGGGGAGGCTGTTGATGTGGGGAGACGGGGGCAGGTGGTGTTTGGGAAGGCCGACCCCGGCGACGCTGCTGCTGCTGCTGCTGCTCCGACTGTCAGGGGGACAGAGAGGGAGAACGACGCCATTAAACGGGGATTACGTTTCATTTTATGAATGTTGTTTGCCCATGTACTGACAACACTGACGTGAATAAGGAGTGACTACCCTCGATCCCAGAAGGGTCAGAGGGGGAAACAGGAAGACCGGTGTTTGCATATATGATTTAGTCTGATTTCCTGTAATCTGATAGGCCCCTAGCAAGTTTTAGCCAGCATTATGACAAAGGTCAACGGTTGAGTTGGCTTGAATCACCGCGTCCAATTAGAGCCCCACCAACACAAGAAAATGGTACTCAGCTGTGAGCCTGACGAGCGAGGCGAAGGTGTGAGGACGGAGCTGCTCGGAGGCTCACCTGATATTGTGAAGGCCGCTGTACTGCAGCGGATGGTGCAGTTGGTGATTGATTATGGGCGGGGCGTGATGCGGAGGGGGCGGGACCCGCAGCTCCTGCTGAGGCTGCGATTGGGCCCTCAGCGGGGGAGGGGTGCGGATCGGGGGAGCCGCCTCCTTCTTGACGGGCGGCGGGGTCGGGGAGGTGATCCGGGCCCTGGGAGCAGGAGCTGCCGGGGCAGCGCGGGCGGGGGAGCCAGTGGGCGGGGTGGGGCTGGGGGCGGGCGGGGCGAAGGGCACCTCGCTGCTCTGCTCCTGGCTGCGCTGGAGCCCTGAGACTTTGGTCGCGCTGCAAGTCTTGGATTCGCAAATCTCATTCGCCGTCACACCTGCAGACACAAGCGCACAGACACACACAAAAATTCAGGCGCATGCACGAAAAAGAAAACCACAGTGAATGCATATGAGACGAATCACCTATCGTCTCATGCCAACCACAATTGCAAATTAATCTCCCGCGTTGGAAGAATAAATGTATATTTTTTCCGTTATACGCATAACAACGTCGAGTGTAATCGTAGGTATCACTCAGTGCCTTTGGTGATATTGCCTGTAATGCATAATGACACACAGTAAGTGAGACTAAAAGACAAGTCAAGCTGTGATTTTTCTCCCACATCCATTCCTCACCGGCCCTCCTCTCACACCCACCATCCACGCAAGGTTCTCCTTTATTTCTCTCCCTAGATTTTATGAAGTGTTTAATCAGGTCATTTTCATGCTTGACTATAATCAGATGATCCAATTTCTGTGAGCGATCCAGTCAGTATGAATAAATCACACCCAATTAAAGTTAAATGCCGTTCCTATTCAAGGCTTTGCTGAGCACACAATCTGGCATGAAATAATTATGTTTCAATTGTGCAGTGAAAAGAGATCATGGCCCCTTATCATGGCCCCCCCCCTCCATATTATTTTTCCAGGGATTTCGGGAGCACTAGCCAAGCACTTTGACCCAGGGCCGGTCCTTTGAGCCCCTGGCCACACACGCAACCGGAATACGGGCGTTCCAGAAAGCGGAGCGGCTCGTGAAACATGAACATTTGTTTGGCCGATGTGGTAAACGGTTTAAAATGGCTCCAAAACAACAAAACTCCCCGAAACGTCAGCATTTTGAGGAAGACGACGGCGTCCTTCAATAGTCCGATGCTCGAGGCAAAAAAAAAGAGGTTTTGCCAACGGCGACGTTAGAGAACAGAAGTGAGACGACAGGGTTTGTGCTTTTGGAATTAGCAGTGTGGGTGATTTTGAGTAATCAGCGCTCCCCTTCTGGAGAGGGAGAAATTGGCTTGGCTTGCACCAAAACTAACAGCTCCAAGTCTGAAGAAGAGAGAGGGAGACAGAATGGTGCAGTCAGCAGTGCTAATCTCGACCTTTAATACAGCCCGAAATTCCAGACGGCTTACTCGAGCCTCAATTAAAAATCTCCAAAAGCCACAGCTCGACTGGGTAACAAATGAGCACCCCCCTCAAGCAGTTAGAAGGCAGTCTGAGTTAAAAGCAGCCTCTTAATGGAATTTCCAAGTCTTATTAGACTCAGTTTCATCTTTCAAGGATTCAAACATCAATAAAAAGTATATATATAAATGTTAAAAAAGAAGTAATGATTTTATATGGTAGATATTTTCCCCTTTTGCTTAACGGACGATGAAACGAAGCGAACGCAAACGGGATGACGAGTTCCTGACGAATCCAGATTTTCGAGAAAAAACCCCCTGAAAAAAACATCTCTATAACCCTTCTTGATGTATTGTAAAGATTCCTGTCTGAGGAACCATGTTTCAGACTGGCAGAAGCTCGCCGCTGAAATGTTGCCCTTCGCTGACGTTGCCTTGGAAACCCCTTCTCTGAGAGACATTGTGTTTCAAACCCTGCGGTTGGAGTCTGGCCAGTAGATGACTGGAGCTATAATACTTTGGGTACAATGAGCTGTGGGTTATCTTAATGATGATTCTAATGGGATATAATGGTGGTGGGGAGCAGTGAAGTATCAGCCGTGCTCCATCCTCATTAAAACTGTCCGCCGGGTGAGGGGGGGGTGTCAACACACAATGTTCTCTGCAGCTTGTAACGAGAGGCATTGATTTTAATATCATTTTAATCATGACGAACACACGAAACGCAAGACGTCCTCGATCACTTTTTGTATTCTTCCCCCAGCATCGGAGCCGATTTGTAAAGTGCGCATTTGTGCCGTTATCTGTTGCCTCCTGCAACCGCCTACAGACAAGAGACCTGTAATCCAGAGGAGGTTTGGGCCCCAGCGGCCTACGCATCGCTCCGGCTGTGCCTGCGGTTTCCGCAATACGCATGTAAATTTGTGCAATGCACTGTTGGACGGGGGACGGGACGGGCCACAGGCTGAGGCCTGTTCATCCTGACTGATGCTGCTTCAAATGGGGACCCCCTTCCCCCCGGTGACCCCTCTATCGCAGCACAGCTGTCTTGACCCCCCGGCCTTCCGCTCCTGACCCCGTTTCAACCGCAGTGTCTTCGTCAACATCTGGAGCGTCGGAGCAGAGCTCAGGCCCGCCGGCATGACGAAGCAGCAGGCAGACGGCTCCGTATTGACCCCTGCGCAGGTGATCAATCAAGGAGAAGACCTCCCCCAATACCACCCCCTCCCTCACTGCCACCGCCACCACTACATCTGCCTTCCTAAAACTCGAAAATGTTCCAGTCTCGAAAACGTTAACACTTGATTGACACCGGCTGACTGGGTTTACGCTCGGGGCGAAGATTTTTGTAGCAAAGATATTTTAAATTCCTTAATGGCGAGGTCTCATCTCTTTAATTGGGAGCCAGTGGGACTGTGCTCCTTACAGCGCGCCGCGCGAAAATGAAGGATCGCGCCGCACACGTGAAGGGAAAAGTGGAATTGTTTACCCGGCAACATCATCGCGCACCGCCTCTGAAAGACAACGGCGTGTAATTGAAGTTTAAAGATTAGACATCCAAATCTGGAATGTAAATTCTCCCGTGGCCTGAGGCGACTGCTACCACTGTGCCGAGTGAAGCAGCCTGCCGCTGCAGATCGGTGTTCTTATTTACAAGGCAAACGCTGCGGCTCACTCACTTCATCACTTTGCCACACTTTAAACAGGCACATTTGCAAAATAAACAGAAACAAAAAACAAAAAAAAAGAGCGCATTACAACACACAAAATACAATAAACAACGTAATAACAATCCCTTGAAAGCTAGGAGGAAGTGCAAGAACAACATGGCGTTTTCACTCCACCTTTATCCCTGTCCAGACAGACTTTTTTTTTTTTTAAAGGAATTCGGAATATTCCGGAAAGTTCTGAATATTCCTTTCCCAGCCAACTAAGCTAGCCAAGGCATAATTTAAAACAAGGTGGCTATTTAGATCGCTAAAACAGATACAGGTCGTCTGGAAACGACCGCTTTGGTAAACAACACCTTTCCAAATAGCTGCAGGGCTTCATCATGGAATTTGGTTAAATAGATATTGTCTGATTCCGTCTCAATGATTTGGAATGATGCAGAATGCCAGCGTGGGTAGACGCTAATCATCAGCAGAGTCAAAACAAATGAGCCAAAGCCAACTATGAACCTTGGGCCACCCGTTTCTTGTGCAACTGAAATCGGCTCTTTGTGCGTTTTACATTTTCTTTTGGAAAAGGGTACAAAGCGAAGCCTTGGGAAAACAATTTCTCCCTCCAACGCGCGGGTTCGGAATCAGAAAGGGGTGAAGGGAAATGGACAGGAAGAGGTGCCAGGATATTTAGAAAATGGGGACAGCTGGCGCGTTTTAATGAGTTATTTCCATTGCCGCAGACAAAAGGACTTTATGGCAAGAGAACGTGATGAGTGTAAAGCTGTAACGTGCTTGCTGTCAGAGACTACACATAAATCGGCAGCGACTAATGTTCATTTCTGAAAGCTGGCAGCCCTGCCTGGTATAAATCAGTGTTTCCGCATGTTGGGCCTGGATTCGAACCTCGGCCATATGGCAGGGGAGGCATATGCTGTCCTCTCTCATGGCACACATGCGCCTGTTGACGGAAGGGGGTGGGGGTGGGGTGGGTGCCGATTCAAATCAGCGGGCTTAAGTACGACCGCCCTGGCTGACAAAGCTAATCTGATTATAGCCCTGTCTGTCCTGATTGTTAAGGCGGCCTATTGTCCAAAGGGCACGCGCGTTTCCACACTGTACCCCCATTGTTTTACTGCCTTAATTGTCCCTGCTAAGTTGTTTCTGCCGCACATCGCACAATCCCAAACCCCTGGAGAAAGAGAGGAATGCTCTCCACACGGGAGTCCCCCACGAAAACAAGTTGGGGAAACAGCTCAGTCTATTGACTTGCTGTCCAGCAGGCTTAACGGAGGGAGGGGGGGCCGTGCTGAGGGCTCAAACCCTGCTGATTCATCTGCAGGCCGTCTGGTCAGCTAAGGTCAGCGATACAGAGTCTGAGGTAGCAATCACTGGAGACTGTACTTCCTAGACCCTGGGTGGTGTCGAATACGCAGTCGGTCAGATCTCGAGAGATCTCAAGACACTCGCCAAACCTCCTGGGAACAGCACTTAACGTAGCAGCGATCGCTACTTTCGGGACGCGTCAGTGTAGTCCTAGATGGTTAGATTCTCAGAGGGCGGTTCGCGGAAGTGTGACGTATTTGACACATGCCTCCTCTCGCTATTCCGCCACTATGCGTCTCATAGCTCATTGCATGTTCGAGGTACCGGTTTGAATCGCTGCCTTCACCTGAGTTGGTTAGAAAATATTGGCTTATCCCGAAGAAGTCAGTGGACTTACTGTTCGGAAGTGCACTAGAGAGGTACAAGCCTGGCTTGATCCTTTGGCCCCCAAAAATTACATTCAATATATTTTTTTCTACCAGGGGTGTGGGTGGGTGCTAATGCTGTGATTGGCAGGCAGGCGTGGGGCCCCTGGGGAATGCATGCACAAACCCCTCTTCCCTAGGGGGTACCCTGCAGAGGAGCACTGATAGAGAGGCCTGCAAACCCCCAGGAAGCCCCTCTCGCACCAGCCCCGCCCGCCGTTACACAGCCCGTTGGCTTCCAACCCGCGCCAGGGCCCCCGCCGCTCCATTAATTAGCGGGACTCGCTCGCCCACCGGACTCGAACGCCGCGGCAGCAGCTGTCTCGATTGATTACAGGAGAGGACGTGGGGCTTGGCAATTATCTAGATGACTGGAGACAACGCCTGCCACTTCTAATAAAGCCCGCCGCTCCTGTTTTGCCATCACGGTGAGGCGGGGGAGGGGATGGGGCCTTCGCCCGGCCGCAGATACCTTTTCAGGAACCCATTCAGACCGCCTCAACAGGGCACCACGCTGCTCAATGCAGGCAATAATTCTTTAACAGCATGTCATCTTTATTTGGCTGCATAATGCCCAGACAATTTCAACAATACCTCTTTGTTGCCCTGCAGGAAAGCATCCTGGATTAGGGCCACCAGCTGCTTTTCGCAAAGATTTACAAGCCATTGAAGGAAAAAAAAAAAAAAAAAAAAAAAAACGCTCAGAAGAAAATATTGGCTTCACGCTTTTCTACAACTGCAAACCGTCTCAAAGGACATTTGTTGTTCTGCAGCGTAAATAAAGGTACTCTCACACCATTTCGAGCAAGCACATACCACAGGCCCGCATGCTTGCAAGTGGATGTAACTCCAGTCTTTCAATGGCCATCCGATTGCTTCTCAAAAATGGAGATGGCAAAATGAAAATCATTCAACAGGCTCAAGTGGCATGACGATAAACTCAAAAAGCTCTGATGTTTTCCCCTCTAGCAACCATTCTCCATTTCACAACCTGGAAACTCAAAGAGCCCCTTCAGCCTCTAGCACCCTAAAAACACAACGCAAACATCGCCGTTTACCATACATCATTCAGTGCTTGGACACTTGTGGCCAAAGCCGGTCAGAACAGAGAAATACCGCAAATATTTTCTAGGTAATGTTTCTAGGGATTGTTTCCCAGGTAAGCTTAGCTATTCATTTTCGAACCAGGTACTGGTTTTGCTTAAGACTTTGGAACAAAACAAATCAGGGCCATTCCAAATCTTACTGCTGCAACCACAATCGGCAAAGATTTGCTCAGTGATAGATTTGAAATACCTGCACGTGACAACAGTGATGGAATAAACAACACAGCTCCGGACTGTGATTCCCTGGTGAGCTGTCCTCAGATGGAGTAGCACAAAGGCGATACGACAGCAGCACTGCGGTCAGCAATCGGATCTGACCGCGGGTGGACGTCAGCACAGGAGAACAAGCATTTGCGCAAATTACAAATAGCTGCATCAAAGTGAGTAAACTTAAGCATTGACCCCGTCTCCGCTTTGAGCGAAAGAGCCCTTCTATTGTTTCAATAATTCAAACGAGCTGGGGTAATGTGATTCAAACAGCGTCTAAGCAGCAAATGGAGAGCATTTATTTCGCATGTTGAGGCTCCCATCGATCCTCGACTCCCCCGCTCAAGGGGAAAGTTATTAATTGCTCCAATTCAAACGCAAACGTCTCCGTAGCAAACTCCTCCCTCCCTCCTCTCTCTCTCCCTCTCTTCAATATTCAGAAAGCAATAACACAAAGCCTCTGGAGCCCTCAATCTGTGCCCTCACAAATAAACAACTTCCACTGGCTGAACACAAACATGGGCCTAATCGCAGGACAAGCCTCCCAAAGGAACAGGGAAAGTGACTCAGAAGGGAAAAATGCACATCCAGTACACAACTTACATAATTGGGACACGGCTGAATCGATTTTAATTAATACTGTACGTGGAGATTTGACAAGAATGAAATTAACCTGACAACTGGAAACTATTTATAAACCCTGAGTCATTTTTTTCTTTCTTTCTTTCTTGCCATCTCGGGAGCTGTGATCAGAGCTGAGGAGGCCTTTGCCTGAGGCGGCCTGCCTTGAGCCCAGTCTCCCTGCTCCTCTCACCCCCGTGAGACTCCAGCGGCCCTGGGTGATGTTTCATCGCCTCCCGTCCGTAGGAACGAGCCACACCCCCCCGGCGGTGCAGAAGCGGCCTCGCCATTTGGCGGGGCCCGTGGGGAGCCTCCTCTCACGGGGGGCCCGGTGCCCCGCGGTTGCTAAACCAGCCTCCACGCTCGACTCACAATTCCCCCGTGTGAGGGCTGCCGCTGTTTTCAGCCTCAAAAGGCGGCAGTCGGCTTGTAGGTTTGGAGACGGCCTGTTGAAAAAAAGCCTCGCTCGTCTACCAAGCGGTGGGTGGTGGAGCGACCGTAGCACATCGCCCGACTGAGACATCGAGAAACGGAGATGTTGCCTGAGGTATCATCAGGTAAAACGGGGTAGGCATATTTAATTATACATCCCACCATGTGATTAAAACCCTTCAGTTAATTGTCACAGATTGCTAACAAGCGCTTTATTGGCCCCTTTAATATGGAACTCAATGCAGGCGCTCCGTTTGTAAGACACCACAGTCTTTATTTTTTATCCACCTGGATCCCTTCAAGTCCTCCTACGACAGGAGAGCATAGGGGAGGGGCGGGCTGAGGTATCGGGTTAGCAAACGTACTCAGTGCTTCCCTGCTCCCCATCCATCATCCTTGATTAGCTAGCGCTATTGGAAGCCACTTAGAGTGATAGGGATAAAGAGATACAAAGAGTGAGAGGGAGAGCTAGAGAGAGAGAGAGAGAGAAGAGAGAGAAGTTAATAAGGGAGAGGAGAGATGAGGGAAAGAATGGGGAAGGGGGGCATCAAGTCGTGTCATGAAAACAAATGAAGACAGGTCCATCTCCTGACCCGTGGGGCTGCTGTGGGCTGCCTCCTCAAACTGAGCCCTGTCTTCTCTCATTTCCTACACCTCTGCAACACCTCCACACACACACGTGCGTGCGCTCGCTCGCTCAGGCATACGCACACAGTCCCACCACTGTCTCGTTCCCTGACACTCTGTAAACAATGCTGGGCCGGGGGACCAGCGGGATCTGGGTCAAGCCTCAAAGCGCAGGGGTGAATGTGTAAACAGTTGTTTGCGAATTTCATCTTGATATGCACAGTAAGATTTAGCCTCACGGCACCGTGCAGAAAAATTACAGACCAACAATTGATTTCCTCGCGGCACGGAGGACACCATGACAGATCAAGGATTTTTGAGCCCGGAGATTTTTTTGCCACCATCAATCAAGAGGAATCTTCACGGGGATTTTTCTTACACACCACAAATACCATGTCAAATGGAAAAAAACAACAACAAAAAACATATGCAGTGTGTACCGTTTACAGCGCAGGCTGGATTTGACACATTCCTATAAATAAACATGCAGCTCGATGCAGTAAATCGCCACACGTGGCTGCCACGTGATCTCACTAATCTCCCACATTATAGCCCGCTTGATATTCATTCACCAACCAATGCTAAAACTGCTTATCAAAAGACTATCCCTTTGACAATAATCTTCACTAAAGGAGCAAAAAAAAAAAAAAAAAGCACAGCAGATGTTGAGTTTGTAAAATATCCCAGTTTAAGCTAAAGACTAAATGCTGGGGGAGAAAGAAAAAATAAAATATATATATATAAAAAAATGAATTGCTTGCAAATGGTCGCCTGGAGGCGCAGTGGAGCTCTCAGGGCGCTAGGAGGACTGCCTACCCCCATTTCTGTGCCGACTTAATAAAATTCACTTATAAACCCCGACAGAAAGCAGGCCCCCTCTCTTTGGCGGACGTGACCGAGTGTAAACGCCCGTGTTAGCGGTGTCACACTCGCTAAATGTCTTTTAACAATTTTAAAAGGGAGGCACAGATGGTTCATTTTCTCCAAATATTTCATCCCCGATGCTTTTGCTTAGACCGCACCTGCTGCAAGATGGGGCCCTGCCGTTATTGTGTTCCTGGGTGGCTAATGTAGTCCACCGCTGTTAATACGATCTCCTGGGCTCTCCAGCACCATCTCCCATTTACTGGTTATCACACAGTCAGCCACTGACCTCAAAACCTGAAATTGCCTTGTGGTGAGGAGGAAAAATGAGAAGAAAAGAAAACCCAGGGCTCTTAAGTGAGACATTCGGTCGATTCCTCTCTTGGTGAAGGAACCAAGAGAAAATCATAGCAAGCTTCAAGTCTCGGGGGGGAAAAGGGTAGCTCTTTGGTATTACGAATGTAGCGGCCTCGCTCCGCCAAAAAAAGCAGCGTATTAAATTACACCTGGGCGTCCTGGCCCTCTTTTCCATCGTTTCCTCGGGTAGATTACACTTATTAAACCTGAGGGGTTTGGGCGATAACTGGAATGGGGGATATTCAATGATACTCTTCTTTAAGGAAATAGCTGTATAGGCTGGATATGAATGTCATTTTCATACTTGGCCTCTACATAAGCAGGCCTTCACTGCATTTATGGACTGTAGGACTGCTCCTTTAGATAGAGCGTCCCGTGGGATGGTTAGTCCACAAACCTTCATGGGTGAAGTACCACCCCTGCCCTCTCCCTTGGTCGGGATCCATGGAAAACAAACCTCAATCAAAGCAAAGAAGTCAGGCCTCTTTCTCGCCCTCCGCAGTGGAGTTAAGATAACAGCCTCCTTGAGCCCTGGATCTCTGGCAGAGAGGGACACCAGAGTGTGAACCCATTAAAGGCCCGTCCCCGTTCCTGTGCGGGTGGGGGGGAAAACGGCGGAATCCGAAACGCAAATGATCCAAAAACAACACAGAAAAAACAGACCACCGTTTGATTAATAGGAGACCACACTGCGCACGCTCGCATTCCGAGGTGGGGAGGGGGATGGGGGGTGGCGTCCAAGCGCATTACAGCTCGTCTCTTAACAAAACACGGAGCAATTAATGATGTTAACCCTAGGAAAATCTGGTTTTAAGCACAATTTCTTTCCCAGTAATGCATATCTCATTATTCATTTTACCATATGCTGATTTCAGGGTTGGTTGCCTGAACCTCCCATAACCTAGCATATGTTCACCGCGGCGATGGAGAGGGTAGGAAAGGAAAAATCATGCTAGATTGGCAAATTAAAAAAGCCTGAGGGCATCAGACATTGATGCAAATGTAGTGTTAATCTAAAGTCAAGCTAGAAAAATGTTACCGTGACGAGTGGACTTTGGCAACAGACTGCACAAATGCAGACTGGTGTATTTTTGTTGGATGTCCACAGACCCTTCCAGTGCACCTATCGCTTTGTCATCTTCAAGACATTTCTTCAACAGCGCGCATACAATTCTTAGTCACCGGACAAGGCTGTTTCGCTGTCGTACTTAGCCACGGATTTCCAATTATTTTAAGCCGACGTGAGGCGATTCCAGCAAGGTAAATCCATTACAAGCGTGTTTGTAATATCCATCTAGTTTTCAGGCCCTCTTCTCCTGCCAGTGATTGTGCATTATCCAGGCTGAGCGTTTGGCCACATTCACCAACCATCTGGTTTCTGTAACCGGATGCAACGGTCTCATCTGTGCACCCTGGCTCGGAATTAGGAGTACAGAATGCGATCAGTACAAAGCGGAGCACCGTCTCTCTCTCTCCACACACACGGCGAGAAAACCCTGCGCTGACCGCAAGAACAAGGAATAAAATAAATAAATAAAAACCACCTCGCAGACACTGCGTGGAGCACGTTCACGGTTGACCGCACTGATAAGAAAACTATCATACCCTCCTAACCAGAAAATGAAAACCACTCCTCTGACAACCGTTTATCGCTTCGCCCGGAAAGGGAAAGAATGCGTCCTATTTGGATGAGCGACTCTGGGCGGGCCCGGCGGTGTCGGCCGCTGGCGTTTGCCAATCTGGGCCGAGGAGGTTCTCTGGTGTGTCCCTTGCCGCTGCCTTCCGACGTGGCAAGCTGTGGGAGAGTAAACGATCTCCAAAGGACTTGTCCACAGACCTGCAGCGTCTGATCTGGAAGGTGGCACGCAAGTGACAGAGGTCTGGGATTCCTTGCATAGCGCAGGCCCAAACCCCGAAACACAACCACCCCCAAGCCAGACAAAGGAACTTGGGTTCAGGGGCAAGCAGATGGTTGCCACTGTCAGTTCGACTCTCGGGGCCCTCCGAAGAACGTGTTGGGGGAGCTCGCACGTTAGAGCTCGTGTCAGGAATCCTTCGCTTGTCGCATCCGCGCGAGGCCCGATCGCAGTGCTTCCAAGCGGATCGCCGTTCATCCGCAGCCCATTCATCCTTAATGGGTCCGCAAATAGAAACGTCAGCTGCAGAGGTGTCACCTCGGGGCCACAGCTCTGGGATCAGCACATCTGTTTTTATGTTCTGCTGCACAGCGCTGCCGATGACAGAAATTCACACGTGGGGAGGTGTAAAGGTGGTGGGAATCACACGCTTGGAAAATAAATACAAATAAAAATAAATATTGAAACAATGGGAGAGAACAGTTTGTCATCGAACACTGTCCTGGTTTTGTCCGGCTGAACGCAGCATTACTCGGTTAGGTAGCAATGCATTCTTCACGCTGGATTAGATCTGTGGCAGAAGGTTGTAAACTGCCATAAATCTTTTTTTATTTATGTGTATGTGGTTGTATTCCTTTTTGTCCACTTTGCGAAAACGTGGCAAAAAACTAAACAAAAACAGAAATGTTTTTCATTAGGTCACTAACAAGTGAAATGGACATGCAAGGACACCGCACTTAAATGACCATCTCCACTATACTCTCATGCACGCCCGCTCACACACACACAAAAAAAAGGGCCTGACATTTCCTTATCCATTAAAGCTGACTTTAAGCAGGAATCAATTCTAACCAATCGCATTTCACAAAGCGGTGAGCATTGCACAGAGTGAGTGATTACTGCTCATCATGGGGATCGATGGGCGAGTGTGCAGGAGCACCATGAAGGCTAATCAGCAGAATGGCTGGCAGCCTACGCCCCCCCTCCCCCTCCAACCCAGGAGAAGATGATAGCGCCCCCCCCACAGCAGGTCTTGTGGGGGGGGAGGGGGGGAGGGGGAAGTGGGCCAAGGGGGTTGTGGTGGGAGTCATGTGTAGACTTCGGGGAAATTGCTTTCCTTTTACTCTCAGACCCTGGCGCTGAACGACAGATCTGTGTCCAATCGATACTCACGCCGAGCGCATGGCGGGCCCTTACTGGAGGCTCCGGACAGGGCCCGGGAGCCACCGCACACGTCCATTACAACCCCCATTACGTGGCGGGGGGTTGTGCTGGCCCTTAAAGGCAGTGACAGCATGCGGAGGGAGGGCGGTACTGATCTCCCTGGCAGATATTTCCTCTGGGAACCCGGAGTCCATGAAGCTGCCCCCTCCATCTCACATTAGAGGCAGCCCAGGAGGCAAAGCTGAACAGGGCGTCAACGCTCAAGCCACGCATCACCCCTGCATGAGATCCACTTAACGGCTACAATTTTAACCACAAGCGAAAAACTGAATTTTTTATGCCCCGCTAAAGGTCTCACAAGCACAGCGCATGCCTGTCTACCAGAGTCGCCGGTCACACAGCAGCGGATATCAAAAAAACACAATGACTGTCGCATACAGAACCAAGACACCGCGAGCAAGCAGACATTCACGTTTCCCCACCCCCCTCTTCTTCTCATCGCCCGGCTGTGCAGGGCCACACTCGAGCAGGGTGAAATGCTTTGTATGTGCAAATGTGAAGTTCCCGACATCGTCCGTTTCATCAACGCGGGCGCAAATCTTCCCAACCTTGTGCAATCAACTGGAGGGACACGCTGTGGTCAGATATTACACATCAGATATCCCTTATCTGCAACAAACAAAAATGTCTTCGCAACACTAGGCAAACACTGTAGCTTTCGCCGTGGCATGTCGGCTATAAATAGAACATGACAATCTGGCGGAATGTAATTTAAAACGCTATAAATATTGAAGGAGAATTAAAATAATTTATGGAATAAGCCGGTTAACAGGGTGTGTTTTCTTGCTCGCGCATAGCGGCTGCAACACGGGGCTGCGGCGCAGGCTGGGAATTCTGTAATTGCTTTTTCTCTCCCCGAAGCCAGCTTCCTGCCTTAAATCAAAAAAGGCAATCTCTGTCAGTAATGGCTCAATTAATAATTAAACACATGTCTTATCTCCGCCATGCTCTCGCTATTTATTTTCATCTCTCTGACAGGGAAGACTGCACAAACAGCATTAGTATTATCAATAAAAAAATAAAAAAAGAAGAAGCGCGTTAATAACGGGCGCTTTCTCAGAAAAACAAATCTCGGGACTCATAAGCTCCGATATGAATGCGAGGAATAATAACCGTCGGATTAATAGAGAAATGGACTTTAATGCTTTTGTTTGTGCTGATTTCGAAGTTCTTACAGGGGAGGCTCAGGGCTTCGGCAGGCGCTGGGAGAAATGAATTAAGAGCTGTATTCTGAAAGGATTTGCCAGTGTTTAAAATTTTAAATTCAATCAAGGAAACAAATAGGCTTTATCGCGGAACTTGACTTGACAAGAAACTGCGCCGGCACATTCAGGAGAGCCCGCCCTCAAAAAAAACATGGCTCCCCCCCCTCCCCCTCTGCATACACTTATTTTTTCCTCCGGTATAAAAACCCCGAAACGGAAGATCTTCTCGCGTGCCACAATAGGCAGTCTGTCAAAAAGATAAGGAAAAAAATAAATAATAAAAAGCCTTCGCTTAAAGAAGAAGAATCAGAAGAAGAAGAAGAAGAAGAAGAAAAAAAAGGTACGCCGGCTGTGCTCCGTCAAACAAATCACGACAGGCGCAAAGATGAGGTTTTCACCAGGCTTAGAATCCTCCGGAATGACTGAAGGTTTTAATTCGCGCCTTTAATCTGGCTAACATAAAGCCTGGCGCAGCCTGTGCTCTTGCTGTTGCACGCCCCCCCCCCCCAGTCAGCCACACTCCTGTTTCTCCGATTCAACAACAGCAAAGCTGATTAGCTGGTCAAAAGGTCAACCTCTATTCATTATTTAATGGGCGAAAGGCCACAAACACAGCAGCGCTGAGGTTAGCAATACATCACAATGGGGCCCTGGCTGGAGGAACCCGGTGCATACAAAACACGCTCTCGCCCACAATTCCTGCCCCCGCTTCGCTGGCCTTCCCCCCCCCCCCTCCCCCTCCCCCTCCCCTAACCTCCGCTCCTCGTTTTTTCTCTTTTTCCCCCCCCGCCGTGCATGCAGGAGTTATGACAGCATTTTGTATTCCTGAAGGCCGAGGCACGAGTTTGCCTGCCGTCCAGCCGGCTCGGGGCATGGCCTTCTATTGACATGCTGCAAATGGCAGGCTCAGGAACAAAGGCCACTCAACACCTACTGCAAGCACGAGAGGGGGAGGGTGGGGGTGTTCAGACAGGCTGCTTGATGAGCGATTTGACACGGAGACCCTGAGCCACGTAGCTCATGGCGAGAGCCCGCGGTGCACTCTGGAGCTGGCTGGGGAGGGACTGACTCCAGACCTTACTGACAGTGACTCAGGTGGAGTTTGAACATGCAAATAAATATCATTACAGATCCAGATTCTCTCATTCACAACTAACATACGTTAATTAAAATATACACATACCCACTTGTGCATACATACCTAAGTGTGTGTGTGTATACATATATATATTTATAAATACTGTATATAGAAACATGAGACACACTTTGCATATGTATGTACATGAAGCAGAAGGACTTGACTGTGTGTGAACATGTCTATGTATGTACATAAGAAAGTGTGTGTGTGTATGTACCTACACACACACACACATATATATATATATATATATTTATATACACATTGGGTATAAAATATATATATTCACCCCCTTTGACATTTTTCAAAAATATATATATATTTTGTAATTAATTAACAAAAATCTTGTGTTATTTTATTTGACATTAGAGTATTTTGTGTTGATCAATGGCAAGAAATCTCAATTACCATGAAGAAAAAGAAAAAAATAGCCAAATATGTTTTATACTCACAGTATACACACACTCTTGCATCTGTATGTACACTTATATCATATACACATGCATGCACACACATGCCCACCCACCCACACACACACTCACACACACACACCCCACCAAACAATCGTATATGTTTGTACATACACTAATAAGAAGTAACGGATCTACATTGTCACAAATCCTCTTTGACACTGTAGCTGTGATAGACTCCCTGCCCCAGTCTGAGACAAACCATGTCACACCCCAAACTTTTGCCACAGAGAAAGTTAAACGGAATATTACAGATGACTTGTCTGGTTGTTGTTTTTCCTCCTTGTACTCCGCCTTCCTTTGTTCCCCCGGTCTAAGCCGGTATGTGTGGGCCGGTAAGTTTAATGGAAACAATTTATTAAGTCCGGCTTAAAATGCCATCTGCTGCTAAGCCTCACAAAGCCGCTAAGCTCCTGGTTTCGCCTGGAGCTCGCCGCGTTCACGCTTACTGTAATGCGCTGTTTAAAATGAGCACAACGGGGTCAAAATTAATCAGGATTACAAGGGCACAAATCCACTTCAAAAATGGGTTTTCCGCAATCTTACTTTTCTATCCCAAGACGCCCCGGGTTCGCCCCCGCGCAGTCCCCCATGCAAATTGGGCGAGTCTCGCCACTCCGGGACCACGGAAGGTTCCGGAGAGCCGAGAGAGACCCCCACATCACAACCACCTCTGTGGTAGGCGGCCAGAAGCCTTCTCCCAGATACTCCCCAGCCTCAATAACCCCTCTGTGTTCCCAAAAATAAAAAGTCTCTCTTCACCCACCCCCCCACCCCTGACTTTCCGTCTTCGTAAGCAGGAGGGGCTTTCACAAGTACCTGCGATGCTCGCTTTTCCTTCAGCCCCAAAAGCAAGGCTGTACACGCAGCCTCAGCAATCACTCTTTTCTTCCACGTCCAAAAAAACAAAACGTCCCAGACTAAAATAGTTTCGGTCCCCTGAAACCGAATCCGTTTCAATACATGCACACCTCCAGACATGCCCCTTCCAACGTCACGGCAGTTTCTCACCGTGACATGAAAACCTCCAGAATCAATAAGTCCCCGACAGCACATAACATGAAGATATAGAAAGAAAAAAAAGAAGAAGTATTTTTTTCTCCCCCCCGTCCTCTCACAATGGTTAGATAACCATTCTCTGGTGCGGTAGCTACATTCTTACCTAATCAGAGGAAACGTTTCACCCATGCACTGAGGTCAGACTCCAGGGAGTTTAATGAATTCAGCCTGCTAAAGCACAGTGGAACTGCTGGAGCCTCAGATTCCTATCAAAGAAGCTATTTATACAAGCTGCAGTAAAGAAAGAATTTAGGGAATACAAGGCTATGCTGTCCAACTCTGAGCAGAGGCCAGGTGAGTTGTAAGAGGGTTTTCTGCTAACCGCCCCGGACTACTTCTTTAGTCAGACTAAAGACAGATCCAGACTCTTTTAGCGGCAGAGTTTATACTGAAATCATTGACAGCAAGAGGGTAAAAAAAGAAGAAAAAAAAAGGCTTAAACATTTTTTTTCCTCTAAAGGTGCAGGATTAATATCACATGGCTGTCTTGCTTTCAAAAATGTGTCCCAAACGGTGGAATTTCAAACATGAACTCACGACCAATAAACGATAAACGACAACTGCGTGAAGATGCATTAGTGGTAGAGGTGGCATGAGCCATGCCAATTCATTAAGCTCACTCGTCAAACCAATAGGAGCTGAGGGTTACTTTAACTCAGTTTAATTCAATCCGGCTCTCAAGTTAATCTTAAGGGCTCCATTTTGTGACGGCAACAGGCCTAAGTGCGCACGAGAGAAATCACAGAGGGGATGAGGACGGGTGACACTTAATGTGCAAGTCATCATGACGTCCGTGCACGAGGCTAACATGACGCTCGTCTCGTTCCATCTTTAAAGGAACCGATCCACGTGGCAGAGGAACGAATCTAGAGGGCGGGGCTGAGGAGGAGACTTTCGACACCACTGCCTGGAATGGATTGGAACGAATCACACAGCGAGCAGGGGAGGGGTCTAACGCAGACTGAAAGGGCTCACGCATGGAGCCCCCTTCGCTTAATTGCAGCTGCTCTTAACTGCCCAAATAAAGGAAACGCAGACATAAAGTGTCTTAATAGGGCGTTTTGTAACTGACCCCCCACCCCACCCGCTGTCCTACTCTGGCTGCCAGATTTCCCATGTGATTGGCCCCGGAGGAGCTACGGGCAGACTCGTAATGGCACAAGTACGCATAACAGCAAAACAAAGAGAAATTCTGCTGGGAAAGTGAGCCAGACGGCATCCAGCAACACCAGAGGAAGTGGGAGGAGTAAAGAAAACAAACACTGCTCCCAGAAACCGCTGGTAACAATAATTAACAAGAACAATAACGCCAATGACAGCATTAGGATGATGGTGACGGCGACCGCGTGACAGCTGCGGCCGATAGCCCCGACGCTCCTCAGCAAGGCGAGCTCCCAGAGGGAGGACTATGCATCTCCTGCCTTTCACCCCCCTCTAATCCTAATCCTAATCTGTCAACTTCCAGCACCCAATCCCTGTGATCCCTGTGCAAAAATCCAGGAAAGGAATGCTGATGGGATTGCTGGGGTGTAATTCTCTGAGCTTAAACCCAGAGAGAGGGGGACTCATGGGACGGGACCGCTCACATTAGCAGGATTTTCCATGGATCGGTTTGCCTGCTGGGAGATCCCCTCTCTAGATTACAGGGTGTTGGGTGGGAGGGGCAGGGGGGTTGGATTGGAGGGGCGCGGGGTAAGGAATGAGCGTGGTCACCGACAACAGAGGCAGAGAGGTGCCTTTGGGAACGGGCTGCCGTGTCGTGACCGCTGTCCAAAAAATATACACAAAAAAAACCAAAACATGACTTCCCTCCTCGCTTTGAAAAATGTCTGCACGTTGTTCTCACAGACAAAACCCAAACAAACGGGTCCTTAAGCGGGTTGAGACTAGACACACGTCACAGCAATCTCGTCTTATCGGACCGCGGCTTTTCGCACAGTTCGCGGGAGGCCAGGGGTTGCAGCTGGAGCGGTGCTCGGGACGGATGGACGGCGGAAAACAAGTCTGAGGCCTGGCGGGCTGGAAGAGGCCGCCGCGCTCGCCGCATTTAAAACAGGTGGCACTCTCCTGCTTGGCCAGGGCCTCCGCTGTGGACACGCTTTTTTAGCATCTGGCCCGGCGGGACACCCTGGGCTCTTTCAAAGAGTGGGTGCACTGCCAAGGGTACAGACCACAACAAAGCCTCTCGTCTGGATTAAAACACAAGCCTCATTTTCATTCCAGGCATCGGATCAGATCCGAAGGCGATGCAGACATCACAGTGGAGGGAGCATTACCGTTACCGAAATGAAAGCACTTCCCCCCCCCCTTCTTTTCCTTTCCCTATTTTTTTATTTTATTCATACACAAATGTAGCTCCTAATCTTTCACAGCTGGCCGGCAGACTTTGGGATCTTTCCTTCGGAAACGGTCCCACTTTAAACAAATCGGCCTCGCGCTGCAGCGGCTATTATCGATGGGTGGGGGGGTGACTGTGCGGGGAAATTGAGGCGCTGGAGGGACAGAACTCCGCATGGGCTGCAGGCTTTTCATTGGGGGACCTGGGGGGGACCGGCAGCCCCGGGGGCCTCCGTCTCCTTAACTCACCCGCGCAGATGAGGGCCAAAACGCAGGTGCACCTCCGAGCCGTCGCTCTCCCTCCGGATCCATGTTTACGCTGAGCGCGATGCTCAATACTCAACACCCCCCCCCCCCCCCTCCCCTTCCCCACAGCTACCATTAGCGCTAAACCTGCCGATGGCGGCTTGTATCGCCTTGGGTGAGGTTTCCATTTGCGTCAACGGGGGCGAGACACATGCAGTCGCTGGCACTTGTGGGCTTCAGATGGCTTTTAATGAGCCAAGTAAGTGGGTAGAGTCCATCTGCTTCAGTGTCTGTCCAAGATATACAGGTAAGCGCTAACACAGGGTGCAAACCACCGTGAGCTACGATCTAATCATTTCTCGCACCAAATGACAATTCTCCTACACGTTCCAGATTGCTATTAATCATCGTATAATTAATTGTTAGAAGGATGAGGATTGCTGCATTCTAATACTACTCTATACTACAGCTTTCAATAGTAGGTTATCTACAGATATAAATGCAGGCAACTGTCAAAATAAAGGAAACACTAGAAGGATGAAGGGTTCTGGCAGCCCTGTTAGGGTGTAGGGTGCATTTTCCTGATATGTTTTAGGTCCACTCAACCCCTTATATATTCACCAAAGAGAAAGAGTGATCACCAAGCATTTCCATCCTGATGGGAGTTGTCTCTTCCAGGATGACAACGCCCCCATCCACAGGGCATGAGTGGCCACTGAATGGTTGATGAGCATGAAAACAATGTAAACCACATGGCATGGCCATCTCAGTCAGCAGATCTCAACTGAACACTTATGGGAGATTTTGTAACACCAATTGATGGAACTTTGCAGGGAAGAATGATGTTGCATCCCTCCAACTTAGTTCCAGGCACTTACATTTACATTTTAGGCATTTAGCAGACGCTCTTATCCAGAGCGACTTACACAACGTACATTTCTTTACACACAATCCATTTATACAGCTGGATATTTTACTGAAGCAATTCAGGTTAAGTACCTTGCTTTAAGGGTACAACGGCAGTGCCCCAACCTGGGAATCTAACCAGCAACCCCTGAGTTACAAGCCCAGTTCCCTAACCATTACACTACACTGCCGACCCTTGTGACACCAAGCCAAGGTACACTGAAGCTGTTCTAGTGGGTCTTAGTGGCCCAACGCCCTAACAAGACACTTTACGTCAGCATTTCCTTTATTTGCGCAGTCGCCTGTATTGATGGCTCAGTTCGTTGGTGCACAGGTGTCACGCAACGCACACAGGAACAGGAGGGTGTTCACCGACACTCGAGTTGAAGGAGGGCGGCGGGCAGTAAATGGATGTCTTTGTGAACTCCTACGGATGACTCCGAGGGAGAGAGAGAATTCCGAATAGGCATAAGATCATAAAAGTCCTACCTTTACTTGCTGGAGGCGAGAAGAGCTTCTCTGATCCTACATCAGAAGCCTGGAGGGGAGGAGAGAAAGGAAATGGAAAACATTAATGATGTGGAAAGAGAGCGAGAGGGTTTTCAACATCAGAACAACATTACGCATTTATTTATTAATCAAGGCCGCTAACGAGTAGCTGTAAAAATTATTATCGTTTTTTTGTTTTTTGTTTTGCTTTGTTTGTTCTCACTTCTGATGCATTTTCCTGTGTTGATGACATTTCCAAGCCCATCCAGGAAGGGGGAAAAAAAAAAAACAGCACAATAACACGCAAATGATTCTCAGCTTTTTTGCGTTGATGGCCCCACCGTTGCTGCGAAATGTTGATGGAAACAATTGGAATCCTTTCCCCCCCCCCTCCTCCTCCCCAAATGTGACACTCTACACCTCGCAGCACGTCAGAGGAAAGGAGACAAATCACACCTTCCCATGTTTTCGTTCCGCTCCAGCCCCAAAGGGCAAATGCACGTCTTTCACTTCCAAAGCTTGAGTCTGGAGATACGCGATTGTGATCTTTCACAACCGAAAACCAGCGCCTATAAGCAACCTCTCCTCATCCAGACATGGGTCCCCAGACACTTAGTGTCAGCAGAGCTCTAAATCAATCCCGTTTGTCTTGCTTGGTCCTTGGTCTCTGCCTCAGCACTTCGCTGCACCTTCTCCTCGCCTTTATTTTTCAAGCAGTTCGGACGAAGGCAACAGTAGGGGGCACTGTTGTGCCACCCAAAACCGCCTCTATAGAAGCTTGACTGAATGAACAGAGTTGTCAAAAAAAACAGAAGGAAGGGGATTCTCAGGACTGAGGCTCTGGAGGTCCACACTCGAAAAGGTGGAGGTTCACGCCGACTACATCACCTCCGCATCGGCTTCACCACCCCGCTCTCCGTCAGCTACCGAGGTGCCCTCCCCGAAAGAAACGCCTCACTGAAAATGTTTACGCTGATGAACGTCATGTGCTTGGGTGTGTATAATTAAAATTACACCACAGAGCCGTTAGTATTTCCACATGCTTCCATGAGCGTTTAACGAGTGTAACTTAGCAGCTCTGTGGCTTTTCAATCGAGGCTTTCAACCAAACATCTTGAACGAGTAGGGGGTTGGGGGTTGACTTATGGCGGTTTTGAGAAGAAACAAACATTCAGAACCATATGGATGATACATAACTTGTTCACACTCAAGATGGTGTTCGGAATCAAAACGAAACCCTCTTTTATCTGGGAGAGCAGTAAATATCACTTTCCGTGACAAAAAAGGCATAAAGACTTTGCCTGCTTACATTATTACGAGCATCTGCCATTTCCAGTGCGGTTTTCTTTGATTTGTGACATGATTAGGGAACCTTCAGACTTAAGCAAGCTTGACTCATCACAAAACTGATTTATGCACTTATGCACAACCACACACTGAGTGGGAAATTTCATGTTTAAACCAAAAGGAGGCCAAGAAATATGGCGTGTTGATTACTTCACAAACCTTTCAAAGCACACCTCTAATGATATGAAAAATAGAGAAAATGGGAACCAGCGAGTGATAACGTGACAGCAGAGACAACCACACTAAGCACTGCTTGCAGTTTTCACCCTGCCCTCAATGTATGTGTGGGTTTTGGCAAGCTGTCGAAAAGAAAATACACCATAGGTTTACAAAAATATACACCTACCAGGAAGACAAGAAAAACCTATTTTAAACACAGCCATTGAGTCATAAATCAACTGCAGACAACCCCGCCATTTGGCAGGAAGTTGCGACGCTTGCGTATAAAAAGATAACATTGACATTGTACGTCTTCCTTATCGTATGGTGGCTGTCTGCAAACACGACGCGCAAACTGTGGATCTCCCGCACCAGCCTGCTCCCTATAGCTGGAGCCTGCGGTTTTCTTTTATAAGCCGTAAGCCCGAGCATATGCTTCGGCAGTCTGCTCACAAAGTTCCGGGCCGGGCTGCCATCGCTGCAGCCATTTCGTACAGGCAGAGGAAGAGAGAGATGCGCGAGGCCTTGGGAGAATCTGTCGAAATGGAGCAAAACGCCGAGCACGGGAGGCATACCCTAAAGCTCACCCCGGTGTCCTCAGAAAGTCTGATTCCCACCTCCCTCTCAAATCCTCAGTGGACCCCTCCTTCCCCTCTCCCTCCCCCCGTTCCCTCGCTCCTTTGCGAGTTGTTTCATTTGTGCCGCGCTGTAGTTTCCCCCTAGCGAGGCCCTGCCGAAGTGTGGCGTGATGTCAGGGGAATGGGACCGGCGCGACGGCACAACTGCATTAGCTTCCGCCTTCAAGGTGGGGTGCAATTTTTGGGAACCAGCGCCCCCCCCGCACACAGCCTCTGTTACTCCGCCCACTGCCTCATGAACCCAGAGCAACGTAACTACTAGGCCCCGTGGACATTTTCTGAGGGCTGTGTTAAAAAAAAAAAAAGAAAAAAAAAAAAAAAAAAGAAGCTTGCAGACAAAATTAAGCTTGTCAAATTGAGAGACACGCTGGATGGGAGCTTGTTCGTCGATGAGTACTTGCGCATGATCACAAGGGCCAGAAATGTAATTTTTGTTATTAAATTGGAATGCATTTGTAAACGCCGTTGATTGTGCTCCTGCGGCAAATAAGGGAATGACCTTCCGTCGGGTTTGTAGCCTCCTCGGACACAGCTGGAACCAGCAGCGTTGTCTCACCACTTTAAAATAGCAGACCATTTGGCGGGCTCAAGTCAATTTACCACTCAATTCATTCTTTTTAATGGATACACAGATTCCAAATTAACGATTCCCCAAGTGCAGCTGAACAAAGGCAACAATTATTATCAGACTTATGAACGTAAATGTTCCTGAGTATGCCTTTCGGGCTATTCATCACTGTACTTTGATTTTAACGTTCATATTTCACGAATAATTGCATAACCTGCTATGACTGGAAACTAAAACATTTATGGCGAGGCACACTTAGGCGTAGTGGTGCATTGGCACATACAGGGATGTTATTATCACAAAAACTCATCCTGCACTCATTTGGCTGACAGCATCCCCTCTATTCTCCCCCAGTCAGTGCACACCCACAGGCCAGCTCCACCAGCTGCGATGACCCCTAACGCCTGTGAAGCCACAATTACAGAAGCCAATTTATAAAAGCAATTCTTTAAAAGTCATGTCAAAACAAAGTCTCCTTTGCCGCATTTTTCCCTTTTTTTTCTCTAAAACACACGGGTGTTGGCCGGCCAAGTTTACATTTTTTCAGTGGGCTGTGCAGCTCGTAATCTCTCCAGCTGAGGCTGTGTCGGGCAGAGGTCGCGCAGAACAAATTCTTCACACTCTTCTTTGTTGAGGCGCTTTGGCCTCCATAAAAACATGGGCGCGAAACCCCCTGAAAGAACAGAAATAGTGAGAGAAAAAAAAGGACCAAAGGCCAGGTTTTCCAAAGGAAGCCGGGGGGGGCCGGGATGGGGGGGGTTGAGAATATAACCATTTAAAAAAAACGAAGGAAATTCAAGCCACATTGCTGGGAGCCAGAGCCCTTGGACCCAGGCCGCAGGAAGCCTGACCTTTGAGGACGTCTGCTATTCGAGCCTGAGGCTTTGGGGCCTGGCCTTTTCTCAGGAGAGTCGTCCAACGGGCCTCGGCTTTCCTTCCCTATTCCATTCATTAGGCATGCTTTATGATTCAGCTTCCTCTGAGCCACACAAGGGCTCCCTGAGGAAAGAGAGCTCAGAAGAGAAGAGAGAGGGGGCTGGGGGGGGAGGAACAACGAGGTCACGGGCCCGAGCTCGGGCTGCTTGTAGCAGCTGTGAAATCCTCCTGTTTTTCCTCCTCGCTGGGCGAGAAGCGGGGGAGGGGGGTGGAGTTTCATCCCACCAACAGAGTGCTAACCTCTCCCCAAAGACCAACGGCAAAGCACCGTAGCTCGGGAGATTTAAAGAATGCCAAATTAGAAATTACACCGCTGTTTGTTTTAAGAGCCCCTCAAACTTCCGCCCTGTGGAGGTGACCGATGGAGGCAGCTAAATCTCCCAATGGGAGCATGCCAAAACTGCATAGTCTGGAGGTTTTTTCTTGTTCGTCCCCGCTGTCGCGCAATACGAATTTCAAGGATATTAGCCTGTTTACAAGCAAGGTATAGAAATATACGTGATGAAACTAATACAGCAAAACAATAATACATTTTAAAAAAGGGTATGGGATATTCCTTAAGTGTCCTAAAAACGGCCTATATTTTGCAGAACGAGCTTGCCACAAAACCTCAAACAGCGCAGTGGAAAACTAATCATCAGAATGACCTTCTGGCATGAATTTATGAAACGGCATTGATCAGTTAAGGCTGTAATTTCACAAAGACACGAGGGTCAGCAATTATCCTGTTTCAATTAACCCCATTTTGTAAATACTGCTGAAGGGGCAATTTCCCGGTCCGTTATATCAAGCAATCTCGGGACTAGTCTTACCTTTGATCTGCGCCTCAAACTGCCTGCTTTGCATTATTCAGAACCAGACGCACGTCTCCAAACGGGAGGGAGGCAGCCCGAGCCGAGAAGCAGGGCCGAGACAAAAACAAAAGTAAACACGGAGCTACGCTCCCCACGGAGCGCCGACGATGAAGTGTCCTTGTTTACAATATCGCCGCCGCCGAGACGCAATTTATTTTTTCGCAGTGTAATGAATCACAAACGGCTGAGCGTGCAGCGTTATTATACGCCAGCGAGTGGGAAAAGGGAGAGAGGCAACATTTGTCAACATCAGAGATGGTTTAACGCCAACAAACCCCGGGATTCTGTGACAATATCACTTTGGGGAGCAATGTAAGAAATGGTCATCAACCACACAACAGCTTTCCTCCTGCAGTACGCCTTCCAGGAGGGAAGCAGTGGGTTTAAGTTTACAAAGGAGGCATAAAGATGTCTGCTACAAGATACGTTTCTTCCACCAAGCTCCACCGGTCGTTTTTTTTCCCCCTTTGCCCCAGTATTATCGTATTTTCTCCGAAAATATCCAGGGCGGTTCCACACCCCGGTAAAAGAATCTCTCAAATCTCCAGTTTTCCAAACGCAAACACCCCGCTTGGCCTGAGTTTTTGGCAGCCCCTTGTTAAGAATCTCTGCGAGCCAGGCACCACCTTGGCTCGATTCGCGGCTCCTCTGCCTTGCCCTGCCGTGTGGTGGGCGTGGGCGGGACGTGGCGAGAGTGTCGGTGTGGAGGGAGGGAGGGGCGGGTGGCACTGGCGTGATGCAACACTGCGGCTAGCAGACTGGCCAGGTGGTGCCATTTATCAGAGAGAGCAGCTTGTCGGGGAAGGGGGAGGGGTGGCAAGGGGAGGCGGGCATGCTGGCACAGCCCCCTAGGCTCTCCATTACCCTGGCAGGCCACTCAGTCTCCCCTGCACTTGTGTTAATTTGCGGCCCCAGCCGGTGTTTCATCACTGTCAGCCCCCCCGGGCCCCGGCCCCCCTCCTCTGCCATCACCCAGCGCGGCCCACACCCCCTTCAACCTCCTCCTATTAACAGCTGGGCCCATGTCCAAAGCCACAAGGCCGTATTCTCCCTGTCATTTATGTAACAATCATGTCAGAGTACCCACCACTTTGATAAATATCTCCGTCAGCACCCACTTTGCCAGTGAAGTACAATCACCACACTCTCACCTCCTTTCCTTTTTCTCTCCCCCCCCCTTTTCCACCCTGTTGAATTTAACGCATGTGCGTACCGGGGGGCACTTAGACGAGGAGTCTTAAGATGTGCCTGCTCATCCACCCGCCCCTCCCCAGACCCCCCCACAGTGCTGGAGTCATCCACGCATATGAAGCCCGTGGCAGCAATGCTTAAAGCGCCGTCTGCTTTTCCTGCCATCCTTATTTTTCTCCTCCTGCTAAAAAAATATATATATATATATATATGCTGATGACAATGCTTAATGGCTTCCCAGGTGGACATTTGTCATGAGTGGCGGCACATTCCACCCACGATTACTAGGCTATCACGGTGAGAGCAGAGCTCCGCTGCTAAAGACCAGCATGTGGCGGGTAAGATTACGGTATTGCGGTGTCTGCCGCCATGGGAGGGAGGGGGGGCCGGTGGGGGTGGGGCGATGGGACCCCCAATCCCTGCCGCGTCAAGTCAACCATAAATTATTAGTTATTCGACTTCGCCCGAAAGCGTTGCGGGAAATCGTAATGAGCCCCCACCCCCCCTCCGGAGTGATCATGCGAGCAAGATCCTCTCCACGTACTGTATCTGCAGATTTGGCCGCGGGCGCCATTTTCATTGCCAGGCATAGCCGGGAGAGAGAGAGAGATTCCCAGATTTCAGACGACGACGACGTCGACGACAATCAAGCAAACACACAGCCTGCGCTTTGCTCTTCCGAGCGTAAAACATTAGCCCGGGTTCCAGTGGCTGGTCGAATGGGCTCACCGATCCCCACCCCCACCAGCCTCCTCTCTTCCCATCTCCTCTCCTCTCCCCTCCCCTCCCGTCTCCCTCTCTCCCTCCCTCCCTGACGAGCAGCTGCTAGCCCTTATCATGGTCGCCTGTCAGTTTAGTATACAAATTAGGAGCCTATCAGGGGAGAGCAGAGAGCTGTTTCATCAGCGGGAGAAGGGCACAGGGACGCGTGGTATCAAAGGGCCGTCGCAAGACAGGGAGGGTCACAAATCAGCAGCGCCGGCAGCCTCCCGGGGGCCCGGCGCGGGCACCAATAACGAGATAAGGAGAAATGAGGAAAGCGGACATGAAATATTTCACAGAGCGACTCGCCCAGACTGATTCCGCTACCTGGAGGGCAAAAAGAGACTGACAAATGAAATCTCGCCCCGGCGGAGGAGGAAAATAAATAAGTGAGGGGTGAGGGGAGGGGAATCGGATTTCAACAGGCAGGAAATGACACGGCGAGACGTGCACAAATCACACTGATTATATGCAAATCCGCGGTATAGTATATCGGGATGGGCGTTCGTAAAGTCAACCCTAAGCACCGCAATCCGCTGGATATTTCTCGTAGCCGAATGATGGGAAACGGGTGCCTGTACGAGCACAAAATACTAATAATGTATCAAATAATACTAATAAAAAAAATGAAAAAGGGACGTATTAACGTATATATTTAATAAGGAAATGATGCGAGTATCGTGGTTTATCGATTTAAAAAAGCAAGTGGATTCAGAATACGCAGAGCTCCACATTTCATCGATATGTCATGCATGCGAAGCAAAAAATAAATAAATAAATAAATAAAACCCAGCTGAACGACAATGTCCTTACCCCGTTCTCCCCCCCCCCCCTTTTTTTGTTGAGATAATGTTTGCCCCCGGTCAACGCTCCCACGACTACAGCAAAAAGCCGCCAAGCACTCGCCGTCGGGTCGAGAGACGCCGAGAGCAGTCACGGACAGGGGGCAGGCGGGGGCGGGGTCGCCCCCCCCGAGAACGATTCAGATGGAGAAGGTTCCGGCTCTTTCCCTCCTCGCAACCCTCCCCGTCGCCCGCGAAAAATGTGAGGGGGAGATAAGGGCTGATTAATCTGCCCGGGGAATCGGGCCCTGCACTCTTTATTACTCGCAAAGCAGATAGAGATCTGAAAGAGGAGGCCTCCCACTGCTGGCTGGGGAGAGAGATACGGAGGGAGAGCCAAGCTTCCATTAACTCCGGGTTCACTGCCCCGGGGCCTTCTCATTGGCTGCTCATGCTATTAATATTCTGACAGGGAGAACGCCCTTCTCTATCCCCCCCTTTTACCCTCCCTCCCATTTACCCTCCCCCCCATTTACCCTCCCCTTTACAAGTGGAGGGGGAAAACAGCATTTCAGCCACAGGATGAACCATACCAAAAGCGTCTGGTCCTTTACTGTCTTTTTGTCCCATTCATAAGATTTATGTGATGTGCAAGCTGTGATGCCAAATTTTTAAATATATATATATGTATTTTTTGGAAATCATTCACTCCAAATGTCATCGCTTTTGTGAAGGAAATGTTTTTCTTTTTCAGCACCTCTTTATTTTCAACTGGCATGAAAAATTCTTCCCACGCTGAAATTTACCGACGCCACGTTAAAAGTGTGGATGTAAAACTCAAATGCCAGTAAGGCTTAAGACAGCATCGCCTGCATTCCCTCAAGAGAGAGAAAAACAACCATTTATTTTATTGAAAAAATCTAAAAATAATAATAAAGGCTGCTGGCAAAGCCATAACTAACTGACATAATGGAAATGAATATCCACGGTTTTCAATGTCAAATGCCCTCTATATACCTCGAAGCCACCATGCAGATGAGGAGGCGGGGGCATTTGATGGGGGGTGCTCGTCCTCTAGAGTTTGAAGGTGACTCACAGGATGACTGAATTCAAGATGGAGGAGATTGCAGGTGTCTGGTTTGTCTGCTGATTGCAGCTTCATATCTCTACTTAAAAAAAATGGAACTGCTTGTCTGTTAAGGCTGTGTTCCCCCACATTTCTAGGATGTGACATTGTGAGGTTTAACTCCCTTCAGTCCCTTTAAGTTCTGAAAAATAGGCTCCTCTCATAGCATTCTGCTTTTAGGAATGCTGTACTTTATATTTCATTGATGCTGTATTATCCTGTTTCTTTTGTACACTGTATTAATGTGTACTAATGCGACTCCTCGGTTGTCCACACGACAAGGGTTACTGTTGTACACCTGAAAATGATCTCTCTCACAACGCGGCAGATTTTAACTATTCAAATTTATGTTATGAAACGTGGTCCCTGAAGAATAAATCAAATAAATGAATGCAGCTCCGGCAGAAATGGCGAGCCGTGGCGACATCAGCATCCCGCAGGCTCCCGAGGGCTTCTGGGTAATCACAGCCTCCCCACACTGCAACAGCCAGGGAGGAAGCAAGTCGAAGGCCTTTGATATTGCACTTGTTCTCACCTCGTTTTTTTTTTTCTCTGGACGAAGCAACTAGGCGGTGAGTCACCTACCTACCACAGGGGAAAAAAACCCCAAACCAAATCTTCACGATCTGAAATTTCAAAGCGCGAGCTAGGTGTGGCTGTACGCCTTTGCTGCATTAAAGACAAACGAGACCTACGTACTTGGAACTGAAATGATGTAGCGATAAAAATAAAAAAGGTTGTAATCTCCATGCCAAACGCCCGACCCGCAACACGACACAGTATTTCCCCCGCAGCAAGAGGAAAGAGAGCACAGGCACTTTAGAGGGCAAAAAGCCTGTTTGACGGAGAGCCGAACTGCGTGGTAGCCGCTGGCATGCCAAGCACGGAGCGCTTTAATGAGAGGAAAAGGAGTGCATTTTCACCCAGCCGCGCTCTGTTGTTAAATTACATGAATCATCCCCTCAAACACAAATAACCGGCTGTGCCAAAAAAAAAAAAAAAAAAAAAGAAAGGAGAAAATGCGGGAATGCAGGCGAGATCGACGCTTGTGTCACGGCACGCCGGCGAAGACACCCGTGTGGGTGGGGGGAGGGGCGTGAGGCCGGAGCGGCGGCCTTTTCTCGCGTCGGATTTAAACGACCTTTCCCCTTCCGAAAAGGTAACTCTCGCGTGGCGCCGGTGGGTATCCGGAGTCAGGCCCGGGAGGTAGAGGGGTGGCTGCAGGCGGTGGGGTGTGTTGGGGGGGTTACGGGTGGCTCCTGTCGTTCCGCAGGGCTCGCGGCGCGGAGCTTACGGAATCCAGACCCGGGATCTCTGATCGCATGTCAGCCACAAATGTTAAAAGAGGCAACGTTGTCAGGGGATTAATCTGACCGCTTGTCTGATGGGGAGAAACTTAAATGGCGGGGACAGACACCCCCTCCCCCCTCCCCCAGAGCACAAACAGACCTGGCATGCGCTATATTAAGGAGGCTCAAACCCGAAGCCCCTTGCTGATGCTGGAAAGGGATGCGGCACGTTAAGTGGAATTTACTTTTAAAAGGAACACCGGGCCTCCAGTTACCGGCTGCTGTAACTCAAGCTGCTCGCTGTGGCTTCCCGGGGGGCCTGCTCAATGCCCACGAAGGCTTTTAAAAACGCTTCTCCAGCTCAGCTGTCCGTATAAATAGAGGCGGAAAGGGGGAGGGGGGGGAGGGGGGTACAACACCTTTTTTCCCCCCTTGCTTTTTCCCTTTCCCTTTTCTTTTTTGGCACCATGGCAAACACCCAGTCTGATGGCTATTCCCAAAAATGCTAGAAGGGGGATTATTAATTAGCTATGGAGGAGGGGGGTGTTTTTCTGTTGTGGTCGGGTGGTGGGTGCTTGGGTAACGGGGGGGGGGGGGTGGAGTTGGAGGGGTAGGCTGGGGGCGGGAGTAGAAATCGGAGCCCTGTAACACGGCAGACCCGAGTCTGCGTTAAACCCTCGCAGCCCTTCTGCAGTCTTTATTTAGAGCAACGCGCTGTTGTTGTTTTTTTTTCTACTGACGTCTCTGTCCAGCGAGACATGCGTAACCGCACAGCAGACCGTGCGCACGCAAGCCCTGCGTGTGACCGATCTCCGTTTGTCCAATTCTCGGACTTTGTCTGACGACACACAGCTCCTATTGAAGCGCCCGATGGTGTTTTTTATTGGGGGGCTGCAGACATGGGACCTCGGGGAGGAAGAGAGGAGACGCACAAATAAACACTCTCGCATGCTGCCGCCAATATCTGGCGCCTCACTCTCCAGATTAGCTAACCGCATGTGACCCATTCCCATTCCCCCAGACGCACCAGTGACCTGGAGTCATTACGACGAGCTCGTGACTCAGACTTTTTGCGCCTCCTGTACAATGCCGCCCCCGCCCCCGCACAGCCACGCCCGCCGACTTCCTGCGCTCCACCTGGGCTTTCCTCACACCTGGATAACGCACGGACAACCGCTTACTTTCCTCACGCAAATTAATGAATTAAACCAAGCGCGTGCGGAAATTCAGCAGCAGTTAGGCTCCGAAAACTGTCTTTTTCTTCACTCTTTACATATCGCTCGCAAAACAGCGCCCCCTGCCCCCGCCCCGTCCCCGTCCCACTGCTCTTATTTATAACTCTTCTTCGGGGGGTTCTTTGTGACCTTTGGCGACCTTGGAGCGGTGAGCATACGTGGGCCCAGTCGCGTTCCCCGGAAAAGGCCAAAAACCTGTCGGAATGCGCTGAAGAATCGGATCCGTCAGGCAGAGCGAAAGCGCTGGGGAGTGGTTCCGCCGCCTGGGGAGGTGTGGTTTCACAGCACGCCCAGAGAAACCGCAGTGCAGTGCCCTGCCGCGCTCCGCTATGTTAAAGACACCCTCGCCAACTCCAGATTAAAGTATAATGAAGCAAGTTAATGTAACTTTGTTTTACATGGTCCATCTTCAATTATTCATGTGGGTGGGGGAGGGGCTGGATGGACGACAACAGGCAAACCGTTTCCCCCAGAGCATCGAAGCCCATTTCCGAGTCTGCCCGTAATGGTCGGTGGTGAATATTTTAGCGGTTGTTAAAAGCCGCTGTTTCTCTTTGGGACGCTCGAGGGGGCAGGGCCAAACCCGACGGGGAAACGCGGCACCATCTCGTCACACACCCACCGCCCCGCCATTTGGATATATTTCCCTGGATCGCTGGCCGCATTACAGTTTACACGTGTACATTATGTTCCGCATCGATCCCGTTCATATTGGAAAGGCAAGGTTAAATGGCTAATTGCTCTGCCGCCGGATCGCTGTTTCCTGTCAATAAAGAAAAGCAGGCCTGTAAAGCTTTCAACGGCCTCTTGAATGTCAAAATGATCTTTTTAAAAGAGCCACAGCCAGGCTTTTTAAGCCCGCTGAGTATCTATAAAAAGTAGACAACTCTTTCCTTTAATTAGTTGTCTCATTTCCAAATTACCTCCTGGTTTTTTTCTCTTCTTTTTTACAGACCTTAAGTGAAGTAATCCGTTGCTTATTAACTGGCACAGTACACTACGCTATTAATGCCGTTCCGCTGGCTATTTCCAGCTAAACGCTCGCAGAAAATACATTTGGCCGGGGCTTCCGCAGAGTCTGGTTCACTGCGGCGTACCCTCCCAATCGATTTGGCAAAAGGGCAAATCCGGCTAAAGGACGGCGCACAGGCATCCGGGCAAAAGTGTGCTGGTTTTTTTTACGCCATCCTCTCACCGTTACTGGGAACCCATGGATTACCATTGCCGACGTCAGTCGATCACGGCACCGTTTCCACCATATCCGTCTCTCCCTCTCTCTGAGGAGCGGAAATAAAGCGGATTGCGGGGAGTTTATGCCGAGCGCCGTTTGCATGTGTTGTCCGTCGACGTAAAGACCCATTTCAGCCGGAGGGCCCGGATCCCAGCGTAAACAGCCGTGTGATAAAAGGTGGATAATCCGGCCGGTGTGGCTGAGCGCATCATCCAGGATGCATCTGCGCCGGGCTGAAAGGACGAGGCGCGGGGAGAGGAGAGGAGAGGAGCTTCATCTGCCTCCACCGCGGCCCTCTATCCCAGCTCCTTCTGCGCTGCTTAAAAGCTTTAACCAGAGGGGGAGGGTGGGGGGATTTAATCAAGTGTTAAGAGCTGGGGAGCTGTGGAGCAGCAGGGGGGGGGGGTACCGCTCTGAGACGTTTTTTTTTTTTTTCTCAGACACGTCTTCCTGCTCTTCTGGTACATTGTTGTTGTTGTTTTCTCCCCCTATTGCACCGACCCTACGAGTGGGGGGGGATCGAGAGGGGGAGGAATCGACGCGGAGGGGGCTTGCGAGGCCTCGCGAGTCAAAGGGGACGAGGGGGACGCGCTCACGCTCACTCCTGGCGTTTGTGACAATGTTCGATCAGGTGCACACCGCAGGGGGGCAGAACAGGCCTCATTAACCTGCTGCATACGCCCACCCTCCCTCTGTTTAATTAGGTCCTGGCCCTGCTCTGTAGTGCCCCCTGCCAGCGTGGTGTGGAGCTACCCAAAATCCCCCTCCGCGACGCGGCGCCTGTGATTGGCAGTGGGCCGGCAGAATCGCGATGGGGGCCTTATTTTGGTACTGTCGTCTGCCCTCCACGGATCGACACCTCCATGTGCAATTAGACAAGCAAAACAGATGTGCACACAGACTGCAGTGATTGGCCTTCCCCCTCCCCCCCCCCCCCCCCCTCCCCCTCCCCCCCCCCAACACCAGCAGAAGGTGAGGCCAATCAGCGCTCCTCTCTGGCTGTCTTTCAAACATTCTGCCCAGGGTACCTTCAGGGCGCAGCTTTCCTCCCTTATTTCCACCCTAGCCCCGTCCCAGTGCAGCTAGCTAGACAGAGAATGTTTTGGGATGTGCAATTTGGTATTTGGCATCCCTTCCCTCCGTAAAATGGCTCCACTTCAGTCGCGTCGCACCAATCGCAGGAAGTGGTGCGTTTCCCACGGAAACTTCACGCATCCCACATGAAGGTTGCTGCAAGTGGTTCAATCTGCTCCCTCTAGCTACACAAATACAGTCTGTGGAAATGAATGCTGCTGCACACCACAAGCGAGCAAAGCCCGATGCAGAAACACAAGATGCAGGGCAAAGGGCACAGTGAGAGAGAGAGAGAGAGAGAGAGAGAGAGAGAGAGAGAGCGAGAGAGAAGAGAGAGAGATGCAGAGAGAAAAAAAAAAAAAAAGACCGTCGCACACGATCAGATGAAATGTCACAGTAAGCGCGGGCGACAGCTCACGTTTGCGGACGCCCTCCTCTGTGAATACGGAAAGGGCACAGACGCCAGGCCGGCCGCGACCGACAGCACTATCAGTGAGGAGAGAGCTATTTGAGTCTGCCCCGGAGTCGGGAGCGAGCCCGACCCAATTATATTTCCTATCCTTCACAAGGCATCCCCCTCCCCTTCCCCCAGGCTCTGAGAGGAGCCTCTGCCTCTTCACAAACGCAACACATAAACAAATGACAGGCCCACCGGGGTGGCCTGCTCTCCCAGCGCACAGCCGGTCCGCAGCTTGCCTTTCCCCTCGCATTACCGCGGACGGATATTATTCACATGATTATTCTGTCTCCCTGCCTTGCTCAGTCACTCGGGGTGGGGTGGGGTGGGGTGGGGTGGGGGATGGGAGACGGGAGACGGGGGAGGAAATGTCTCTTGTCAAATTCGGAGCGCTTAGCAGAAATTTAACAAGTTCCCGGAGCTCGCGAGGAGCCGGGGACGTCTCGCCCCACTGACAGCTACAGACGCATCATCACCGTCGGCGACACTTGATTGCAGAGAGAGAGAGAGAGAGCAGCGAGAGCCGCGTCCTCCACGAGGCCCGCCGGGTCGCCTCCCGCCCCCTCCGGCCGCGCGGACAGCTCCGCGGCTCCTCCCCCCCCCGGATCTCGAGGCTCGGAGTAAACGAGGGGGCCCGTCTAATTTCCTCGAGTGCGGAGGCTGCCAAAACGCAGACGGCAATCTGCAGTCGCTCCGACTTCATTTAGTGCTCCTTCGCTTTCGTGAGAAACGAAGCCAGGAGAAGAATTTGACACAGTATGGAGATCTGGTCGCACCCAGGGCTGGCTCTATCGAGATTTTCGGTGCTTCACTTTTACAATTATAAGAAAGAAAGAAAGAAAAGCCTTCACTCACAGTACAATGCGTATTTGTATTTTTTCGAATAGTAGAAGGGAATAAAAAAATAAGCATTTAATTGCTTATCGTGACTGCTGGCTTTTCTTTCTCTCTTTCTTATCATATTATTCACTGTCAAGCTTCATCACCAAACAAGAAACGAAAAAAGAAAAGTTTTGACTCACAAAATCAGTCAAGCATGGAATCACATCTGGAACTTTATTCAAATCACTTTCACGATTACCATTCCGAGGCATATCTATTTAGAAACTGAAGTCCATCTGAAGCAGTCTGAAAAAGTCAAATTAAGTCATAAAAAACTGGAGGGAGAGTGATTTGCTGCAAGCACCATGCTAAAACACAAATGATTAACGCACCCATATTGGTTGGTCCTTTACGAGTGTGAGCTGCCTATCACAGTCACGGTTCAAAACCTGACTGTACCAGACCAGCCCTGGTGGGGAGCCCCAATTGGGGGCGGCGTTTCCCCCAGGGGGAGGGAGAGCTGGCACGAGCTCGCCGAGAAGCGGTAGGGCAATCTCATAAACAGGTTTGGGTGAGTTCCGGAGGAGACAAACATTGCCTCAAGGTATATATTGCCTCAAGGTATGGGGGAGGGTAAATCAAAAAGAAAGAGAGGGTATAACTGGCTACCAAATTGGGAGAAAAACTGGGAAAAAATCTGACAACAAAAACAAGATACGAATAAATTAGCCCACACAAGCCATTCATTAATGCTTGGTATGTCTAACGTCCTGTGGCTTTTTCCTTTTTTTAATAGAAGAACCTCACATGCTTTTTAAGAGTAACATCAGGTCCTGGCTAATATTCGCAGTTGCAGTTTCAAAAATTGTGAGGGGGAAGTACCCATAAACACAAGTTTTAGGTGCTTTTCAATAAAGATGTTATGAGCCACGGGGAGACTCTCCATGAACTTAACATTCCTTCGTTCGATGCATGGATATTTTTCCACAGCACATTTACCACTCCTCCATGGAAAAACCCGAAACCAGATGTTTGGGATCAGTGTGGATAAAAACAAGGGGAACGAGGACTGAGGCCGACATGGTACGCATTAAATATAATCAAAAAGAAACAAAACGAGACCAGGCTTCTTTAATTACTTCTCACATATAATTTCGGTTGTGGGGGCGAGACGGGCTTCTGCCAAGAACAGCAAGATGAAAAGGACTCCCAATTATATGGGGAAGGGGAAAAAAAAACACACAAAATCTGGATGCCTCCCCTCGCCCGGTCCGTCATCCGCATTCGCTACTCCGCGAGAGACGGGTCTGCGCACGGCCTCAAAACGAGCTTTTCAAAACGACTGCGGAAAAGATGGAGGGGGCGGGCGGCGGGGGGGCCCCTGTGTTCATGTTTTTTTCTACGGCTCTGACAAGGCCACGGTGGGAGTTGGGGAGGTCAAAGCGAGCGAGACGCGCCGCCCCCGCCCCGCGAGATCCATTCCGTGCTTTTTATGTCGCGTCACATCGCAAAGCGCCGCTGCGCTCCCAGAAAACGCTCCCTGGGAGCCGAGCGAGCGCTCAGTTCCTGGGGCTTTGGCTGCTTCCAGCTCTCCACGCGCTGCTCAAACAGGCCCCCTGGGGAAGAGCCCAGCCAACCGCTCTGTCAAGGAAACGTCTCCCCTGAACCCAATTAGTCTTCTAAGTCAGCTGGGTGGACTGGAGGTGGCGGTACACTGGTCATGTTTAATTCAAGGGGGAGTTGGAGCGGCTGGAATATAGATCAGTGGTTCCGTCTCTGTCAGACACAAAGGGAGGGAAAAGCGTGGCTGTACACATGCAAGCACGCACACGCACACACACACACATATATACACACACACACACAACCGTTACGGTCCGTATCGACAACTTCCTCGGTTACCTACGGCTTGGCGCTAAACAGGTATTACCCCCCCCCCATCTTTAACGATAGCATGCATTCCACATTCATGTTTTCAGTCGGGGGCCCAAGCAAAATAAAAAATCTACAGACTGGAACCCACTCAAGAACACGCCACTGGAACACGCCACGTCACCAAGTCTCCAGCACACACCTGCCATCAGACAGGTAGCCAAGAGTTCAGGAGCTTCAGTCTCTTGAAAAGTGCCCAAAACGGTGCTTATTTTAACAGAGCGAGGTCCCTTACGCGGGCTCCAGCGCTTGTGCGTTCGCCTTTCGGGTCTCCCGGCTTAAAAAACCCCGCCGGCACTGAAGCAGCACTCGCATTCCACTGTTTGCGGAGCCCTCTCTCTCTCTCCCCGCCCCGACGCTGCTGCCACAGTGCTAAATTGCACAGCTGTTCCACAATCTGTAGCGGTGTTAATTACCCTAATGTGAGCGGCAGCTCGTCAGCTCCTCGCTAACGAAGGGGCTTGCTTTCCGGCGAGCGCACCGTATGTTTGCTATGTAGCCCCCGCTCTGATCTACGCTCCCCGGGCTGCCCGCAGACCGCCCGACACATCCACATCCCAGAATGAAAAAAGTAAAAAAACATGTCTAATTAAACCTCCTGCTGAAATCTGCTTACTCAGGAAAAAAAAAAAAAAACAGGCTGAGATTAAAAGAGGATTTAATGCACTGCGACTGAACGGCGTGCGGAGGAAATATGAGAATGCACGACGGCAAAAACTCTCCAACGGCGCTGGAGAGCGAAACGGTCTATAAGCTGGAGCATATCAGTCAGCGGTTGTCAGCAGGATCCCCCACGTGAGCGTTTCGAGAATATGTCCTGGTGTAGCTCTCTGTGATTTAATCCCTGTTCCTGGCTACTGGTATCCCTTCCCTCCACTGGCTGCCAATTTATCATCCACATCTTGTGGTTATTAGTGACCACTTCAGCATCTTCTTCGGGATGTTTATGTTGACAAATGCAAGACCGCTTCATGGTAACGAAACAACACGAAACCAGAAGGAGCACTTTCGGAAAGCGGCGGGGCTGACGGGGATCAACAGCACGTTGTGATATGAAGCCCAACCGCAAATTGTGAGCGGTTACGCACGGGCAGAAAATCTTGCGCACGACCCAACGTCATGAGAAGACGGGATTCAAAGATCTATTCCAGAAAAACCCTTGTCACGATCATAATTTATTATTATTTATACAACAAAAAACACAAAAAATGTATTACTGTACTTTCCATACAAGACCTTAGAAACCTTCAAATTTTAAATCATCACTCTTAATTCTTCCTTTCAGCAACCCTCGACAGCCTCTAGAACAGGTAACTAAGCCACCGTTCGGTTCAGAAGCCTGGAACATCCAGGACCAGATATGGCAGCTAGGGACCCGGGTAATGAATGCGCGATGCAATGCATCATGGGGCTTTCAGTATGCACAGAACGATGGGGCAATTAGGCCCGCGTGACACCTCCAGCGCCATGATGGAGCACTCCCGGGTTCATCTCCTCAGCTCCGGCTTCTCTATCATTAGAGGCTGCAAAGCCACATCTGGCTAATGGCAGGCCCAGCATCTGCGTGCTTAGACTGTGTGCCACGCCAAGCGCATTTAATTACGCCTCATAAAAGGTAACAAAAGACACGGCCCCGATCTCGGGGAAAAGAGGGACAGAGGTAGGGGGGTGGGGACGGCGGGGGGGCGCGGAGGAGGACGAGACACGCAGCTGTGGGAATTACAGGTTGACCTGTGTCAGCGGCAGAAAGAGGAATTTACTCAAGTGTCCCTGCCACTCCTCCAGACACCGCCGCATGGTGACACGAGAGTGGGCAAAGTGGGGGGTTGGTGTGCTTGTTACCTTTCTCGAGAAATCAAAGGCTCCCCCGGTTTTCTTTTCTCCTTTCAATCGGCGGGGCCCGCCGCGCTCCTCCGCCATCGGTGGCTAATTGGAGGAGGGCCACAAAAGGATGAAAGGAAAAGGACTCTGAAATATTAATGGATCCGTAAGAGCGTTTGAAGTGAAGAGGTCCTCTTTCCTGGCTTGGCCTCGAAAAAAAAACAACGGCAAAAAAATAAAAGAAATAAATAAAAGAAATGACACGCCTCGCGAGGATCCGCGAAACTGCCATCCCCCCCCCCGTTCCCGTTGTCTCTGAACGCTCTTTTCAACGCGAGGCCAGAGCCTAGCACAGCAGCCATCAACCAACCCCCAACCCCCCCCCAACGTCGCAGGGTCCACCGTGAGCCGCGAGCATGAAATGCACATTATCCAGACAGTGCCGAGTGACCTATGACTTCAGCAATACCTTAAGGTATTTGACAGGCTTTGGGGCTGGCTGCTTTGAGCCGCACGGGTTTGACATTTAGAAAAAAGGACACGTGCCCCAGGAACCGCACAAAGCAGATGCCCACATTTAAGGAAATAGCATCTGATAGGAGGAGATGAGGGAGAAAAAAAATCTAATAAAATCCAGCGGTTCATTGTCCAAGCAGTCCATTGTCTGACAGTTCCAGAACTTGCCACTGCCACAGGAAAGGTCACCGGTCACTTCCATTTGGACACACACATAAATCCCCCCCACCCACCCCATACCGCTAATAGCGTTTTCTCTTTGACGGGATCGCTGTGACGGGGGGAGGAAAAATAAATAAATAGAATTTATTTTGCCAACACCTTCCTGTCCCTTTACGGTGGCTGGCCTTGTGTGCCTCTTGGTTATTTATAACTTTAATGTCAAAAACAGAGACATCTCTGAACTGCACATTAAATCTGAGCGCGGTGACCGCTTTCCCCCGTCCTCTGCGTCTCCCACAGACTTTGGGCTGCAGAAGACGCGACGCTTTATAGAGCGAGATCCTTCTGCGGCCACGATTAAGACAGCAAAATGGCATGGGCGTGCTCATAAATTCTCCCCATCTCACGCGTTCTGGCCTTGGGATTTTTGGGAATCCAGCATTCCTCCCCCTCGCGAACGAGTGCCTCTGCATTCAGCATTTTTAGTAGACAGGGCGAAAAAAAGAAGAGAAGACACTTAAAAAGAAAGAGAGACAGAGAGAGAGAGAGAAAGGAGGAGAGAGAGAAAAAAGGGACGCCGGCTCGATGTTTTCGTATCTGTCTGGACACTGTCCATCTCGGTGGGCTCCTGTGAAACCTCAGCAGGGTGTAACGCGCAGGAGCTGAAGAATTCAAAGCGCTCAGATGCATCTCCCACTCCCTTCCCGGACAGGCGGGAGGCATTAATCCGCCTATACAATCCATCCGACGCCGTTCAGCCCGACGCGGGGGCCCGGGAAACAAATTGGTGCAATGCATTTCATGTGATCTACAGCTGGGTAATGCTGCGTCAGAGGAACTGCACAAAAGCACAAGATCAGCGTTTCGAAACCTTCCATCCTTCACCGGCGAATGGCGCCATCTCAATAAATAAGGCTTGGGAGGGACTTTCGCACGTGTCGCGGGAAACGTCGCGTCGAGTCGACGTGGAACGGACGCTGCTTAAAATACGGTTAACGGGCCATTCTCTGAAGGACTATAAATACCCGACCTCGTAATTATCGCCGAACACATTTTTCCCCCCCATCGTAGCTTAACATTCATTTCAAGCCTTCCGTTAGGCTAACCGCTAGGGTTGCACACCACTAGACATGTGACCCTTTCAAGGGTATTTGTTAAAACGCTTTCTATAGCCAACCAGACACTTTCTCCGGGTTTACATTTTTATGAGAACTGCTCTTGGCGTGATATAAGGCAACTGTCACCGTCGTGCGCTCACACAGCCTCGGCAGAAACCATTGTTTAGAGAATAACACAAACCTTTTGTCTCTGGCAGTGTTCATTCCCTTCTTCTCGTTTTACACTCTGCTAACATCTATTCCAACAGATTTTTAATCACTGTCATCCAAAAATAGCAGGCAGTTTGAGTTACGGAATAACCCGTTTGGATATGTTCAATGTTCCTGGGCCAGGTCTCTGCAGGACGTTGGACAAGCTGGCCTAACTTCCTGTTAAAACCTACGAATGCTCAGGTTTGATCTCCTCTACCCCGAGCAAACCTTATTCCTCACAAAAGTCCCTCAGCATTTCAATGTTTAAATCTCACTGCTAATACGCAACGCAAGCGATACTGAGATAAATACATTCGGCACACAAAATGCAATACTGCGCAAGAGCCGTATCTCGACAAAAAGATGCTGGTTAAAAATATTGAGGTCAAGGATCAACTATGTGATGACTGAGGCACGAATGCGAGGCGTACAAACCGGTTCCTTTCCGAAATATTCGCCTTCCACAAGATTTACTGCCAGCACTTATCGCACACAATCCTTCAAATCGTAATGTTTTTCTTTTCGTTTGAAGGAGCACAAGATGTTAGCCCCGTGCTGCAAGGTTTGTCGTATCTCCCTGTGCTGTGATCTACATGAACTCTTACATTACAAATAGCTTGAAGATTTTTCACTCTCTTATCAGTATTGCCAAGCAGGCCTTCCTCTTATCAGCTTTCCGCTAAAGATAAATGAGCTTTTGAAGATATGAATAAGAGCTTTTTTTCTCTCTCCAAGCTAATTCCAGAACTGCATCGGCAGTAGATTAAAGATTAGCGTTCGGTTCAAGGAAACTAAGAAAGATAAAAATGGACGGTGGTCAAGGAAGGGAGCTGAGGGGGTGCGGGGTGTCTTGGTTTCAGGGCCTGTTACACATGTTAATGATATTATCAAATTTGACTTCACAGATTGATAATAAACCATTTTCCAGAAAGAAAAACACACAATAATACGTAGTAGCAGCAGCACACAATTGTCTTATCAGCCACAACATAATGACACAATGATCTTGTGATTCGAAAAGCAGGACGGTTCAAGGACCCAAAGGGCCGCAATAAACGCTTGGCTGAGAGTAACTTGACTTCTGGACAATGCCATTTGGTAGCGCTTTCAATAGGGGGCCAGCTTTCAAAATGCGAAGACCGAGCAAAGCAGAAAGAAAAAAAACATGGCAAGGGTCTATACCGCTGATCATCACGGCGCAATGTCAAAGAAACATCTTCCCATCACGGTTGCACAATGACGATGACACACGACTCGCCCCAAGGGTCAGCTGGTCCCTCCTCCCCATATCTCAACACTTGGGCACTGTGGCCCCACTGAACTCTTAGACCCCTTAGTCCTTTACAACACAACTTCCCCTGCCATTTTATTCTGCCTTTTCCGCTGGTGACAGTAGTAAATCTCAGCCCACTGTCGACATACAGGCTACATTTCTAGTTGTTTCCCCCCCACCCAGATCTCTGAAAGTACCCCCCACCCAGAGATCTGTGTGAAGCCAGCGCAGTCTACAGGTATGTTCAAATTAGAAACAAAAAAACCCCCAACAATAACCACAACAACAAAGAAAATAATCAGTCTCTGTCTGGAAGCCCCATATTGTTGACACCCAGCACCTACCCGCATGGATATCACTGCAAAAATGTTGTCCAACGCTAACACTGTCTTGTTGTTATGACAAGACTCCATGTTGTAGCGCACAGAGTATTACAAACACGACACTGAATGCACTGCTTAAAATAGTCATCCGAATGACTTTACATTTCATTGTGAATTATAGCACACTAATGGAAAAACAACATGCCTGTTTGGACTAGTGTATTTCCATGCAAGTAATGTTAAACTTATTATCTTCAGTTACATAGTAATTATGTTTCTTGAAAAAATAATAAATGGAGTACATGTCAGACCACATTTTCAATCAATATGACAGGTTATTATTCTGTTGATGTATTAAAACCAAATAACATATATTTTTACACGCCAAAGAATTTGAATGGAGAATAACTGTATGCACCAAAACAAAATGTAAAAACCTAATGACTGCACAAGATCGAAATTGAGAACATGTAGACAATATATGTATCACTATATTCAATTGATGTTTGTAATGTTATTCAAAAATATTCGTACAAGGATGCCTTAAACCGTTTTTGAAGAAAAAAAGACGTATATACCTTAAAATAATGAAATTACAAATACCAGTACTGAAAAAAGATATGTTGAAGAAATAACGTGAAAAACAGAAGGATACAATTTCGTCAACAAAACATGACTGAGCGACAGAAGAAATTCAACATAGGCTACACGAAATGTTAGACAGTGAGAGGCTTTTTTTACGGGGATTCGGAGACATAATATATTAAAAACGGCTTTCTTACGCCAGATTTTGCGAATTACAACAATACGATCTGAATAGCCCGTGGAAATCAAAGATAACTGACATGAAAATGCGTGTGTTTAACCCGGCTCCTAGTCTAAATTCACATTTTGTCCCTGGACTGTATGGTTTACAGCTCGAGGTCGAGTTTAATGGAGTGTTCTTCGTTCAGTACCCACAGACACTTTGGGAATATCAACTTAAAAACAGGGAGGTCCAGACGCACACACACAACACCCCTAGGTTGGAGACATAACTTTAAAATGCAGGTGTGCGCGTGTCCCAACCATGTAATTTTGCACAATGCGTGATGTTTAACCTCCTGTTACAGCACAAGGCAGAAATAAGAGCCGTAAAATTGTTAAAACAATAACAGAAATGTCGACGCTGCTATGGAGAAATGTTTAAGTCTGGGTGATATTGAAATATTTTAGGAATACGCCCTCGATCGTTCTGCAAAAGCAAAGGAATTAGCGAATTTATCACAAAAAGGACTGAGCTACATATTCTATATGGTTAATTCCTAGAATCCATCTAATTAGAGACTCCAGTGTTTAGTGATGTTTCTTTGTTTATTACCAGTGTCTTCTACAGACACGATACACAAAAGAAGCCGTTCGAGATTTTTTTATAGAGAGGTTGGCAATATGCTGTATCCGTCTAGATCTTTCACAATACCGAGAAGAGCCCGTCGGATATATAACCTTGAACGTCCACATTCTTGTGTGCTGTCGGAACAAAAACCAATTAAACAGCACCACCTACGGTGGTTGGAAACAAACAACAATGCAACATACACATAAAAATAAGAATACGTGACTATTTTACTCTTGCAAATGGAATATTATCCACCACTTTTAATAGCTAAACAGTCAGCCAATGCAATCGACTAGGACAGACTGTGTTAAACCAAAACAAACTGAAGCCAGCTGCAAATAAATAAGGTGTTTAGATTTCAGTAACTGAAGATTTCGGTACTTTTACGAAGAATAAAGACCACATAAGAAGCAGGGAAAAGTGAAAAATGAAAATAAAAACGATTTAACTGAGCGAGTATTCGACGTCGCCTTTTGACGAATAATGTAAGAGGATAAACAAATCTCAATATAGGCTACTTTTAACGTTACAGTATGCGATTTTAGCCTATTTTCTTCAAAGCAATGCGTTGAAATGTTATGCTTGCGTAGGAAAAGCGTGACGTGCATACTAACATGCGAAAAATATAGCGAAATAACACCAAACATAATGAAACACATGAAAAATACAGGATTAAGTATATCCAATACATGGCAATCTTACCGAAATCTACTAGCTGCGATCACCACCGTGCAATGATGAACATTGGTCAATCTCAACGACTTCACCAAACGGAAACAAACCAACGATGTCGTTAAATCCAGATCGGTAAACGCCACAGTTAAAAAAAATATTCAAAAGCAGGTTGTCTTTTAAGAAAAGAGCAGGCAACAAATGGAATCTGCCCTGACAATAAATCTTCGCAGCGCTCCTTTTTTCGGCTGCAGTGGCGAAAGCTGTCAAACCAGGAGATAGATTTTCAATGTGGAGTTTATTTTTTCTCCTTTTCTTTGCAAACTATTCGTCCCTTGAAAATAGTCAACAAAACACGTTCCTTGTTCCTTGAAAACGAAAAACAGTGGATCTTTGTGTCTGCCCAGATTAACGCTGATATGGATCCAAGTCATATGAAAACCCCGATGACAGATCATTCACAATAGATTCCAACTGCAAGTATATCGGATGTTTTCCGACGAAAAATGTACAAATAAAAGCAACGAGAAATCCCAAGGTGTACTGAGCCTTTCAAATGAGTTTTTTTTCAAGTTGTGATATCCATTATTTCCCGACGCTTTTAACACCGTTGACAAGTCCCCGTAAATGCAGCGCGCGCCGCGCCCTCGCCTCGCCTCTGAAACGCTGCTCCCCTCGTACATAAGGGAGAGACTGAGCTCGGTAACGCGTTTGCAGGCTGAGCTTCAAACGGGCAGCTCTGCTGGGTGTGTTTAAAAAAAAAAAAAAAAAAAAAAGAGAGAGCTGGATAGGACGAGACCAAAGCAATCAATGCATGAAAACGGGATCTTTAACTTGATTCACCGCACCGTCGTTCTCAATTGAAGGACTTGACAGTCCGTTAGCTCCGTGGGCTTGCGGTTCGTCGTGTAACGGATGGGGGGGATGTTTTGGAAAAAGGCGGAGGGCGAAAAATACAACCTTGCGTTTGTAAAGGAAAACAAACACACGCGATTGCTACCCTGTACAGTACCGCAATGCAAGACTGGTCTCATCGCATTTATCTTTTATAATACAATTGACCTAATGTTTTTATTTTTTTAATTTAAATAAAATAGGTATTTCTAGCTTTAACATAAATCGGTGAATTGTATATTAATTTGTGAATAGATACATTCAGATCTAGATTTAATTTTATTTGTACTACAAACCAGTATTACTCACCAGTTTTCACCTTTCTTACAAATAAGGCATCGATTTACAAATCTAAAAACGTTTCTGGAAATATAATGGCTTATGCCCACATGCAGCACACTTATGAAAGTAATCAGTAATCAGACAATTATAATCCTTCATAAAAGGCGGACCATTATTATTGTAATACAACACAATTTGCATGTTGTTAAAACAGCACGAGTCTCCTGGGAGTTTAGCCTCAGTGAACTAAGTAACTGCATCGTGCACGACTACCAATAGGAAACGTTTAGCCCGCTGTACAAAAGGCCCAAGGGTGAAACGTCAAAGACTGTGTGTGTGTGTGTGTGTGTGGGGGGGTGGGTGTGACGTGACATCACCACAGTCTGAGCCCTGTTACACTCGCCCCCTCTAATCGCCTGCAGCGGATTCAGCTGACGAATAGGCATCAGTCTAAGCGATGAGTCACGGTACCATTGTAGCTACTGTGGTAATACAGCACTTACCCCAAGAGGCATTCATCCTACTGTACAAAAGACCCAAGTTCCTCCCCTGGGAGACTGGGAGACTGGGAAACTGGGGGGTGGAGGGGACGACGAGACGACAACCAACCTCTTATTGAAACTGGGTCCTGGGAGGGTGACTTTGCTGTCGAAAACCAGCCCCCACCACACTTGCTTTTCCACCATCCTTTAGATGTTAGAAGTTAGAACCCACTTCAAACAAAAAAGAAAAATGTGCCAAGACCTTGTCGTGCACATGTCTGACATTTATTTTTCTTTTTTTCTCTGACAAATTCATATTACATGCCAGAGCTGTGGGGAGCATTCTTACTTTTCTTGGTTTCTTTTTTTTAATAGACGTTCCTTTCAAAACCAGGCGCAGAATCTGGGAAATCACTTGTTTTCATCTTTGACCTCTCGAGTCTACGAGGATTTCTAAACTCTAAAATTAACAGCGGGCTGGGGAATTGAGGTTGGCGTTCGGGGAGTACAGGGCTGTCCGTCTTCCTTTAAAGTCTGAAGATGTTATTGTAAATAGTACGATTTTACCAGTTTTAGGGAGAAGGCTTTGATGCCAAGTAGAAGATCTGTTCTACATCATCTGCAAAGTTAGCCCCCGGGTTATTCTGTTCGCAGTTATGACTGTCTTAAACCGCATGGTTTACCTCTGATTGAAAGACCGTATGCAAGTGCGCGGATGGGTTCAGGCCAAGAAAAAGGCTTTTACAACTTATTCTGCATTTATCTGGCAAGAGTGTTGCTATGAGAAGGAAGGAAGGAAGGGATTATTGTTCTATTGGGGTTTGTATTCTGATATTTTCAGGTAGCCATTTTTTTATTTAGCCATGTAGTGTTTCATATAATTTTCCAATTCATTTATAGTGCCATGTTGATAGCCAATCAGGATAGAATTGGAGGTTTTATGCGGTGAATTAGGGTAGCATTAAAGTCCACATTATGGGAATCTTAAACTACCTTAACTTAAATACCTGCCCTGATCCATTTATACTGATCCTGATAATAAAAGGCAATACTTACCTTTGTAATATACCAAGACATAACCAAGACAGTAAATCTAACACTGCCTGCCTTACCACCATATGTTGCAACATGCATACAATAAACAGGCAGCAGATATGACAACGCACCAAAGATAAGACTGTTTATGGATCAATGGTCCCAGACTTTGCCCACTTTCTAAATATTTTGCTTTTCAGGAGTTTATTTCAAAGGTATGTTTCAGTTTCAGAAAAAATCAATAAACCCGTTTCACATCATTACACGTTTCATTAATGAAATTAGTCTGTGGAGCTTCATTTTAAAAATTTGACAGAATGTAAAAGAAAATGAATGTATATAGATTCAAGGTTTTGCATTTGAAAACCAAAAATGGGTGGCACTTCATCTTCATCAGACCTGCACACTTCAAATTCTTTACGCATACCTCACCACTCTTGTCCTCAAATCCAAATAAGCTGGGTAAAAATATATATTTCCTCCTTAACTATATTGTGGCTCAAACAACATATATTAATAAATAATACATGTCTTTCCCAGGCTAGCAAACAATATTATATATATGCGTTGCAGCCTAGCATGCAATGTCAATAAGTATGGTTTGTGGTTTTTGTGTCTGGAATGCGAGGCTTGTAATTATTTCCCAGCTGACTGTAATTACGGGTCATCCCAAACCCTACAGACTTCCTATTAAAAACATGAGGCATCTAGTGAAAAACACTACCGGTGCGCACGCACACACACACACACACACACACGCACGCACTGCTCTTATGACAGCCAGTTTCAGACGATTGGCGGTAGGAGTCTCCAGGGCAGCTGGATACAGAGCCAGGAGTTTTTCAGTAACAAGTTTTAAGTAGGCCTCAGAGAGAGAACCTTCAAGGTTTCACAGCTGTACGAGCGTGTTTGTGCTCACTGCACTTCTGTCCCGACGTTATCCTGGGACAGATGCAAGCGCTCCCATGGACCCCAGTTCCCCCAAAAAAGGCATGCGGGGAGGACACAAGCAAAACAGTTTGTAACGCGATCTGAGTCGAGTTCCGGCTGTCGCATCTGCGGGGAGCCCGTAAACCAAGAGTCCAACCACGTGAAGAAAAATACTCTGCCCCCCCCCTCAGCTCCCAGATCAGCAAGGGGTGGAGCCCGCTGCATTGCTAATCAAGCGTCCGCCTAATTTGATTAGAGCTAGGCTGCTACAATTACTTTGCAGAGAGACAATTATTGCTTGATTCTTTACGTTCACTCGCGAAGCGACCCTGTGTTTTCCTCCGATAAAGAAAGTCAAAACACGTCGCTAATGAGTGCCATTTAGCAGGGAAGTCCCCCCCCCCGCCCCCACGTTCTCAAAAAACAGCCCTGCAAACACATGAAATGAGTCTAATCTTTCACATGCTGCATCTAAGAAAGGCTGGTACAAAAAAGGGATGGATTTTTCCCATACCGGGAGGCTATTAACGAATAAATATGTTCGGCAACACAGCGGTTGTATTCGCTACCCTCCTGCAAGGGGGCACACACATTATGCTTTATGGTTCAGTCGCCTCCAGCCTGTTAATGCTACGGGCCTTAAACCTGGAGTACAGTTAATCTCAGGTAAGCCTGCACTGACACAGTAGACTTGGAACATGGTCCAAATATCTACTCTGTGGAAATAGCATCCGCTGCTCCAATCTCCTAATGCTGCGTCTATGGTTTGGCTTCCTCTGTGGTCTCAAAATAGGTGTGTACAGCATTACAGAAGAGAGAGAGAGTGTGTGTGTGGGGGGGGTGGGGGGGTGGAGGAGATCTGTTTAAGATCATCAACTGCATTTCAAAAGGCGATCTACATGTAACCTTGGACAATAGTGCTCCACTTTCCGCCTTCGTATTGACCAGATGTCTGCATTGCTGACATCTGCAGGGGTAAACGCATCGTTTGTCTTTGTGCAATGTTTATCTTTAGTCTCTCGGATCATTTGGAGAGCTGCTCAAACTTAAGACCTGTTTTAACCAAACAAAACAGATAGAAAGATAGGCTCCTTTTCTCTTTTTGTTGTTGTTGCAAAAACCTGTGTTGTGAATTTTAATGGCTCGAACGGAAATGATCTGTTTGCAAACCTAAGCAGGAACAGCAAGGTACAAGAATCAATTTTTATTTTTTTTATCTGATCTGCTGGCAATAGCAATGTACTAGACAAACTTATATGCAGATTCTGACTTACAGAAACAGCTTGAAGCTGCCTTAGTCTTCAGCTGTCTGGAAAAAGATTCAGCTGTTGGGCTGATTTTGCTTTCAAAGCATTGTTCCCAGTTTGATTGTTATTAATGATTATATATATACATATATACACACACATACAGGTAACTGCCAAAATAAAGGAAACACTTGAGTAAATTAGGGATACTAAGTATAAAAAAGTTTCCACCCAACTGTGGTTCCCGAGTTAATGAAGCAATTAACATCTAACCATGCTTAGGGTCATGTATAAAAATGCTGGGCAGGCCCAGTTGCCCATTATTTTGGCTTCAATGGCTAGAAGAAGAGATCTCAGTGATTTTGAAAGTGATTGTTGGGGCAGGTTTGGCAGGAGCTTCAGTGACAAAGACACAAATTGCTCAAATTGGTGATGCTTCACGAGGAACAGTAGCTAAGGTGATGATGGCATGGAAGTCTGAGGGAAAGACATCATCAACTAGGGGCCACTGTGGTCGAAAGCACATACTACTCGACCATGTCTGTGGCATTGGTTCCAGATGCAAGGCAAAACAGATGAAGGTGAAGTGTTCCCACGGCTCTGTTATGGTGTGGGGTGCATTTTCCTGGCATGGTTTAGGTCCACTCAACCCCTTAGAGGGCAAGGCAAATACCCAATTCATCCTATGGTGAAGCATTTCTATACTGGTGGGAGGGGTCTCTTCCAGGATGACAATGCCCCCATCCACAGGGCATGAGTGGTCACTGAACGGTTTGATGAGTATGAAAACAATGTAAACCATATGCCATTGCTGTCTCAGTCACCAGATCTCTACCTAATTGAACAGTTATGGGAAGATTCCAGACACTTGAGGAATCTATGCCAAGGCACACTGAAGTTGTTCTGATGGCTCATGGTGGTCCAACACCCCATTAAGACACTTTATGTTTCCTTTATTTTGGCAGTTACCTGTATACACAGTATTATTATTATTATTATTATTATTATTATTAGTGCCCCTGTAAACCCACCAGTGCACATACTACCCCTACTTCAGATCTAAAATTCACGCACAGCTCAAGAACATACTGTTCCGTCCTCCTCTTAACATTGATTTGCACCACCTCCTTTATAGATAATTACTGCGTGGTGCTTGAAGCTTCCAGCGCCCAAATATGATGAAATTGCTTGTTTTATTTCTGTGCATACCTTGGGTAAAAAAAAAAAGGAGCTGTAATTTCAGGCTGTGCAAGGCATTTGAAAGCAAAGAAACCCATGACTTATTCATTAGAGGGCAGAAGTTGCTCCAGGAACAAATGTCCTCTTCAAAGTCTTACATCTTTTAATGATGGTTAAAGTGATTTTTATTTGTATTTGTATTTATGTTATGTTAAATATGTTATTTATGTTAAAAAAAGCACCTGTGCACATCAAAACATTAATGCCAACTTCAACGAAGGCTATTAAACATTTAACAACTGATACTTCTGAATGACTCTTGGGAGACAATACTTGAGAGTAAGTGGGACTAACCGACTGTTGAATAAATATGAGGAGCGGACAAATGGAAGCCCACATAGTGGTTTCAACATCCGACGTTGGCCACGGCGACCGGGGTTCGATTCCCTGTCGCGCCAGAGTCGGCTCTGGCCGGGAGTGCAATTGGCTGTCCGCCCCAAGGAGGGGGGAGGGAAGCCGACAGTTCACTGCGCACAGGAGCAGTTCTGGGGTGCCGGAATTACAGTTGACAGCATGACGGGTGCTGTCTCGGAGGAGGCAGCACTTCGCCATTGTCAATGCCAGTGAACTATGAGGGAGGGGGTTTAACTAAGCATAGCAGGAGTAATTGGCAAATTGGGATAAAAATGGGGTAAAATAAAAAAAAATAAAATAAAAAAAATGATGAAGAAGAAAAAAAAATGCTCGGTGGAACATTAGGTAAAACCTGAATCACGGGAGCTGTAATGAAATATCATTTACCTGGAACCTCTTGAAACCTTGCCGTGAGCATTTTGTAAATACACAAAGTCTCCGGGGCCCCGTCTGGCAACTTGTAACTTCGTCAAACTTCCCTCCGCTGCCACCGCAAATGCGACTAAGTGCGAACCCTTGTTAGAGGTCGCGCTCAGCGAGCGAAGCTTGCCCCTGATTGATTGGGCCGGTGCGGAAGAGAAAAAGCATACTCCGTCGAGCGCGCTCAAATGAATTTCTGTGGGATTCCGAAAGTGGCTCCGCTTGTGGGACGGGAGGGGGAGGGGAAGGGGGGAGAGCTCGCCTCAGTGCGAGTTTGCCTCAGGTTCCCTTCCAGCTGGCGCTCCCAGTAGATTCATCCATCAGATTCAGTCCAATCCCAGAGGTGAGTGGCTGTCTGAAGGCTTTTTTTCCGAGGCACCTTATCCCGGGCTTAACAATCCAATATTAGTTGTTGCCGAAGATAATTACTCTCCATTGATGACGGGGCAACCCCCCCCCCCCCCCCCGGCCAGCCGCAATTTGCATCGCACAGCACCTGCCAATCGATAGAGGTAAAAAGCAGTTGATCCTGATAAGCGTGAAAGGTACCATCATGTGCAGAGAGGGGAAATGTTCTGTCCTCTTCAATTCCTCCACCTTCTCCCTTCCTCCTTCCCTCCCTCCCTTTCTCCCTCCCTCCCTTTCTCCCTCCCTCCCTTGCTCCTGCGGAGGTGCAAGGTAAAGAATGGGCCCCACTGATAGAATCTGCAAGGACACCGCCATCTTTATTCTCCTCCAAAGACCCGTGTGCGTATGTCACCTTGACGTTGTTAATGGCGGTGACTGTGTGGGGGAAAAAACGTGTCAAGGTTCTCTATTCAGCGCGTGTCAATCCCGTTTTTGCACAATACGGATTAGGTCCTACTTTTCTTTCCCTCCTCCGCTGTTTGAGAGCAGACGAGAAAAAGAAGAAGAAGAAACACAAAGCCAGAGTTTCTGTGAATTCGTGTTCATTGCCGACGACAACAAAAAAAGAACGGAAAAAAAGAAACGACTGCCGTCAATCTCCGTAACAACCTGCATTGTGACTGCATTGTGCATTCACTATCTTGTCAGTCAAACGGAGTCTCCCCCCCCTGATTGTGTTAGAATCCACATAATCATGGAGGGCTTTGGTATCGCGGAGCCTACAGAGTATTATTCACCAACATGGATACCCCTTCATATGCAAGGGACAATAAGGGATCGCTTAAACAATGCAATTACGTTAGAAACTAGAAAATCATGTTTGCGTAAATTATTTCATCAACCCTTTCTATTAGGCAGGCCATTTCAAATGGAAAAAAAATTGCATGTTTTCATGGACATTTTTTTTTTTTTTTTTTGGTCGCAAATGTCAAATAAAGGTTGACGCTGCACGGGAGCTGCTGGGCGGGAGCGAATGCGGCAAGAGGGCGGCTTGATGCTGCCGTTACATTCTGATAATGAAGACAGACTGCCACGCGCCTCAAAGGTAATCTCTCAATCCTGTCTGCACCGTAGCAATCTGCTTATTATGGCCTCATCGGCCCTGTGTGGCAGGAAGCCCTTTATCGCTTATCGCCAATTTCAGCTCCACCTAGTTATTTACATGGGGGGAAATGGAAAAGAGGAGCAATGAAATTAGTTATTAATCTGGAGTTTCCTGTGGAAGGCAGAATGTGAGATAACGGAGCTCTTAGTAGGATGTCCACAGTAACAGCATCCGATCCTGCCATATCGGAGCTGAGCATGCGATGACTTCACTCTGGCATGGTGGCAATGGGACAAGGCCCTAAAAGGCTCCGGTCACAGTAGGAGCAGCATGGCAGACGGGAGAGTCGTTCCGTAGGCGATTATTTACTGGGATTTAAGCGATGAACTGGGTGTCTGACGGATGGTTATGAATCTTCAATGAAACGGGGGGTGGGGGGAGGGGGAATAAAAACGAGAGTGACGCGATCTTGACGGAAAAGTCAGATTTTCAGCGAAGACGGCAGCGCGTTGTGCGATAACTCAAGACCGTTGGAATTATTTTTTATGCTTTTAAATAAAAAAATTATAATAATTTTGCATTCCCCTGAGCCAAACCCTCACCAAAAGGGCCACTTCCAAAAAAAAAGGTTTAACAGGAAGACTTTGCATCTCATAGCGGCCATTTAATACAATGTGGCGCCAATTTGTCACATTTTCACAACTCCTTATTCCCTGCGAATAATGAGCTCCATATCTCTATCGGGGCCAGAAGAAAACCTGCAATTACAGTAGGCTGTAAGAAAATGAATAGGGTGCAGCTTGGAAAAGCATGTCAGGAAGAAGCAGTGGAAAAACCTCCCCGCCATTCTTTTGTGTCGTGCGTTTAGAATGGCGTCGACAACCAACGTGGCCGACCCCTGCTTTCCTGTGTCTTTCAGCGTGCCCTGTGACGGCCCCGAGGGTTCAAAAGTTAAGTTTGAAAAATAAAGAAGAGCCGTTCTTAAGACCGGAGGAGGGAGGGCCTCAACCTGAGTGGGCCACCTGCGAGAGAGGGGGTCGGGGGGGTCGGGATGGGGGGGGTCCACATTTTCCTGAAGCTGGAATCCATGCAGATTTCCACAAGGGACCTGATGACAGGATCCAGAGCCAGCCTGGGAAATCGATGCCTTTTGGAACCGTGTCTGTGAAATAACTGCCATTGTGGGATGAGTGCATTAGTCTCGCTATCCCTCTCACCCTGGACGTGCGAGGGGGGGACAGGGACCGCAGACACAGATAGAGAAAGAGGGAGAGAGAGGGAGAGAGAGAGAGAGAGATGGAAAGAGGAGGAAGCATAAAGGAGCCTTAACGGTTAAAAGGCACGGAACGGAAAATGACAGAGTATTTGTTATCGAGGAGAATGCAGCACAGCCGGCAGAGGCAAGAGCGAGATTAAATATAGGGTTACCAGAGCAAATACCTAATCCATTCAGAGAGCAATGCAGGGTCTCAGAAGCGCATTTGTTGTGCAGCCTGAGGTTTAACAACTGGTATTATAACTCCATTTCTCATCATTAGAGGCCTGTATCGATGTCCCTAACACAGGGTCAGAGCTGGGAATAGGAACAGAGCGATAGAGGGGTGGAAGTGGGGAAAAGCCAGTGATTGTGAAGGGTGATACTTGTGCATGTGCCTGGATGGGCAAGGGCAAGTGTATGCATGTTTATATGTGCTAGTGTGAAGAATTGTGTGTGTGTGTGTGTGTGTGTGTGTGTGTGTGTGTGTGTGTGTGCGCGCATCCACGTGCGAATTATGTATGTCTAATATGTTTATGTGTAATTACGTACAGTACGTTAAGACTGTGCCAGCGTGTGAACAAGAGCATAAATGTGCTCGAATCTGAATCTGTTGATGTCTGTTGATGTGTGTGTGTGTGTGTGTGTGTGTGTGTGTGTGTGTGTGTGTGTGTGTGCGTGTGTGTGCAAATGAACGCTCTCTTTGGTCGCCATATGTTACAGGATTTCACGGTGAAGAACTGGATGGGGACAACAGAGCTCCCCACAGCCATGAAGCCCGGTGTCAGAAATGTAAATCCGCCCGCATTCATGAATGATACAAGGCCGCTCTTTAGCCCCACGCGTCAAAGGATTTGCCAGGGCGGCTGCGGCAGATGCTTTGACAGATTTAAAGGAGCCAAGAGGGGTTTTTTTTGGCTCCCCACTGCATCGCACACGGACTTCTCTGGTGTTCCAGAAGTGCATAATAAGACCCCTTGAGAAAATAGCAGAAAGAGGAGCTCTCCGGGTGGAAAGAAAGAAAGAAAACAACAAAAATCTGATTGGACTGAGGGCCGTATTAGCATAGCCTTTTCAGCCCACGAGGAACGCCATCGGTTCTGACTCGGCAAGACGCAGCTGCTGTTGGGCCGCTACCATTTCCTATTATCATTCGATGTTGCTAGCGTTCATCCTGAGTGTACAACTCAATTAATTTCTGCACCAGCCTCCAAGGCTTCCCTTGAAAACCGAATGAAAACACGATGACTGCTGCTCTCTTCTCGGCATACCTTATTCGCAAATGCGCTATATGTTCATACACTGTGTTTTATGCAGCACAGGTCTGTTCAAGTCATATTGTTCCGGGTCTGCTTTCAGGGACACTGTACAAGCGTAAAGTAGTACTAGTGTAACCTTTCTTATTATGACTTAAATGTGCAAATAGGTCTTTATAAAATCATAACAGGGGGGCCTCCGATAGTGGTCTAACGCACCCGTGCTGGGTGTGAGCTGCCTATCACGGTCACGCCAATCGGGGGCGGTGTTTGGCTGTTTGCCCCAGGGGAAGGGGGAGGGGGATGGGTGAGCCGGCACGAGTTTGCCGAGAAGCACGTCATGGTGACTCCAGAACATGGGTGGGCAAATTCCGTCTCGAAGGAAGTGGAGTTTGCTGCCCTCTGAGAATTAGCTTGCTTCGTAGAGACGAGCGGTGAATTTGTGTGGGGAGGGCAAATTGAAATAAATAGAGGGTATAATTGGCCGCTAAACTGGGAGAAAAACGTGAAGAAATCAAAAAAAAAAAAAAAGAAAAACCATCATAATAATACGACCCATTTGACACTTCTATTTCTATAATCCAATAAATACAGGCAATTATAACCCATCTGCACAACTTAATGAAAAGGGTCCTATTACTAAGATCGGGTAGTCTTAGTAACAAATTATTTGCCATCTGCTGCTTAAACATATTTAATCACTGATTAGGGTTTTAGTTGTAGGGCTTTTCAACACTTCAAACAAATGACTTCAAAAAAACTATACTATATTCTACAATGCATAGAGATTTGAGCCGGAACGGTAAAATGAAGAAATAAAGAAATCAGCAAGATGGAAAAATATTCTTTTCAATTTTATTACAGTCTATCAAAAAAAAACACAGGCCAGTAATTTAACTATAGCTGGGTAGCTTGGCAGAAAGCACAATATTCATATGAGAATTATATTAGAATGTGTAATGAGGTGTCACTTTAAAGACAACAAAATCTAATCTGACCTTTTGTGGGATGTAGAGAAGTTGGATTTATGGGGAGACGCCAGCTCTACTGTGCATGTATTTGGAATGCACAGTAGCTGGCGGTATCACATTTGTGCAGGTTTGGTCTTGTGATAGTTCTCCCACCCTGCTACAGAACTTATTGTCATAAGCCCTTCTGTCTTCGTGTTTCTTCAGCGCATTGCAAATGAAAGCAGATACTTCCCAGACGCACTGAACACACGCGGACACCTGGTCCCCTTTGGCTAGTAACGTCCGTCATATCACTGACTGTGAAATTAGGAATTATTCTAATGATATTAGACAATATACCGATTCCAGTCAAAGTGTCCCTAATGTCAAAACATCCGTCCATGTTTTCATCCATCAAGTCATTAAAAAGAAAAAGAAAAACTAGAAGAAGTCTTGTTAGAGTTGATGCTTTTTTCCATTCTCTCGACGATCGGCCAAGGACAGAAAACACGCAGTCAAGTTCAATCGTCTCAACTTTTGGAGACTTAAAGATGGGAAACCCCCTCGCGAAAAACACATCAACAGCAAGCATATGAGACGGATTGGGTTAGGAATATCACGTTACGATCAATGAACGACATTTACGACTGTGGATTTAAAATTGAATTACTGATTACAGGCCAGCTGTTTACACAGTTATCCTCTGTGAACTGTCGCTAAACTTGGGAGTTGACTTGCAACTGCAATATGCCGCACGGACGCATGGTAAACAAGCCGAAACCGGCTAGCTGAGTTCAGGTGAGCTGAGAAACGCTCACAGGAAAGCAAAAGGAGGGAGAAAGGGAACCAATATGTTTCACGTGGCAGCGGTTTAAAGCTGTGGGTATCGCGCGGGAGCGTTCGTCTCTGAGACCGCGTGCATTAGCTTTAGCCAATTCCATCAACTGAAAGAGGGGTCATGCCAGCATAGCAGGTCCACCCTATTTGTGTTTAAACGTTTCACACAAACCGTATGTGGCAGCCTGATTCTGTGCTTCTGGTTCACACATTATATTTCAATGTCCCTGTGACATCGTGAAACCGTTGATGATAACTATCCTATAAAGCAGCCTCCAGAATGCGTTTTCAGCCATTTTGGCTCTTGGTGTGTTGGCAATAGAGAGGCTTCTCCCAGGTCTGGTGCTGCATAGGCCAGATTAATAAGGCCCGTCTCTTGCTACACGTCATAAAAAAACGATGCTAGAGGGAAATATATTTTACAGAAATGGGATCCACATTTATGTCAACTCTCTGGGGAAACAGAAGTGAATCTGAATAAATGAATGCTTCGCAGAATAAGAAATCAGGAAGCAACAAACGGGGGGAAAAGGGTTTGTTGTGAATACCGGAGTAGACAGATGGTGACAGAACGGATGTTGAGCTCTCTCGGCAACTGGGGAATCACAGTATCTCAACACCGGGACCCACCAGCCTCGGCATAATGGCAACCACTGCGGGGGCAGAGAGCGCCACCCAGGACATCTGAAACCTACGACCTAAGAGGCCAACACCAACGCCTCTTCAGTTCGGGTGAACTCCTTGTCTGTCTAGCGCATTCTGCCCCAGCGAAGAGTTTTAATTCAGTTTAATGAAGACGTCTGCTAATCTGCCGCCGCCTTTGTGTGGCTAATATGGATTAGGCACTTTAGCTCAGAGATGATGCCAGAAAAGCCTCTTTTCATCACCGCTCCCCTTCCATCTGGCCACAAGCCCATCGTGACTTTTACCCTCTATCTCCCGTCTGACAGACCCCTAGGGACTCCGCGCCCCCCCTCCCTCCCCCTCCACACCCCACCCCTTCAACCCTCAAGGGCTCGTTCTGGCTTGCCTAGCTACAAGCCCTGGGGGGGGGGGGGTTGAGAGGGCAAAGGGGCCTTCGCGCTAATTACAAGGGCAGAGCCCTGGAGACCTGCTGGGGGCCTCTCCCACATCAGTCTTATTCCTCTATTGTCCCCCACGCTGCCCAGCTCCAGCTCCAGCTCCAGCGGGTCACTTACAAGCACGCATTTCACCGACGGCCAAAACCGAACCATAACACGCAGAGGAATTAATAAGCACCTCCGCCCCCCACCTACACGCCCACCTACAGCCCACGTGAGCTTTGTTGGTGCAGCGCACTCGATTAAGATAACCTTGAATCCCAGCTGAATGTAATTTCTAATCTCACTTTCCTTGACCCCCTTTTCTCCAGCATCCAGCCGTCGCACGGGGAGAGAGTAACACAGCTTTGTCTGGTTAAAAAACACTTTATAGGTTATTTAAACTCAATAACCATGAGAAATCTTGTAACTAAGTGCACGCACGCTGTGATGCATTAGAGCCGACTGATAAAGGCAGCGAGAGAAAACAACAACAGGCCTCTGACATCGGCGGAGAGGCCGCCTCTCGATCGCATGCGCAAAAGAAACCACAAGGCGAAATGAAACCCGACCGCATCAAATGCACAACAGGCACACGTCGACCGGAGCTTTCCGCCCCAGTCTCCTGAGCAGGCACGCACTTGAAGGGCAAATGAGTCGGAAATGACAGACGAGCGGGGCTGGACGTTCCCCGGTTGAACTCTTGGCGCTCCTGCACTGAGCCGAAACGGTCTTCAGAGTCCAAGGCACCGCCTCCCTCAGCTTGAGGATTCCAGAGATTCCTGAAATCCCTCAGTTCATTAAATGTAACCTTCAAAACGTCATGTCGATCATGGGACTTCTACCAGTAACGTCCTTTGGTTTTATATATTTCTTTTAAATAAGCCTAATGACATTGAGCGAGGCCAGAAGATGTACTCATTATCGCCATGTTTTTAACCATTATTGGGGTTTTTTGGAGAAGGCTGAGGGTGGGTTTTGGTTATTTACCAGCAAAGAAGCCAAATATGATTTAAATGTCCTCTATTTGACCATATGCACTTCAGCAGAAAACTCTTGTTTACAAAGAAATGAAGCATGGAGAGAAGAAGAAGAATAAGAAAAAAACACCAACGCGAAAGAGAAACCATCGACCACCCAACCTTGTCTAATAGAAAAACAGAAAAATGGCAGCCAGTTGAATCTCAATCATAAAGACAAACCTTCTATTGCACGGCCTCTCTCTCTCTCTTTCTCTCCCTCCCAGCCTCCCACTCTTCTCTCTTTCCCTCTTTCTCTCCCACCCTCCATCTCTCTCCCTCCCTCCCTCCCTCCCTTTCTCTCGAGGGCTAACCTCTCCAGAGGTTCACATCTGTGATCTTAACCAATTGAGCTCAAGTGGGCTCGCCTCCCTCTCCAGCCATCCCCCTCTCCTCCTGACAGGGTTGGCTCTTCAAACTGTGCTGGGAGTCTAATCGCCCTAGAAGGGTCCTGTCAACCCCTCCATCCTGGGCCACATATGGAAGTGACTAGGGCTATTTTTTACCGTCACCCGGGGTTATTAATAAATCTCGGAGCTGTTTCCTTAAGCTAATAATTGGAGAACCACCTCTCTAGACCAGAGTTGAGTGTCTGGCCATGTTATGGTACCCATTTTGTACCCCCTTCCTCTCTGCTCTCCCAGGATGCACGCTGACTCCCCCATCCCCCCCGCTAAACAGGAAGTGGAAATCTCTGCTGACAGCACAGGTCACTAAATTGCATTCCAAAACCGCCCCAGGTCCCGGGTCCCTTGGAGTTTTTTGCTGGCAGCTGGAAGCAGAGGCACTGGGCCTCAGCAGGACCAAGTGCACTGTGTAGACTTCCTCTGGAGCAGAGGGGCTAGGGGATATGATCTCTCTCTCTCTCTCTCTCTCTCTCTCTCTCTCTCTCTCTCTGTCTCTCTCTCTCTCTCTCTCTCTCGGTCTCTCTCTCTCACACGCACGCGCTAGTTCTGACAAAACAAATTAGACATGGTGGCATGAAAACCGTTCTCCAATCTGTTGATTCCTTGGCGTGTATTTTGCTCGCAGGAGTTTCCCTGCGTAAGGTGTGTGATCTAAACGTGCACGTTGCAGGTGCAAATCTACTCTTTCCCATTGGGAGAATTACCAAGGCTGCGTTCAACTAGGCTCTGGGCCTCAAATAAATAAACAACGGAAAAACTGAAGAAAACCTGGGGGGAAAAAAGAGAAGAAGAACAAGAATGGGAGGAAAGGAGAAGTTACTGGTGGTTACCTTCGGGGGGAAATAAAAAATGATACTGGGGGAGATTAAGAAAGGAACATGGATTTTTTTAACAGCATGCTCTTCCACATGCATTTTCGCTTCAGATTTATTTTATTAGTGGTTTACGGTGCTCGGGAGGGATTGTAACCCTAGGAGCCCAATCTCCCGGCTGCAGTTGATTTATGTCTTTCAGGAACACAAACAAAACTCCTTTTTTTAAAGGAGGATCCCAGCTGTGCATCGGGACACTCTCCATCCCGACCTGGAAAAGGGGGAGGAACAGCCAAGTTCGCGCCCCTGACTCACGGCACAGGCTGAACCACGAGGGTCGGGGGGGGGGGGTCTGCAGCTGACCAAATAAAGCGCTCACGCAGGGGAACGAGGAGGAGGAGGAGGAGGAGGAGAGGGAGGCCTGTCACTTCTCACGTGGCGTCAAGAAAAAAAAAGGAAATGATTTGAGAGCGGGGGCAAGGCCTCCAGGCCCTGAGCACTCTGTCACTGAGGTCTGCCGTAAGGGGGGGGTATTAATGGAGTGAGGTGCCTTGGTCCCTCAGCCCCCTCCATCAAAGCCAGCGACGCGACCCCGTTCCCCGCGCCCCACTGTAAATACAGCCCGTCAGGCTAAGTAACGTTCCCCAAGCCCTGTCCCCATCCACCCTCCCCTCCCCTCCTCCATTGTCTTTGAGAGGCCACTAAAAGACCTGACGGCAGACACGGGCCCTGGCGCACCTGGCTGGATAGCACCGACATAAGCTTAGCGGCTCGGCGGCTCGGTGTCAGGAGCGCAGGCTCTTTATCAACGAGGCAGTGCTGCGGTCGCAGCGGTCCTGGCCGGTCACTCGCTGCTGGAGGGGTGCTGGAGGGTGGGGGGGAATATGCTGGAGTGTGAGAGGTGGCGGGGGGATGGGGGTTGTGCTGGAGCGTGGGAGGTGGGGAGCCTCAGTGGGGTGGGGGGTAGTGCACTCCTGCGCTACAGTGCTTTGACAAATGGACTCCTTCAGAGCCCCGCGCCTGGGGACCGGGCACCAAACTGACGGCTGGTTTACCTGCTACTGTGCACACTCTTCCTAACTCCCTCTCATTCCTTCTTCCTCTCTCTCTCTCTAATTTTTATTTTCTCTCTCGCGACCTCTTACTCTCTCACACCTCTCCTTCCTCTCTCTCATCCTCTTCCATCTCGCTCCTTATTCCTCCCATCTTTCTACTTCCCTCTCTCTTCCCCCTCTCTCTCTCTCTCCACTCCTTCTCCCTCTCTCCGCTGTCGCCACAGTAATGGGGCACAACCCACGGTCCGGCCCGCAGCACCGTGACAGCGTGGCTGGTCGAGAGTGAGGGGAGTACTACTTTCTGAGACCCGTCTTGTCTACACGCCTGGAAACGCTCAAGCAGAGGCGCGTCGCGCAAACTACATCTGCGTTGTCATAGAAACTGGTGTTTGTTTGTAAACCGAAAAGGAATAAGAACGGAAATGTTCTTACTATCCTTTTTGTTTTCATATTATAAATCGTAATACATGGACTCCACTTGTTCACTTCCCTGTCACGGCGGATAAAAACGTCAACATTTATTTTTGTACAAGTTCGCAGTGTTTTCTTACTTTTAAACAGAAACATGGAGGGAAACCGGTGTTTGTTTTGGGGCGGATTCTTTTGCAGGAAGCTTTCGACAGCCGTCGAGTAGCTAGGCAAGAACTATCAATTAATTCCTTGCCTGAAAACATTCTCTATTTCAGAGCACTCGTGTTGAAGTTGATGCATCCAAGCCCGCGGACGGATCTGTGGATGTCTAACCAATGACGGATTGCGTCAACCTCGCCGAGATGCGGGATTGTGACAAATCTCCCTGGCGCGTCTCCGACGAGTCCGACTGTTTTCGTGTCACTGCTGTGCGCCTGTCTCTCTTCCTGATGGAACCAGGGGAGAGAGAGAGAGAGCGAGAGAGAGAGAGAGAGAAAGACAGAGAGAGAGAGAGAGAGAGAGAGAAAGACAGAGAGAGAGAGAGAGAGAGAGAGCAGAGCCTCCTGGGACATGCGCGGAACAAGATGTCGCCTGTCAAGCGAGAAACATTTGAAATAAATAACATCAATGATGATTTCGGTTTGCCTGACACAAACACGCGCGCTTTGAAAGTGATGCCACCACTCCGTAGGGAGAGCGATCGTTCTTTTCCAGACCAGCGCACGCCCCCCCCCAACCCCCTCCACAGATACGCATTACTTCCATTTCAGATTTCCGCATAAAACCTGTCAGTGGTGGTGGGGGTGGGAGGGGGGGGGATGTCAATATTAGCCTAAACGCGATGGAAATCCATAGCGATCTTTCAGTCATAAACAGGGATGATGTGTTATCCAGAAAACGACACGTAGGCCAGGATTTTAGGGATTGGGCCTCGGTGCGCCGCAAACACAATGGGGTGCATGTTATCGTGTCCACTGGTGGACTCTTAACACCTTATAAATATTAATAGAGCAGCCTCCGGGAAGCACGAGCACGATTATGTATGCGCGTCTATTGAGGACCAATTGTTTTTGGTTTCTCGCAATTACATTTTAAATAGCTCCTCGATAAAGAGGCCCAGATGAACGCTTGTCACGCAGAATTTAATGCAATTACGCTGCACAAGACGCCTGGATGGAATGACACAGTCCATCAATATACATGCTAAATACGAGGAGCCCGGCCCTGAACGAGAACGCGCGCTACAGTACTGGTAAACATGAACGACAGGACAGGCATATGAAGGGAGAAAATGAGTTCAGACGCTCGTGTTCAAAAACAAAATGGCAACCTGAAGTGACGTGGCTGATTGCCTGTATTTACAGTGCGTCTTGTACGTCAACAACGCATTAAAACATCGATTTTGGACATTCAAAGGGCCACATCTCAAGCGTTGTGGGTGTTGTACATTGTCAGCGTGACTGAAGGATGGGATTTGCTCTTGCAATAGTAGTGCTGTTGCAACGGCAGCTCAATCTGTGGTGGGCAGGAAGCACAGTTAATCAGACAGCTCATGTGAGTCTTTGCGCCTAAGGCATTGCTGAGCCCTGCAGGAGAACGTAGGCTAGTTTCAGTCACATGAAAGCTGCTTGTAACAATGGAACGTCTTCCACCGAACGTTAAAGTGGAACATCCTGTCAATCCTCTGAGTTAAATCAATATCAGGCCAATAGGAAAATAAAAATATATATTTTTCTTTTCACACAGACGCTCGTTGATTTGTGCGTCTGTCTGTACGCCTGGTCAATGGGCATTTACTGTCTACTCGGTGTATATATATGAGAATGTGTTTTATTTTAGTGACAGGCTTCAAAAGGAACGACTCCTGCAGATACAAAACAGCGATCTGGCTTCCCTCAGGACACATCAGAAATTGGTTGCTCTCAGAGGCCATGGGGGGGTGAGGGGGGTTTAAATCCCCCTGAAATGTTTTATGACAGTTCAGAACTGTTAATCTTCTGCTGATGAACAATTAGTATGTGCAACTCCTGCCCGCCGGCCAACAATTTGTTCCCACCACCCACCCCATACAATGTTTTAATTCTGTATTTATATAGTTTCATGTCAAAATTATTCATAATTAGATATGCAGCTATGCACAACTTTGAAAAATATCAATGTAGCTAGCTAGTGGTTTAACATTATTTTTGTTAGCCTTCTAGCTAGCCAACTGTAGCTCTGTTCCCTCAAAGCTCGGTAGTTCTCCAACTTCTCACATAGCCAGCTAGCTGAAATGCTAATGACAGAATAGCTAAGTTAGTTGAAATTGTAACGTTACTACAGTAATATAGACATTTATCAGATTGAATGTTGGCTAGCTGACTAGCTACCGGTAGCTACCTAGTTAACTCTACTGATGGAGATGTATGTTTGATTTGGTTGTGTCAGGGACTACCAAACTTCGAGGAGGATACCCCAGAGTAAAGGAATGAAGATGTTTATTGATGACTTATTTTGATTGTTCATTGATTGATCTGAAGATTGTGGATAATAACCATTTGTTTTACTCAGTATAAAGGAGAACAGTCTATGGTATAATACAATCAGTCTTCAGATATTCATCGTTATACTGAAAATAAACAGAGGTTGACACTGTTCTTAAGGTAACTAACATTTGCTCTTTAATTTAGCCTTACCTGGTACCGATAGAATTATCCTAGCTAGCAGGCTGGATGACTGCCGTTACTTATCTCGCCAGCTATTTAGCTAGCTATGTGATGTGTTAGCTGCAATAGTTAATTGTGTTAATGTTGCCAGTTATTAGGTACAGAGCCATTCACCAAAAAAGGTTATGTACAGAGTCATCTGTATGCAGCATTGCACTGTAGGCTGCTCAAGGAATAAGAACAAAGCTACATTCAGGCAGTTTTAACTTGTAAACTATTTTAAGCCCAACCTAAAATGAAACCTTTTACTGTAACATCAAGAAAGCGAAGACTTAAGAAACAAAATGCAGTATGGGGCATAACCTGAACATGCATTCCAGTAAGCATTTTCATCTGTTTACTTTCTAATTCAAACTATACCAACAACCCTTTGCCACAAATTAAACACATTTGACCAGCTCTGCATTCTTGCACTTGGAAGTACATTCTTACAAGTACATGAGAACGCAGAACGCAAGTATCCAAGCCCCAATGTGTTTCGCGTTTAACAGGTATCTGTGTTTTATTTGAGGCGCGGCCTTAATCCCAATCGATCTTTGTCTATAGGTCCCTAAACGAGAACAGGAAGGAGGGAAAGAATAAAATTATACATCAAGTCTCGGTGGGAAAAAACCAACTCCTTGGGTGAAGAGCCACGTTCTTCTCTCTCTCTCTCTTTTCTCTCTCTCTGTCCTCCACCACTTCACTTGATGCGCAAAACACCCAGTAATGCTGAGAGCAGCTCTTTGTACTTCAGCACAAGGAGGCAGGAGGAAGCCAGGCAATGCATTGGACGCCTCTTGGAACAGCCATCCCCCCCCCCCCATCCCCAAAGGTTCAGCCTTGAGCCGGGGGAACCAAAGCCGTTCGTTGGGTGGCCGGAGGGGAGGGTGAGAAGAATGAGAAGAAGAAAAAAAAAAAAAAAAAAAGAGAGAGAGAAGGAGAAAAGAAAAGCAAGGAGAGACGGAGAAACCAGAACCCCGTATCGTTTAAAGGATGGCTGATCCTTTTATCTGAGGGCTCCCAGATTGAGCCGTGTACAGAATAAAGAGGAGGAGGGAAGGTTAATGAAGAGCATCGACTGCTATCAACTGAACAGCACACCCTGGCCTTTATAAAATAATCATGTCCTTTAACCTAATTAAAAGGCAATACTTTTACCTGCAGTGACCCTCCTGTGAACCGTCCTCTCTCTCTCTCTCTCTCTCTCTCTCTCTCTCTCTACCTCTCTCTTTATCTCTCCTGCCCTCCCTCCCTCCCTCAAGTGTCTAAGGTTCCGGGAAGGGGAAGAAGAGGGCGAATCCACCTACCTTGCACCACCTTGCTCAGGGAAAACGGGCCGAAACCAAATACCTTCCGCCCCCCGCAATCAACCACCAATAAGGTTGCAGATCACTGTCTGCGTATGTGGCACTTGTCAGAGGGCAGGGGACAGCTTTTAAATAACTTGTGTCGCGTGCGCCCCAACCCCCGCCCTTTCTGACACCCCCACCCCCCAACCCCCAACCCCATTGCCTACTGCTGCTCCACCTCCCCAGGTCTCTGAGTAATTGACTCTGTGCTGTGGTATCAGACGTTCATTGCTAATTTGGAGGCCTGTCTTATCACATTACCCGGTGAGCATGGAGCCGCCCCACCCCCTCCCCCCCCCCCTTCTTTTCCCTTTAAGGTACAATGCAACAAAATAGCTACAGCGGGCATTATTAATGAAGTCGAGGGGGGAATTCATTCTTTATTTATGAGAAGCTAACCAACTGGCGAGCTCGCTGACAGTGCTATTAATGATCTTTAGTGGCCCTCAGGCGATTCAGCCCTCCCTTACTCCCCTTCTCCTTTCGTCATGTCCACCCCAATCTCCTCCCTCGCCCCCCTCCCTCACCTCCCTCCCTCTCTTATTCCCCTCCCCCCACAGGCCCAGCGAAGGCGGCAGCTCGGCTCTGCAATTTGTATGGAGGATTTAGACATTACGGGGGGAGAGGAAAAGGCACTCCAGGGAGTAGGCAGTTGATCAGCCGCAGCCCTTCTAGAGAGGGAAGCAGACAAATAACAAATGACAGGTCTGTGATTAAATCAAACCTTCTACTTTAAGTGTTGAAGTATCTGCCTGTCACTAACAATCTAGCGCTTGTTAAAACAGTCTCCCCCGCCCCCACCGCTCACCCCCCCCCTCGCCCCCTCCATACCCCCCACCCCCCACCCCCCACATCAGTCACCACAGCCCCCCAATCCCCTGTGCCTGCAAACCCCCCTCCCGCCTCCCCCTCCTCCACCCCCAAGGCCTCAGTCCTCCAGAGATCTTGTAGAAGAACCGCAACATGAGAAGAAGAAAAAAAAAAAAATCCCACACACTCCCACAGACACAAAAGGCAGTGAACTTGCGTGCACAAAATGGCCAATAAGGGCTCGGTGGAAGAGGAAATCCATCAGGAATTGAACGCTCTGTGCAAAGGCACCTCGTTTGTTAATAACGTGCCCAAAACGTATCTGCTTACATTCTTTTAAAACCCCATGGCTAATGCTGACAAACAGTATATTACCAAGATCTGTATCAATTTAATCAAGCTTGTAGAAAGGCATTAAAGACAAGCCATGTAATGTGGCACATTATAATGGTTATGGTTGAATGAAAATATCCATTACCCGTTAGTTATTTTCCAAGGTAAATTGCTTTAGGAAAGCAAGACTAAGAGGGTTGAAATCCCAGATATAAAAAAAAATAATAATAAAAAAATAGAAAAATTACCTAGAACTGGTTGTTGCACGTATCAACACAAGGCTACAAAACACAGTGGTGTGGTGGCGGCCACGGTACAAGGGCTCTGCCTGCAGCCGGGGGACGGAGAGGCAAGGAGAGGTTCAGGGAGTGTACCCGCTGGGCTAATCCTCATTTAGCAACAGTACACAGCATTGCTCCACAAAATGGAGCCGCGGCGGTCCGGATTATTGCTCTGCTATTAAAGAGGCGATTTGACTCGCGCGCCCGGGGGTGGAGCCGCAGTGGGACCCGGGTAGCGAGGTTGGCCTGGCCCGGTTTAGGGTAGCGTCCCCTTCCGAGAAGTGCGTCACGAGACCCCCCACGGAGACCGCCTGGGACCAAATGGACACACATCTCCTGTGGACAAACAGTCTTAAACCAGCGAGCGGTATTCCTCCCTTGGTCTTTTCACGCCACATTAAAATCATACCACACACGCTAAGTATGGAAGCCAGTGCCGCAGCAATGAGGAATTCAAGCTGAGCTGTCGGGAGATGAACCCGCAGCATTTATGGCTTCCATTACCGCAACGATACAAGGTCGCCACTGTCTAAGAAACTCCCGTCAAGATGTTTACGGGCGGTCCGTATACTGTCCCGCCATTATCCCAGAGGGCATCCGCGGTGGGGCTAAAGTTAACGAGGGCAGTAACGGCTCCAGGAACAGCTAACATTTACAGGAAGCTCAATGACCAGATGGTATAAAATGGGGGAGCCGGTCATCATGCTGGTGTGAGCCCAAGCAACCAGAACACAAGAAAGAAGGCGAGAGCATCCCAGTACACGGTGACCTTATAAAACAGTCCCAATGACTGAAACGTCCTGAAGAAACGCTCACAATGGTGAGACAAAGGCCCACAATTACAAGATTCAAGAGAAATTAATTCTTTAATGTCCAAACCGCGAGCCCTTTTGATTTAATCTATCGTGAAATGGCACATTACGATTAGGCCATCAATAACGCTTCAGCTTTTTTTTTTTGCATGCAACAGGCCCTTTTCCCTCAGAGAAGAAAGGTCATAAGAATTTATGGTCGTTGGCTGTGTTCGGCAGTAATAAATGCTATTAATAGTCCATGTGAATACAGCAGACTGGCTCATTTTCTAAGATACAAGCTGTAAGTCTTAAATTCCGACATTCCGATGAGGAAAACAGGAACCTTTGAACCAGTCCTTGAGATGAGAGATGGAAGACTAACACAACCTGTAGCCAGTAGGAATTGATTGATTACCACCCTTTTGGGGGTTCAGACCCAAGAGCTCTAATGCCCCAGTCAATTTCCTCTAAGGCTGGTTAATAATCACCATACACCATACACCTTGCATGCCCTTCCCTACACACCCTTCTCTTTGATGTGGCAGCCTGAAACAAAATGGCCGCCCTTTACTTCGGTATTCACATCGACGCGTTGGGCAGCCTTACACGCCATTATGCAGGTCAGACGAGGCGGTTGACGCTCCCCGCTTTCTGGCTCCTCAGAGGCCACAGGAATGCAACATTACTAGCCTGTCTGGTCTCCTCCTTCGACATCTAGAGGGGTATCTTTTAAACTGAAGCAAATTAGACGGTGAAAGATCACCTCGCCGGCGGATTGGAGTTGAAACAGTGTCTGGCCCCCGGGCTTTGCTCCTCTGTCGGGCGAATATGCTCCCTGACAGCTGCCCTGGAGACAAAAGCACAGACAGACCTGTACAGAGCAATTAATGGAAATAAACCTGTCATGTAATTTGCTGCCCTTTATTAACTCTGCGATCAGCGCACCAATCAGGGCTTTCTCGCTATTAAAAGGTTGCCGTCTGCACAGATACAAGCCTTGTTATCTCTGTTATTGTATTTCGGGGGGTAATTTTCGTACCTTCACAGGAAAGGGGGATGGGCTGGCTCAAAACCAGCCTTCCATTGCCTGGACCGTCAAAGGACGGATGAGTGGAAAAAGAAATAGAGAAAATATTCTCATTAATCAAAATGAGAACTTTATTATAGCTTTTACTTCACAATACTGTTGTGGCGCGTGCTTCTCATAGAGCTGAGCATAGCGCTAGACTTGTGACTGTATTGATTTGTGCTTTTGATTGGCCGTGACCATCAGCGAGAGTCTTTCTGACAGGGTGGTGGCACTGCTCGATAGCTGAGGGACACGCCGCCTTTGCAGAAGGACCTCGTAGACACTCGTAGGCACGTAGGGAGCGCGCTCAGTCGAGCCCTGGTGTCCGTTGCCTGTTGTCGAGGGTCACGCTCGACAACACCACGGGCCGAGCCGACGGCTCGTCTTCCTGACCTGACCCCCATTCGTCGCCGGGTGAAATCTCACCCGCCGTTACCGTGATGTCACCGGGACATCGATAAGGCCTTGGGTTTCCAGCGGGGGGTGGGGGCGTTCCTGGCTTCCCCTGGACCCGTGTGCCACGCCTGGGGCCACGCCCGCGCCCGCTAATGTTCCCTCCATCTCAACCGTGACATTTCCGGCAGCAGGGGCCTCGGGAAGCCCTTCAGATGCTACATTAGCAGCACTCAGAAGCATTTTTCTTACCGCGAAAAGCCGCCATGAATAACTCATTGGGGATGATGCAAAAAGTTTCTCCTATTACTCGCCCCTATTCATTTTTAACAGTCCCAGTGGCTTCCCTGAGCTGGTCTCGAGCTGCAAACATGTACACACACACACACACACACACACACACACACACACACACACAGAGACTCCAGTCTCCCCTGTGGACTCGCCAAGGAGGCGGGAAAAAAGAGGAAAAAGCGGAACGACAGAGTGCTCACAGCTTTGAGCAACAAAAGTTTCAACTGACTCCCCCCTCCCCCAACACCCTCCTTATTCTCCCACCCGTCTTTCTTCTTCTCTCAAAGGGGAAAGGGAACAGCAGCATTTGAAGGAAAGAGGAATCGGGGGAGGAGGGGGTGGGGGGGGACACTGGCGGTTCAGGCATCATACTCTGCCTCAGAGCTGCCAGTCTCTGTCAAATTATAATGCGTCCAACAACTCGTTTCTCCCGCTCGCAGTTACAAATTAGTCCATTAAGCTGTCGGTGGCAGCTCCTTTTCTCCTTGGAGCTGGCGGAGGGGGAGGATGGGTGGGGGGATGGGGAGGCCCTCTGAGAATTCCCGTCATAATCGTACCCCCTCTCCCGACGCGTTTGCGTGAAGGGGTGGAAGCAGATGCGGAGAGACCCTTGGAGACGGGAGATGACGGTTTTTGAAGACGCAATGAGACAAACGCTACAGCGAAAACAGCTGCAAGTTCCACCACGCCTGCCTCGCTGACAAGAGTTGGGCGGGGCGGACAAGGACAGCAGGGTAGGAGAGAAAAGAGGTTTGCGGCTAATCAGTGTCTGGGCGCGGGGTGTGGGGCAAAATGTTAGCGGCCATTTTTGATAGCCTGCAGGTTGGTGTTTTTTCACCCAGAGAGGGCTCCCGGCGGGGCCTCCCACGTGGTCCAGTGGTTACAACGTTCGACACTGGCCACGGAGACTGGGGTTTGATTCCCCGGCCAGGAGTGCCATCGGGGCGGCAATTGGCTGTCCGCCCCAGGGAGGGGGGAGGGAAGCCGACACACACAGTTCGCTGCGCATAGGAGTGGTTCTGGGGAACCGGGATTACAGTCGACGGCAGCAAACTATAGGGGTAGGGGGATTGAAGTAAGCACACGTGTAATTGGCTACCAAATTGGGAGAAAATGGGGTAAAATCGAAAATAAAATTATTTAAAAATTATAAAAAAGGGCTCCCAGCCTGGAAATGCTTTACCACACAGGGAATGGGGATGCAGCTCAGTGTGAAACTCAAGGAGAAAGGACTGAAGAGTGGCAAAATGACCCCGGGCTGAAACAAGCGGCGCCTTTGATGGCGAGATTGAAGAGGGGAGATTACCTTCACCCAACGGAACTGTATCCGCCGAGCGTGCGCGTATCGATCCCTCTGAAAGGGGGGACAGCGAAGACGCAGCGACGTGCGACGCCCGCTTCAGAAATAGCTCGGAGGTCATGTGCGTGGGGAAAGGGTGACCAGGATGCAGACGCCAGTGTAACTGGACACAGTGCCTGCAACCCGATTTCAGGGGAAAAAAAACCATAAATGGATTCCCTCCCACAGCAATATCACCGGTTACCCCCTTATCCATCACCGTCAACCTTCATACTGGCCCTTCTGTTCCAGTTTGGCCCTGCAGCAACGTGCGTCGCCTTTCCTGAGAAACTTGAACTTTGGCATTCCGACCGACACGCCTCACGCCCTGAAAAAGCACCTTTCTCCGTTAAATGGCGGGACCAGGAAAAACCCGCGAGCGCAGTATTTTCCGAACGCGGGGGAAAACGAAGACTCGGCCCAAACATGAGTGGTCGTTTGACACCGAAATCCAAATCTTCCCCGATGGCTCTCTAATCGGTCAGAGCCACCTCCCCCCAAGCTGGTTCCTTCTCGTCTGCGGCGTGGTTTCTATTTCTGTCGCTGACCCTGTCAGCAACGCAGAACGCAGCCTATCTGATTAATCAGCCTCGCTCTTCTTGCGTCAGGAAGAGCAAAAGGCTAATGAAATCACGCAGGAATTAAGTTGTTAGGGGGCTAAACACAGGTTCTTGCCTGATAGTAATGAGCATGAAAACTCCCCACGCTAAACTCCACCCCAAATACTTCGCCCCCCCCAGCCGCAACCCCAACCCCAACCCCAACCCCCTTCCCTTGTCATAAAGCCACTGCCAACATCTTTCATCCGGGCGACTGAAAGAGCCTGAATTAAAACAGAATGGGATGCAGAGAGGGAGGAGGCGGTGGGGGGGGCGGGGGAGAGAGAGCCAGACTTAACAAGCAGGGATCTTGCAGATTTAAAGGCGCTGCTAAAAATTTATGGAAGCATGTTTGGACGGGGTCCACGCCGAACAGCTTGGCCATCTGAGCAACATCACAGTGGGATGTCTAATAAGCCCCACGCAATTTTTCACCCCATATTTTTCCAATAAAAAAGCAGTTAAAAAACCAACCACAGCCGCTGCTCGGGCTGCCATCTGGAGCCTTTTTTCATTCTATAATCCAACCGTCATTAAAATGCTTCTTGGCAGTTTACAGCTCGTTTTCTCTGTACAGATGTGGAACGAATCTTCAGACACTCCTCTGATCAAAGTGCCCTTTCGTCGACAGCAGACAGAAAACGCACCACCCGCGGGCTACCAGTATCCCACGCGGGGCTAGCTCCTCGCTTATTTATTTATTATTATTTATTTATTTATTAGCGCCCTCCCACCAGAGTCCCAGGTCAATGCCCCCGCCTCCCCCTCCCCCACTTCCCCCATCCCTCTTTCCCCCCCTCCGGCATAATAGTGTTCTCTTTCGGTGGGTGGCTGAGGCCCCGTCTTAAGAGCTTGGTGATCTGTGGTAATGTCTCGGAGACCGGCGCTGTCCCCAGGTCCACTCTCAGCAGCTCAACGGCAGTAATTTATGTGTCACTCTCCGTCTGTCTGAACGGCTTGGAAAAAATAGCCCCATTTCCTTTATCCCGGATGAGCGTTCGAAACACTAACAACCAGACCCACCCCGCCCCCTCAAAAAAAAAAAAAACTGCCGGAGATGTTTTATGCAATTTTATGCAATACGCCGGCTTTAACGTTCATTACTGGAGTGCTCCTTGAGAGAGCGAAAATTGAGTTACTTAACAATGGCAAACGAGTTGTCTGTCTGCGCGGTTTTCAGGCCATCCTTTTAGCTAAATTATTTAACAGAATTCTCCGGCGAATCTTCGGTGGACACACTAAATGGCACAAACAATGGCCGGGGAACTGAAGGTGCGCTAAATATTAATGGAGTGTAAAAGCTTTTCAATAAAAATTTTGTCCGGTACAAAAGGAGAAGGATGACTACCCGTGGAGCCTTTGGGTGATGTCATATTTCCTTCACAGGGTTTACTGTTTACACAATTGCAGGCTGCACGTGGTGATTCTTTAAAGCTGTCTACGATGTATGGGTTAGTGCTACACGGGAGGCACAGATGAGGGTAGGCATTTTAGATGGGCACTTAGAGAGCATATCGATCAGGTGATGTGAAATAGCCCTGCATCTTCATTATATTCTATATGCATTATATATATTTTGTTATATATACATAATGCACATAATATATAAAGAGTTTTTTTCAGGCACCTAAGTACAACTTATCATCAGATATCATCAAACATCAAATGTAAGACAAGGCTCTCATCTTTTATGTCTTCCCAAAGCCGTGTAATAATTCATAAGTCCAAATGTTCGAGATGTTACTCGAGCGCAAAGCATCAACATTTTCTGCCCGTTTCTCAAAAAAAAACACGATATCACGATGAACTCAAACCCTCGACTTGGCGGATCGAATGGGAACTTCTCTTAATGGAGTGCGCTGCCCAATAAAAGAGCAATTATGAAAGTTTTTTTGGCACAAAGGCCAACGCGCTGATAAAAAGCAAGTGCTTTAACTCCCCCCTCAATCACGCGACAGCTGCGTGTCACAAAAATCATGTCGCCACGCAGAAATGAGGGGTGTCAGGTTCACCACGGCAACAAATTCAATGACAGCGAGAGAGAGCCGGGGGTGGGGGGGTGGAGAAGTGACAAAGCCAATATGGGTCGATACCTCACGATCTGACGGTAATTCAAAGGAGAGTATCGACCCGAGAGCGCTGGGCGAGTTGCGGGCACCGCGCCAGTGGCCGTTCCGCGGTTTTGGGGGTGCCCGTGAGGCACGAGGTGGCTTTCACCCAGAGCGTTCTTTAATGCGGAGGCACACATGGTGTTAATATTCTGGCTAGGTGTTGATTGAGCGCCCCTAAACCTGGTGACGCACGTCCCCCTCGTTTGGCAGACTTCCCGCCATCGGCGCTGGCGCATATTCCGCCTGTCAGGGCCATGTGTTGCCTCTTCTCAGAGCGGCGGGCCAGCGCTACTGAATTCTCCCCCTGTGGCATCGCCACAGGAGCCCTGACTGTAGCAGGTTTGTGCTAATGAAGTAAAATTAATTTAATCGAAGCCCGTATAACCTATCCGTGCTGCTGGCAGGGCGGCGGTTTTGATGCCAGCGTGCCGCTCCAGCTCCTCGTCTCCACCTCAGAGCTGAGGAAGTGTGCGCGTGCACACACACACACACACACACACACACACACACAACACCCACACACACCCACACACACACACACACACACACACACATATGCAAAAATATACCTACACATACACATGTGTACACGCACACACACACACACACACACACACACACACACACGAGTGCAAGCAAACATACACTTGCACCTGCACATATACAAATATACGTGCACACACACACACACAGACATGGACACGCACTGCACACACACACCCGCATGTACATACACCTGTTCATACACACGCACATGCAAACACAACACACACACACACACACACACACACACACACAAACACACAAACACACCTGCACATGCACATATGCACACACGCTCAAACACACACCTGCAGATGCACATATGCACACGCACACGCACACAGGCCCATGCAAATGAATGTAAATGAGGTTAAATGAATTGAACAGATGCATCCACACAGCAAGCTATTTAAAAAAGAAATAATGGCAATAAAGGACAGTAACGAGGGAAGGGGAGCGAAACCGCGATACATGAAAAAGGTAATACCTTCAAGGCCTGCCACGTCATTAGAGCAGCTCGCACGCCGAAAACCTGGCAAGCAAGCGTGAGTGACAGGCGTCGTTAGGCCCCGCTTCCCCCCTTACCCCCTGTGCCTCTAAACCTCATAAAATTTTATGTAGGCCTCTTTGATACAATAATTATTTTTTCCTGTAATCTTTCAAGCCATCCACCTTTTCCCTTTCCCCCTTCCCTCCCGCTGCCACAGATCAAAGGAAGGCTGACTCTCGCATTAAGAACCCGGTCGTTGCATTTTAAGTTAATTGAAGGCAGCTGGGCCTGCGTGTTTTCTGGCCCTCTCCGACGTGCTGGGTCGCCCCTCCCTGCCCGCGAAAAAAATAAAACTCTCCACATCACACAACCACCCCAACCCCCCCGTGCGGAAAAGTTCCCTCGGAAGCCGGATGATCTGAGCCCATTCACTCAACGTTTTGTGTTTACTCTTGTCCACGGGCAGTTGAGCGGGGTGTTTAGATTTTCGTCTAAAAGCCTTTTTGGGGGGGCTTGTGTTTTGCATACCGCACCTGTAGGAGTGTGAGATATCGTAGGACATCCAGAACCCTGGCTTTTACATCCAATACCTGCAGTGTGGTCAGTTTGCTCCCATTGTAAAATGACTGCTGAACGATCGATATAACTGGCCAGTTTTTTAACGTTTTTGATTTTTTAAGTGTAATGACAATGTTGACCTCTGCCAAGTCAACGGGAATGCAGTCCGATTTGTCAAGTTGTCAGAGAGACTTAAAAATAGGCCAGGCTTTGCTGAAGTGTAACGGGGGACAACGTAAGACAAATTACATGGCATCGTCAACTAATTACGTGTGATGTGTCTCCCATTATTGTGTGTTTATTTTCTCAGTATATATATATAAAAATAAAAAAAGCAACAAAACCCCCAAGCGAGCCATTCGATTATTTCTTTACTCTTGCCTCGCAAACATTACGTTACCGCGGAATGTGGCGTCTGGCCCACTTCCTCCTTCATTATTAATAGAGGATTTTAACCTCGCAAACCGCCCATTCCACAGCGCACACGACATCGCCTCGTTTGAAACGTTCGACGGGACGAGAAGAAAGGCGCGTTTCTCCGGGGGAACATTATCCGCCGAGGGAGGGGCTAATAATAACAGCGGGGCATAATGCAAACTGTATGTGTCAGTGGCCCTGCTGCCATTGCGTGGATGGCAAATGATAGGCCCTCTTGGTCTGAAAACGGGTCTCTCCAGACCTCATCCCGCTCGGGATAAACCCCGCTCTTGGAGCTCCGGTTCCCAAACATAAGGACTGGCCTCTACTTCCAACCATGGAAATGTGAAAGTAATTAGGGCCCACCGATGTTTATTGAATAAGAGGCACTTAAGCATTATGTTTATGCAGGATCAGAAACATTAAAATCTCGCACAAAAACAATTATTTTTACAGAAGACATCTGCAAGCAATATGGACTCAATTTCACTTTTATTACTGAAGTGGAAAAATGTTTATAGTGCTTGGCTTGTTATTCAAACGTTACCCTTAATAAAAACAATGGCGGAATGGCCACAATGGCCCAGGAGTGGGCGGGCTCCGTTTGGCTTTGGGGGCCGGCCGGAGCTTCCTGTACACGACTCAATTTAAAACAGAGACCCTTTGTGCTCGGCGAAAAAACAAACTACGGCTCTGGCCCGCTGCGTTTGACAGTGGGTGCACTTACCGCCGCCGTTCGGCTGGCTCGCCGCGCGACTCAAGGGAAGGATCTCTTGCAGAAAATTGTAAAAATCGACAATTTCGCCTGCCCTTGTGGAAGATTCCACGGGCCATTACAGGGCATTGCTTTGGAGTAGGCAATTGATACGAGAAAAGAGCAAAATGGACAAGGAGAGAAGGAGAAAAATACACACCTAAACCTCGAGCAATCCAGACGAAAGCAATTTATACCATCAATGACTATGATTGGGTATGCTCCCGTGAACCAAGTGCAGTGGCGTAAGCCGGTTCTTTCACAGGCCTGGTGCATTGTGGGAAAAAAACAAAAAACAAAAAACAAAACTAGCACACCTTCTCGAAAGAAAAACTGTAAAACAGTGAGAAGAAGTGTTTTAGTTTCCTCTGCCAACGTTAACAACACCGCGAAGAACAAAAGGGACAGTTACCTAATAGTGAATGCCACGAATGCCAAGTAACTGTTTCGTTTTTCTCCGGTTCCTGTAATTTTGTCCTTGTGCCAATCACAAGTTTTCCGTTCCCACAGAACAAACTCTGTGTTTTATAACCTTTTCGGAAAGACTGTTCGGTACGAGGAGGCGACGCGACACAATGGCAGAATGTCTGCTGACACAGATCTGTAGTGACACGCGCTGGAGCCTGCTGGTGTCACCTCGCGGTGATGTCTGTCTGGCCCTGCGGGAAGTCGTGGATCCTCGCTGCCGCCATCCACCTCGTGGAGCTCCTCTGCTTTTGATGCTTCCTGTACCCCGCGAAGGCCTTCCTCTCCTGGAGTAACAGTCACTCAAAGCCAGACTCCTATCTAAAATGTCTCAGCCAGTATCAACCCCCCCAAAAATTCTCCAAATATCCGGTTTCCATGACGGTCCCTCCGAAACGTAGACACTCGAGGACCCCCGCACATCTGCGTACCGAATGCGCAACAGATGTATTTTTCTGATGACGAACCCCCCCCCCCCCGCCAAAAAAAAAACAGTCTATCACCAACAAAGCCGAAGAAGAGAAAAACATGGCAATCAGTTTCATAAATTAAAAGAGGAAAGTGTTTCCAGGCCTGTGTAATCGCTACAGATGTAACATCATGATGTCGGCTGATGAAATCTCAAGCCTTTTCAGCCTTCTCATGGAGGGAGAGGGAGAGAGAGAGAGAGAGAGAGGGGGGGAACCCTGACGGAAGAGAAATGACATCTACATATTAAAACCTCTGTCGCATGTGTCAGTTATAATTTCACACTGCCTTTGGGGGACGGGAATTAAACTAGTCAGCGCTGGTCCGATCCCATTCTCCGCCCCCTCCCTGCGCGGAATCTGCTCAGCATCTCCGGCTTAAGAGAATATTGCCCGCAAATTGGTTTTAAATTAAAGGAGGTGGCGAGGCATTCTGCTTTTTCAGCTCTTTCCCAGGTGCACTTAATCTAATTTCATTAAGGAGATGAGGACGGATGATCACTTGCGTCGAAACATTAGGTCCATCTATCCCCCCCCCCCTAAAAACTATTAGGCCTGTCAGCGGCCGCAGAGGGGGGGTGGGGGGTGCTTTTTGTTATTGAAGATGAAGGCAAAGCAAGGAGCCATCGAGGGGAGGGCACACTGCTATGCATTTCTTCCCACAAGCGCGCGCGAGAGAGAGAGAGGGAGAGAGACAGAAGGCAGGCGGAAGGGGTTGGGGGGGGAAAACGGGGCGCTCGATTTGCTCACACCATGTGCGGCCGTGCGTGCCACCTTCCAAAGGTGCCACCCCCGCAAACAACATCCCCCCTCGGATACATCACCTTGGGGAGGATACTACCTGATGAGTCATTACAGATAAGCTCCCAGAAATGCATAGTCGATGGGGTACGCCATTCGTTCCCCGAGGTTCCGATAAGAGAGGGAGGAATTAATGTGTCAATCAAGGCGGCTCGGCTCCCTGTCAGGCGAGCGGGGAGACCATTAAAGAGCTGTAGTGGGGGCCGCGAGGCGCCGTTAATGGTCCCCCGCCGGATCCCGGGGGGAGACGGATACGGTTGCTCGTGAGAGACCGCCGCGCAAACAGAACAAAATGGAATTAGGCGACCTTTGTGTCCGCGCACGCCCTGAGCGTGACTGACGCTGCCGTTATGAGGCCTCCTGACGGGCGACTCTGCTACACCCGTTATGAGACCCCTGACAGGCCACTCTGCTACACCCGTTATGAAGCCCCTGACAGGCCACTGCTACACCCGTTATGAAGCCCCTGACAGGCCACTCTGCTACACCCGTTATGAAGCCCCTGGCAGGCGACTCTGCTACACCCGTTATGAAGCCCCTGACAGGCCACTCTGCTACACCAGTTATGAAGCCCCTGACAGGCCACTCTGCTACACCCGTTATGAAGCCCCTGACAGGCCACTCTGCTACACCAGTTATGAAGCCCCTGACAGGCCACTCTGCTACACCAGTTATGAAGCCCCTGGCAGGCGACTCTGCTACACCCGTTATGAAGCCCCTGGCAGGCCACTCTGCTACACCCGTTATGAAGCCCCTGACAGGCCACTCTGCTACACCCGTTATGAAGCCCCCTGATGGGCCACTCTGCTACACTCGTTATGAAGCCCCTGACAGGCCACCGGTATTACAACGGGCGGAAGCTGACTGGAAAAAGACATGAGAGATTTGGACTTCAACCGTGGAGGTGAAGAGCCACAGGCGCACCGATTTTTGTGTTCTCGCCTTAAAATCGTCACCCAGCTCAGACCCAAGAGACCAGGTGAGATGTGTTACCTGTGCAATCAGCTGCTTTCATTCATCGATCGAGTGCAGAGAAACGACGAAAGCCAGCGCACACTGCGGCCCTCCGGGGCCAGGATTGAGGAGGGCCGATTTGAGAGGGAACTCGGACAGGTGAGTGTGGTGCGACTAGACACGGGGCGACACTTCAGGGGGAGCTCTTGGAAAAAAATAGAAGGGAGCCGATCTTTTATTTTATTTTCTCCTCATGAATGACCACCTCTTCTCTCTGCTAAAACGCAGACACACCGAGAGGCTTTTTCGTTACGGAGGGCTGTCACATCAGAGCAGAACAATGAGGGGCGATGAGGGAGGATGTGAATTCCAGACTGGGCTGCGCAGACTTGGCCGACTGCATTACGGACCAGTCAGGGCAGAGATAAGATCCAAACACACACGGCTAACATGAATTACATTCCCCTTTGTTTAAAAAGCGACGTCTGAGCATAATTACATTGCACCGCATATTGTAAGAAAATACCTTGCAATTGGACCTGGTGCTATTCTACTGTAGCCAAATATAGAAACCTATCAAATGTGCCACTTTTGCAGGGGCCTTTTCCTGGAAAGCACTCACTATCTATACAGTACCTCTACAAGTAAGTATACTTTGAAGAAGGATAAGCAACATTTGCAGTAATGAGCAGCAAAATTGGCAATTATGAGGTACGGCAAGCCAAAAACTGATGTCACAAAAGTTACAAAACCATTGAGCGTCAAAGAAAGCATCCATCACAGATGATCACTATATATTCTGAGAGCTTCAGACAAGGCCCTGCAGAAAATTGAAACAAATTAATAATAAAAAACCTAATTTGTGTGACCGATGCCAATAGATACATCCGGTATGTTATTTTCTAAGAAACGGAATTCCATGACGTGCCCAAGTTCAGTGTACAAAAGAGGACTGTGTGTCTTTGTTTTCAAATCAGACTCGAAAAATAACGCAAAAGGGCATTGAACTTCAAAGTTGGTTTCGAAGAAAATGTGACCCCATTACGAGTTGCATTGATTTGGACTGTACGTGTTGTATTAAATCTTTGCACTTGTATCAAAACAGCGTTTTTCAAAGGCAAGAATTTAATTCCAAGGAATTTAATTGGAAGCCATGTGGAGCGACATACATTGTAGCTGGTCTCCTATTAAATGAAACATTTGTAAGGACATCAAGCTGTTGCGATGAAATTCAATGGGTGACTTGCCAAAGGAAGAGAAAGAGAAGAAAATAAAAAGAGAATCTGGGCCTGTCTCAGAGTAGGAGTGCTGACCTAGAAACTGGATTTCCGCTGTCCATATCCTAACCTTATCCATCATGAGCTACAAGGCTAAACTGATCCTAGATCAGCACTCCTGCTCTGAGATGCTTTATACACACGGCCCTGTTTTCATCAAAGGATAACAAACGGCACCCCAAATACAGAGCCCGGGTAACATTTACATTAAGGTTTTCATTTATGCATTAACCTCCTACAATATAACACATTCCTTCGACCATGGACTTCATTATAAGGTAGGGTTACGCAAAAAATTTGGGTTGATTTTTGGTTTATCATCAACCATGATATACATGTGTGAAAAAAATCATTAGATGTAAAAATCAAAATTGTACAGATATCGTATGAGCAAGTTCCTGATATAAGAAAGAAATATTTAAATATGAAGAAATGTCCCTTCCTTCACACCAGCAAAGGGAGATATGGAACTGAATGGGTGTTTCAGTTCTACTTTAAGCTTCTCCTCAGCAAGTTCGGAGAGCCTAAGTGCAATTCAGGATCTTATAATCATCTCACGATGATCTCAGCGTCGTCCTGGATGTATTAACCCCTTTACATCGCAATGATGACATCAATATTTTGTTCAGTTTTACACAAGATGGAGAGTGATCTATTTTCTCTTTCCCCACTGCCTCATTTTCCCAGACTGCAATGCATGGTTTTTACATCGTGGTGGGCAGGAAAGAAAGAACGGCACTATGGGAGATTGTAGTTTCAATAAGCTGAACAGGAAGTTTCAAAGAAAAATATATTTTCATGAACTTTAGCTTTAATTATTCTCATATCTGCAAAAACACTATATACCATTGCAGTCATACTACAGTAAGGACAAAGGACATCATTAAACAATTGAATATGGGTAAAGTTCTCCTATAATGGCTGATTAATACAGAGACTGAGAAACCTTAGAAAAATAAGAAAAGACAAAAAAACAAACAACAACCGCATGTACTGGTTTGACACGATGTTGTATACAGTATACTGTGGTATTCCACATCTGTGACATACCAAAAAATCTTTGTTTATGGACAACCTCTCTGTTGTGGAGGAGCCTGGAATCTGAATCTGCTTACACCGAATCTGTACGCGTCTTCATGCACATTTAATTTGGTCAATTACGCATAAGGCTAGATGTTAATAAGCTGTTTTAATAACTTAAAAGGCAAGCCTGAGACTTTCTGCATGCCTGGCTGGAAAGGTCTGGGCAATGCACGGTCTGGGCTAGCTTGGGAGGGGAAATGAGGCGATGCGGCCATTTTGGCTCTATTGTTCTATCAATAAGGATGAAGGGGTGAGGGCGGAAACCCACAAGAGAACACGATGTAGAAGGAGTCTAAGCAATAAAGCTTTTGACTTGTACACATGTACAGAAACCCACATGTTGCTTTTGAGTTTAAATGTTGTCTTCTTAACTTGGACAAAGATTTCAGAGACAAAGTGAATAAACAAGTCCAACAACCAACACCCTGAGGAATGCAATGTAACGGCGAAAACAGCAGTGAATGATAACGCACGGTTAACTTGAGGAGTGTTCAACGTCCTTTTCTTCTAATATTTTTAATGAACATCTTCAAAATTGTGAACAATTCCCCAGTGACATTTTCAAAGAGTGCAGCTAAACGCAGAACAATTCACCATTTAATGAATGGAAGTTTTATGCAAATTGCAAAAGGGTTGAGTGCTTTCACCTTTCCCCGTCTTCCTAACGCATTAGAGGCAGCTCCCAAATCAAAATGCAAACTGGCACCAAATTTGTTCGGGCGATGCAACAAAAAGCGGTTCCCTGGCATTCTGCAGTGTTCCGTCGACTGAAGTCTCCTCACGATGAGAGCAAATCAGTTTTATTCAAATTAGCGTAACTGATTATACCTGACGGCCACACCTGCACACAATATTTTAATTAAGGCAATCAGTAAAATCCTGACAATGTGGGCATTCAGGTGCCATTTGATCTAATGTGAAAGCAGCCATTGTGTTCCTGAAAGCAAAAGAAGAGACAGCACCTGCTATTTCCCCCTGCGTTGGAAAATGAACACTTTGGTGAGTCCCTTTGATGAAAAGGCTCCCTCTATAAGTTTGTACAATAAATGATAGCGTTTGTCCTTGCAGTCTGAAAAAAACATATTTTCTACATTGTTGATGTTTTGCGCAGGGGATGCATTTAACAGCAATGCATTGGTCTGTATTTACTGCGCTCTGGCAGGTTAATCCAGGACGGGTCTTCCCTGGGTTTAAGGTTTTGTGGGAAGCTCAGTCTAAGCAAGCAGCCCCACCTGACTCCATACTACAGAACAGGTCAGGCTAAGAGGTCATGCAGATTAACCCAGACCGCAACAGGCACAGGGGTCAAGAACAAAGGTGGCCATTCATTTTGTCGGGACAGTCCCTGTAGCGTTTTGGCCGTGCAAGGGCACATTTTTCCAGGTGTTGAGAAGGGCACTTGCTCAGGCAGTGGCAGACTTGTTGCTCTTACTCCCTGCTGCGCGGCTCCTGCAGTTGCGCAGTTGCTCCTGCTGGGGGCGCTCCAGAGGGCCTGATGCTTTTGCAAGCCCCTCAGCCTCCCATCCATCCCGTTTGGGAGTTCATAGCCAGTTAATCATCAAAAGCGCCCTCAGATACACCCGGCCTTTTCGCAGGAGACACAAAAAGCCAAACTGGTACCACCGAGGGAAAACAATATATAAATTGGCTTCGAGCGATTGCTTTGAAATCTTATAGCACATAGAATGGGGTTGAAAAAAGAGAGAGGAGAAAAAGAAAAAGAAAAAGGCCTTCCAATTTCAAAAAAGGAGGGAGCACGGCTGCTAGAGAAACAACAATGCAAGCAAGGCTGCCTGTCCTGACGAACTGCTATAATCTCCGGCGGGATGGCCCGAGATAGCGGGGAAAGTTACTCTTTCCTCCCTCGTCTCGAGGCCCGCAGGCTGCAAAATAAATACATTCAAATAAAGAAAAATAACATAAAACAAAATCAGCCTTGAAAAAAACTCTCCTTGTCACGTCAACCCCTAAAAGGTTTCCCTCCTTTTTTGGGGGGGGGTCGAATGAAGAGATAAAGGCCTATCGACTGCCAGGCTACAGTTAATGCAAATCGCACTGCTATCAATGCATTATTTATATGGAAAGTCAAAAACATTTCCAGACAACTGGAAGCTAGGCTTAGGACAAGGCTTCCTATCACCCTCATTTACAAGGTAAGCACTGAACTGCAGGGGAATTAACACATGTAATGCTTTCATCTGTGGTTCCAATTTTTATTTCCACAAATAAGCCTGTTCATGTAATTCTGTAGCCCTGTGTGATACAATAGATATTACCTTCTACACATTATTTTTAAAAACTTTTTTTTACCAGACAAACGGACACAGCGAGCCATGCTGCGGTAAACATTTTAGTCTGAAACCTTCATCGATACGACTTGTATGCATTTAATTTAATTTAGTGCATACATGTTCAAAAACCAGCACCAGTTTAGCATAATACTGAATACATTTTCATCTAAGCACTTTGAATAGAATTTACCCTTATCAGAGTTCAAAGCAGTTTTTCTTCAAAACAACAAACCATTGCTTCAAAAATTGGGCTCAGAGGCTGGCATTTCCTCCGCACGCTCCTAAATACCATATTAGACTCGGTGCATCTATTCTATCTGTCCTGTATCTCTCCCTCGATCTTACCTCATTGGGTGAAATGGCAACAGGATATTATTTGATTCAAATCTCCCCATAGCCATTTGAGCAAAACTGAATAACTCTAAGTAGTGTTCAGATTAAATTTTGTACAAAGCCACAGCGCCTGCCTTTAACTGATAAAGATTTGACTGATTCAGGCAAATTATCTGCACATGAAATTAGCTTCCAAATCTGAGAGCTCAAGCCCTTGTAGGCCTCTGTGAAACGCACAATCAATGGGGAGCTGGCCAGGATAAGGAAGGGGCACGAGGGATTGTGGGAAAGAGGAAACTGCCATTCCCGTTTTTAATGAGTTTTGATTATCTGCTTAAAAATACATGTGTATATACTGATTTCACACCGGTCTTGTGGAAGAGCGATAGGAAGGAGACATTCAATTCAAATCAGTGTCACACAAGATTAGTTATTACTGGCCTCAAAACAAACTCTGGAAATGTTACAGGTGTCTTGATTTTTATTTTTTTGCGGGGGTGGGTGGTGTATATAAAGGATTTTTAGAGGGGAGAAGGTAGAGGAACACAGTAAAATTGTGAAGACAATAGCAAGGGTTTGGGTTTTCCAAATCTGAACAGTTCCTCCAAAAAGGTGACTGCCCACACCACATAGTGGTTTACAGTATGTCACGGAGTCCTGCTGAACTCAGGAATATGAAATCAGAGAGCCATGACCCCAACAGTGAAACGGCGATACGAAACCCATGGAAATTGCCTTGTTCTAGGGGCCAGACTTATAAATCTGGCTCACGAGGGTCACAGACTTGGTTTGCGCTCTTAAGCATCCAGCTACACACGCCCCCTGGGGTTCATTTCCAAGAGCTTATTGACAATTCCCAGGAAAAAATAAATGAATAAATAAATAAATCATTTGAATCTCCACTTCGACATACATGTTAGACACACACATGATGCCTGTAAGGTAGAATATAGACAGCGCTTTAGAGAATAGCCTTAGGCAGCCTTAAAATGAGTCCCGAATTAACACAAGGCAATACCAGTTAAGATTCAAAAGCAGCGCAGTCCCCCTGATGTTTACACAAGCCGGAGAAACCACCGGCGAGCAAGCATACCCTTTAGAGATTTTTTTTTTTTTTTTTTTCCCCCATTTCTTTCTTTTGTTTCTCTATATGCAAATGATCAACAACTTTGGGACTACAAACGTCTGTCTGTTACCCTTTGTTCTTCACACCAGCGGCACACTATTTTATACTTTTTTTTTTAGCTAAAAATTGATATTCACAAGCTCTCGCCGTACGCGCGGCTGAAGAACTAAACACATAGGGAAAAAAAAAAAAAACACGTCTTACCTTGTCATCGATGTCACTCTCGCTGTCACACTGCAACGGAAAGAGACAGAGAAAAACACAGGGAATTATTCATTTCGCTCCTTCTCATTATGGGTACAGATGTTATTTTTATACGAATCTTCTCCTTCAGTGACAGCTTTCAAGACAAACGAGGGAGGATAACAACGAAAGAAGGTGTTGTGTTTGTGAATGCTGTCACGGTTCAAAAAAGCGCTATGCGAGATGATTCTTTGTCAAATTTCTGAGGGGGGGTTTTTTCCGAGGGAAACCGTAATGCTTTACAGCCGGGGGACAAAATGCATGAACATACTGTAAGCAAACACCCGAAACATATCAGCGCATTCGGTTGAAAGCTTTTCATTAATCCGTTCCACGATCACGATTTAATGGATCTGCGTGCGATCGGCCACCGAGCGAGTTTTGACGAGCCGGGCATTTGTGACATTCGCAGTGATCACAGTTTTTAAATTAAAAACCAAACCGAGCACTTAATGCACGACGCAGGAACACACCGGGGAGAGGGGGACACAAAATAAAACAATGGGACAAAGATCAAAGCCCAACGGCGGGCAGGTTCGAATCCTGGATGGAGCACAGCTGTCGTACCACCGAAAAGGGTCTAAGCATTAACGTACATAAATATGTTCATATACACAAGCGCCTTTTATGTGCAAAAATAAATTATGTAAATTTGACAATGTAAAACACTCCACCCCCCCTCCCCCACGCAGGCATCCCCGTTTCCTCTCAGCACTTTCCAACACGGCAGTTGTTGGATGTTTTAAGTGCTTAAATTTTGCATTGTAAATTTTACCATGTAAAATTGAAGTCCTATATGTTGCCATGGAAAATAGCATCTGCAAAGCAAGCCACAGTCTAAAAACAACAACAACAAAAAACCCTGACAAAATGTATATATGACATACAGAGCTGATGAATTCCTTCTTTCACCCGACACAAAAACACACACAACTCACATCTTCGTACTCATAACTCTTAAATATTCATGAAGTGTTCACGTTCACGTACTACCCTTAAATGAGGGCTCATCAGGCTGTGCGGCACCCACGTTGAGTGCAAGTAGCTATAGCTCGTTGATTGTTTATTCGTCGGCAGTCCGTTTGGAGCGCTACTCATGCGTTCCGTGTCCTCCTTGCGCCGCGTTATAACAAGCAGACAATATCTTTGTTTGATCTAATATATAATACTCCTACTGTTTACAGGGTGGATGATGCCATTTATTAAACACCAAATTTGTGTTTACAAGATGAATCCATTAGCTTCCTAATAGACAGATCTGCAGACGCAAAAGAAGAGGAGCTTTGTGATAAATCAAACATGAGCAAGAGATCAGGAAAACAACAAAATCAGGGCCTGGAGGCTTTCCATGAATAAAGCAGAAAAATTGAAGGAAGAGGGAGGAAAGTGGCTTCCGGCCTAAAGGATGAGGCCTTGTGAATTGGTGCCGGTGTCGGCCGGCTGTATAACCTGGAGAGAGAGAGCGCAGGAGAGCGCAGGAGAGCGCAGCGTGGCGGTTTGGGTATCCGCTGAACCGCTGTATACAAAAATCTGCCAACACTTGCTCCGAGCTGCTGGTAGTAGCAGAATAACCATCAGCCTGCCACCTCCGCAAACCACCCCCACCCCCCCCACCCCACCCCAAAACCCACCACGTACACATCCCGCTTTCCTCTCAGACCTTTACAACGTGCCAATCGTCGGATGTTTTAAGTGCTTTAAACTAAAACACTTCAGATTGATATGCTCCAGTTCTCGTTGAGCGGCGATGTTTATGGGGGAGGGGGGTCCTGAGAGGTGAGGTGTATTAAAGCGCCAATACGCACGGACCCCTTTCTGTCTCTCCAGCCACCCTACACCCCAACCCCCCCCCCCCCACTTCGACATTTGTCGTGCACTTAAGAGTTGTGCATCTGCATTAATATTTCATGATGGGCCATTATCCTGTGCTCTTTTAACCATCCCTGTACTCGTCTGAATGTGTGTCGGATCTGCTCGCGCAAATGGACTGCTAATTAGCGATTATATAAAATGGAAATTCGCTACAAACTGGTGTTTGCCCTTTAAAGTAAGAATGTTTCCTTGCTCCAATTTCCGAAAACAAGGCTTACAAGTTAAGATGCTTTCACGCTACCTGCCCGCCCCCACCCCAAAATGTTATTTCCCATTTGCTTTGCTCTTTACTTTGTGTATTTGGGGGAGACATACCCTCGTTGCTCCCTATTAAAATCAAATTGGATTTCACTGGTGAAGCGGTAGCAGACTGGTCAGCTCTC